>CM052299.1:5822842-5864896 GCA_028455765.1 Lasioglossum oenotherae | reverse complement strand
TGAGAAAAAAATCCTGTCGGAACAAAAAAAATATATGTTGATTCAATGAGATGTACTATTGAATAGTGCCAATATCATATGAACTTATTTTAATATTTAATACTATTGAATTTCAATAGCAAAACTCATTTACGCCAATCATATAAGCCAATAGCTTGACCATCAATGTTTTCAGAAAAATAAGATATGGCCTCGAACCAATTCCAGTATAAATCAATACGTTTCTCAAATTTTTTTAACAACATATCTGATTGAAGGAAAAAAAGAAATATTACGAATAATAATATACGACATTGAATCAAATAATATTTTCAATCATTTCATGATAGACAATTCAAATACATCACGATTTGCTTCTAAATTTCATACTATTCAAAAGAATACATTGATATTCATCGAAGTAAAAAAATTACAATAACACGCGTGTTATTGAAGTAACTACTTTTTTTTCTCAGTGTGCTTTTCCAACACGTGGCATTCCATTAAAAAGAAAATATTGTTTGATTTCAGTTGAATTCAGATATTTCAGTTGAATATCAATCCAAATGTGAAAGTAAGATGAAAGGAAAACAAGTCATGCTGGAAGCAATGAAGTACAAAATACCAGTTTAAAATACAGTAACGAAATTATTGTAAAATCCACAAACTATCTGAACACTCGAAATAAAAATTAGGAGTAACATTTTCTAATTTACTGTTTAATGTAATCTAGTTTGTTGATAATAAATGTTGTGCGTTTTATTATATTTATTGTCTTTTGCTAGCATTATTATGGGACAAATTAAATTCATCAACTGCTACTATGTATTATTATGGGACAAATTAAACTCATCAACTGCTACTATTATTATGGGACAAGGGGGAGCATCAAATAAGAAAAACCGATGAGATTCGACCGTAGGTTCAGTGTTAATGGTATGTACCACGAGATCGGTCGCGACGCAAACGTACAAATGCTTTCACGATCATTTGACTCGCGCGCAAAAATAATGAATTTCAGTCGGACGAGGACCGTATGCGACATACCCAGGTGTTCTTCGTGACCGAAGTAGTTTCTCCCTGCGACTCTCCTGTTCGGGTTTCTATAGGTACACACGTACGCGGCGCGGCGGCGTGGTCTATAGGGATAGATCGTTCGCCGAGAGAGGGCAAGAAAATCCCGCCGAAAGAAGAACGGAAGGACGACTTGTATTTGCGGGCAGGATCGTTGCCAGGACTCTCGATCAGTCTGTAAACACTCGGCCGGAATGTCGCGGGACCGATCCGCCGCTGTCGCTCGCCGACGCAACGCACAGCCGAGTGACAGTGAATTATGCCGCGGACACGATGAATAGTCGTCGATACTAGAACGATTCCACCTCCGACTTTTGCGCAAAAATACCGGACAACCGCGGACGTACATGTCGCAAAAACCTGCAACCCGCGTCTCGGCTCACACCGCGGAGAATCCAACAGGAATACATACACCGGTCTGATCAAAAGTTTCGGATTCTCTCAAATTTCCAGATTTATGGAGCGTGTTAGGGATTATTTAGTGGAAGTGAATAACACAAATAAAATATAATTTAATCTTACTCAGACATACATGACGTGAACACTTTGAGCGACCAGAGGAAAAGAAAGAAGGAGTAAAACAAAGAACGCCCTTATATATATGACGACAGGTGTCGCTGCACATAGAAAAAGTCATAGAACAAATAAACACATAACGCGGGCATTACAAACGCATACAAATATAATTCCAACAGAGCGGAATCGAATAGTCATTTTATTTCTTTCGCTGTATCGAATCGCGGAGTATTTTCTACCCAATTGTTTCATTCTAATCTTTTCAATTCAACTGAATAAAATTCATTCGATTGTTTCTATGCACTTGTTTCAGTATGTATGGTGTAAAGTGTAAAATGGAGTTCAACGCAAACATGTTATTTACGGTAATGTACTGAGTGATATCCTGAACGAGAACATTGAAAATGTTGCTCTCCGGCTGTCAACAGGTACAGTATAAAATATTAGCACATCGCCAGGCGACATACCAGTTTTTAATACGCGTCATTAACTCTTCATTAAATCGAACATTTAACAGGATTAAAGGATCCATTATCACGTGACCCGTCTGGGAGCTTAACCAATACATTTCTTGACGGCATTTATGACAGCAATAAACCCATAAAGCCTTCATCTTTCACGGATACAAGATCCTCTTTATACAACTTTTCTACAGATCTATTAATCGTATTTTTAATTGCGTTTACATCTCGCCGAAATTTTCTACAACTTTACAACAGAACGAATCTTCGAAAAATTCACAGGAATTTATATCTGCAAAAAGGCAGGCTGTATCCACTGGTGAAGACAGAAGTTCCTCGAATGGCGGGGATACGCCGATGAATCAGTGAGTCTGATTTTTGCAACAAAATAATATCGTATGTTGCATTATCAGTCCGATCTGTAATCGAGGGATGGAGGATCATCAGAAGGGGTCTTGCTGCACGTATAATACCCTCGAATCTCATCGTGATCGAGGCCGTACGATTTCAATCATCGTTTGTTATTGTCAGTAACTGGTATATACCCATCTCTCGCAGCTCTCGAAGCTTGATAAATTGATCGACATACATGCGATCGAGATCTCGAGTCAATGATACCGCGGAGTCCAGAGGCAGCACACCCTCAACCTCAGACGCATTTGCGAATTCAACGAAGTGCATTCCCAGCGTCCATATTCTCATATCAATTCGTATTTCAATGGAAATTGCCTGGAACTAATTCTATCGCAATTGGCGAAACACAATGTGTCGATTAACTTGTTCATTGTTTTCTAGACGGTTCAATTCACAATACTGAGTCGGACGTAATGCAATGATAGGAAAAGTACGCATCACCCTCTCCCTTTTTAGTTTATTTTATCTTAACGAATGGATTTTCTTAATTAATTGAAGCAAATTGACATGTGAATTGTCATTAATGTAAGCGATTGATCATTGAATTAATCAAACAATAATCATTTTTACATACAGTGGGTGTATGAAGTGTTCGCACGGCCTTTAAAATGGAACAATTGTTTTATAATTGTACCAATCGACCTGATTTCTTTATGATCAATTAGAAGCATTGGTTTACAAAAATAATAAAGGCATTTTTTTCAACTTTTTTATTCGGGCATTATTCGGATGAATAAATATTGAAACAGTAATAGAACATACACGACCAATATTTAAAAAAAACAACACACAAACATAAACGCACGAGGCTACATGGATCTGACACTGAAGATTAATAAGCCGAGTTAACTAGGTTGAACATTAAACAGCCCGTTTTCAACGTAGATGGTAAAAACCGCGAGATATATGACCTTGGTCAACAGAGAAACGAATGGAAACATTTTTCCAAGAATAATGGCGGTCCGCGTATAATAAATTCATTCCAATTGAAGTCTAAGAACGAAAGTTATTCCGGTAATCAAAACTGGAACGCCGATCCTTATCTAATTATAAATGTTCGTTTTCTTGCATGTTCAGCTTTCCGAAATTACAGCGTCATTAAGTCGCGGAGCTCGTTAGTCGGCTTTTCATTGTTCTAATTCGTGCGAGGCAGATACAATTTAGTGGCATTCTCTTCTGCAAGATAGTCCTAAAGGCACGCGAAGAAAGAGTGCCCGGTTTCACGAAGTAGCTCGGCCAATGATGCCAGTTAATTGTGCCGGTCTTCAATTACAAAGCTGCTTAGCGTTTCAATGTGCTGGGCAGCGTTTAAAGTTTCACCCAGGCTTGTTAGACTGAAACACTGCTCGCCGAACTATAAACTATAGTTGTTATACTTTTATATGTAACATAACTTGTCCCTCCGTTTAGGAAGATATGAATGTCTTCAACAGAAACGTCAAGTTATTTAACTATACCACTGAACATCAAAACATAGTGGGCTAATTTTTGTATATGTATGTAGAATGGCGAAACAAATTTACGAAACGTATTTACATAATTGTGTGGTACGTTAATTGGCTGTTCTTTCTCGGACCAAAAGTGTTGCAATTTTGTGCAACGTAGTTTAGTAAAAAGATTACTAATCTAAAATAAATATAAAACCGACCATTTTATGCCAATAAATTAACCTTAATATACCATTTCGTTTAAATGAGTTCCATTAAGAAATATTTGTATTGCTTGCCCTGTAAAAGTTTATAAAGAAGGTTTAGACGAAGTAACTATTGTTGGACATTGAATGAAATATTGAATGAAATATTAAAATTAATATTAACTTTACGAAAGTCGAAGTATGACGATTAGACTTCGGATTTTATGCATTTATGACAAAAATGGAGCAGTGGACATATTAAAAAGATTTAAAGACATCAGCGTATTGGTTTCAGCTTAATCAGATAATTAAAAGAGGAAAGAAATTTTTATTTCACTGCTGTCTTGCAATCAATGCAAACATTTGATGACGGTATGTACCACAGTATTGCGACCGGGATTCAGTGTAAATCAATTTCGAGGGTTTCGAGACGAACAGTAGCTCCGAATTAATTAACGTCCCCGATAAGCGATCGCTATAGTTCCTGAAGGCGGCGGCCGTCAAGATGACGTTGGTCGCGTTAACTAATAACTCAAATAAACCCTTCACAGTTCTCCGTGTCTGTTCAGCCCATTTTCAGGGTTTAACGCGTTATGATATCTCATAGGCAGCCTCTAATTGGGCAGTAAAATATGAAATTCTATGTAAACACCGGGACAGGTGTAGCCACGTGGCAAGCTGCTCGAACACGAATGAACCGTGCGATCGTACACGAATGATTGACGTGACGAGCCGCGACGGAATTTTTGCGACTTTCACTCGTCGAAACAAGACAATTAAGTCGATGCCGATGAATCATGTTTCTGGTTACGTGGGAGTGCAAACTCTGCGTCGGTTCCATGCCAATTTCCGTGGCCTCTTCCTAGTTCTTGTTTCACACGATAAATTGGACGGAAGAGTATTTAGAAATATTCCCGCTTTTTTTTTCTGGTGTTAATGGTCTTTACGAGCCACGTGCACAATGTAGGAAGCAAAGAAGAAATAAAATGGAGTACGCAAGCGGAACATAAAAGCGCAACTCTTTCTCAACCATTCATGTTTTCGCGTAGGGATGCATTTTCTTTGGCGAAACACAATATAGAATATTATTTGGCTCCCTATTAGACTCCGTGGAAATTTTTCAGCTTTACTTAATTATTTTCAGCATTGATTTCAGTGAATTAGAAGTTTTGGTAGAATCTCTTTTAATCGCCACTATATATAAAGTTATCATTTTATATTGGCTTCCTGAAGTTCTTTTTCTTTTTTGATGTCGTAGACATCAAAGTTGTCACGATCTTAAAGAATTCGGGAGACAAAAATTTTAAAGGAAAATGTTGTTCAGACCTTGACTTGATGAATTTACAAGTTTTTTTGCGAATATCTAAACTAAGGCGGACCGATAGAAACTTTAAAGGAGAATGTTGTTCGGAATGGTGGCTTTGACAACGTTTTTCAATGTCGTTGAAACCTAATCGACAAGTTTGCCCTGATTGTAAACTGAATGTAACAAATGACAAAATACTGCGAATGTTCAATCCTTCTTTCTTCTCGCAATTTCTTAAAAATGACTGGCGAAGTCGCGAGAGGTGGAGGAGTGGAATTTATTGAACGATGTCGAAAAGGCCCGATAAAATTTTCATTGCGGCCGAAGGTGCAGAAATTCAGGTAATTCGCAGGCAATTAATAAGATCCTTTCGTCGAGGTTCGACACCGCGCGAAAAGCATCCGAGAAAAAAAGGTCGATAGCCGTGATTTCTACGGAATTATCGTGTCGTATCGTCCGGAAATTAACGGATCGTCCGCCGAAATTGCCTCGTAAATCCAGAGGATGCCCACCTCCCCACCTTCTCACTGTCTCTTGCCTCCGGTGGGACATGACGAATGGCTGCGCGATTTTGCCGCGCGCTATCTAAACGAGCATCTGAAATTGTGCTTTGCGCAACGCGTTAAGACGCGAGCCTTTGCCGATCGTTCGACGTTTAATTGGCCGGCAAACACTGCTTGGACACAATCCACCCGGGAAACTCGAAAGACAAAACCCACCATCGACTTCGAATAATTATTTATTTCCATTCGAAATCCTCTGGAGGTATTCCATCAGAATGAATGGAGTATCTCGGTAATTATTACACAGCGGATGGTTATACAAAATAAACATTTTCAACCTGAATTGCAACAAATTTGTATGAAATAGAAATTTCTTTCTTTCTTAATATCTTTTTTAATTTTTAAACTGTCTTAATGTTTCATAAATGCATAAAATCCTGCGTAATTATAATAAATATTATATTATGTAATATTATGTATATAATAAATTTATGTATAATATAAATTAATTAATATTGTGCATATTATATTATGTATAGTATGTAAATTATGTATATTAATTATTAAATTATGTATATTATGTATATAATAAATACTATATATAATCATAATAAATTTTGTACGAGATTTAGAGTACAGATAACATGGACGTTTAATTCCCGCACATACTCAAAATATTTACTTGAACCAAATTAAAATCAGAGGATTTTTATGCAATATTAAAGTTTCCTATGACGAAGTAGTAAGTGGAAGCTAGATTAAAATGTACTTTTCCTTTGTTGTAGTAACACCATTGCAGCTATTTTCTCTTCGAAAGAATCAAAATGTAGATGTCATTAGAAAATATATAAAATGAATTTATGAGGATGAATCACTCGCACACACAGACACTAATTCGTTCAAAAAGTTCTTTTGGAATTTTATTTTGTTGATCCAACAAAATACTGGAATTGTAATTGGAATTATAATTAAACGATAAATTTGGTTCGTGATTAAATTTGAATATATAGCCTATAAATGAAATTATTAAATTATAAAATAGAGCGAATTAAATAGATGAAATATATATATATATATATATATATATATATAAATATTTAAAAATTTGCTTTCTCGGAACGTCAAACATCTCACTCTGTTTCAATTACTTCGGAGAAACTTAATTCAAAATTGTAATACTCGACGCGAGACTGTAAATGTTTAATCTGTTTCATAATATCTTTGAAATTTATTTCGCGGAATTATTCGGAGCACCATGTAATCGGAGTGACTAAATAAGGATCGATCGACGGCCACGAGTTTGCGAAAATGATCGTTGTTTTTTCTCTCCGGTTCGCGAAAGTTCGATCGAAATACGATCCACGGAGTAGGGCACGAGAGGATGGGGAGGGGTGGAGAAAAAAAATATAAAACGGACTACCGTCATCCCTTGCCGATAATGCTCGGCACTTAGCACTAAAATGGCAGCCTCCGGTGTCATTACGAATCGTCCACTTAGTCGGTAATAACATCGCAGTCCCAGACGAACGGAAAACGAACCGCGAGCAAAACAACCACCGCCATTGCAAATTGAAGATCTTGCGGAGGTAGAATCCTGTCGTCGATTCTGCATCGACGATTTCACCACAATTTCGTACAGTTCCCGGCCACCGTTCGAGACACTTGCGACACCGTAATTTTCCGTTATAATAACTAATAATCACTCAAATTGAAAAAACGCTGCGAGGTGATTGAAAAAGTATTAAAAGTAATGCCGTGTCTTCGAAAGTATACGGAGTCCCAATTTGTCTTGTAATTTTGTAATCTTCGTTCTGCAACTTCGGATCTTTTAATTGAATAACCGTTACGACAATTTTCTGTAAGGCACTGTTTATCCTAAATTTAATTTAAAGAAAGCCGAGGCTTTTTAATGAGAGGACCAGTGTCGTTTAACATGTAATTTACGAGGAAAGACAGAATTATAGATGTTTGTATAAAAATGCGAGATAAATTTTACACATCTGTCAATGTTGAAATGTATAAATGTATAAAATTTAGCTGTGCAATCATGTTCTGTGTTAAGTGCTGCTTACATATGTTCCAGCATTACAACACTTGTTCCATTACACATAAAATGAAAATTGATCAAGCTTGACACTGACATTGTTGAATTGACACTACATTACAGTTTTGTTTCAATATACAGGGTGAGTCACCAAACGTTTGTACCTCAAATATCTTTGTTGTTTCTAAAGATACGTAAAATATGGTAAGGACAAAGTTGAATGGTACAATGGGGGCTGACACGATGCAAAAAAAATTTTGTTTTTATGTCATTTTTTTAGAGATATCAAGGCCACCTTCATTTTTTTTTTTAATGGAATGAGGTATTTTTTAATACATCAATCGATGCAGCCTGACATTCGTTATAAAAAAGTACTAACCTATGTATGTCGAAAATTTAATAGTTCAGCAGATATTTCAATTTAAATAACTCTAAAATACCATTACTGTCGTACTAACAATAAGACGTTACATACGTAAGTAAACACTAACGTCTTAGTACGACAGTAATGGAATTTTAGAGTTATTTAAATTGAAATATCTCCTGAACTACTAACTTTTCGACATACATAGGTTAGTACTTTTTTTATAACGAATATCCAGCTGCATCGATTGATGTATTAAAAAATACCTCATTCCATTAAAAAAAAAATGAAGGTGACCTTGATATCTCTAAAAAAATGACATAAAAACAAAATTTTTTTTGCATCGTGTCAGCCCCATTGTACCATTCAACTTTGTCCTTGCCATATTTTACGTATCTTTAGAAACAACAAAGATATTTGAGGTACAAACGTTTCGTGACTCACCCTGTATATTTAAATGCATAAAGTCTAGTAATAACCTTGGAAGACTCGAGGATTTCCTGAAAATTTTTACAAGCCGTAAACGCAGAAAAATTCGCAGTTTAGTGATGACGGTCTTGCACGTGTAGATAAGAAGATGTGCGCGCCTGAGGAAACTGCCGCGGGCGTCAAAGGAGGAGGAAGAGTCCTCGTCGGGGTTAAAGAGAAGAAGTCGAGTAAATAAAGGTAACGACGTTCGGTAGAGACAGTGGGATCGTCGGATTTGGGACCGGAACCATCAAATTCGAGCGCATTCGACCACGGCAAATTCCCCGACTTCTTTTGGCACGAGCTCGAATTACTTGAGGGCCCCCCGTTGGAAAAAAGTAGAAGCGCAAGAAGCAAGACCCGGGGCCGACGAAAAGGAACGCGACGTAAAGAGAACGAGAAGGAAACGGACGGCTACAAGTGGAGAAAGAGCCGATGCCAGCCTGTTATTGGTGGCTCTTAGGCCAAGCAACACGCTTCGTCGCTCGCATTAACCGCTCGTCCGCTCCCCGATATCGATGCTTTTTTGCGAGCCGCGACTGCACCACCAAGTTTTTCCAGCCACCGCGAACACGGCCAATTGCGCTTCGTGAAACGCGGTCCGCGCGATCCCCGCTCGTTTCGCCGAAATGACGCTAATTTTTTCGCGCCGGCTGATCGATCAATGTCATCGGTGCACTGATTGAAGCGCCTGTGCCCAAGAAAATCAGGCGAGCAGACATTCGTAAGCGTGTACAGAGTGAACACATACGTGGAATTATCGAGATTATTTAAACCTCTCATGCTTCTCTGAAATTGTTGAATAAAAGATCCTGGGATAATCCATTTCTGCTTTCGTAAAGCAGTCTTGAATGAAACAGATTTATTTCGTATGATCGTCCAGCAGAAATGCCAGTGATTTCGACAATAGAAATCTGCGAGTTCCCACTCTTCACGCCAAGACCCCCCACTCTTACGCTTAGGTTCTGGCGGGAAGCGATTCGGCCAATAGCGGACAACGTGTAGCGCGGAGTAGGGATATCACATGGTCCCACAAGTGTCTCACTGCCGATGGACGGTCAGTACTTTCGTCTTTTTTTCTCATGTAGAATCACTCCCTCGAAGGCTACACTACTGACACTGGAACACCCTGTATATGAAATTGTAGACTGCGAATTAAATAATTTGAAAATTATTTTCTGTCTTACCGAAATTTATATTCAAGTCTCGTAGTTACCGTTTAAGAATTAGCTGTGTGACTAGCACTTCTCTAAACGACTGTTGCCAGAGTTGGGCATTAATTAATTACATGAGTATTTAATTACAAAAGACAAAAACAAAAAGCATATATTGGGAAATATCTATTATTTATTAAATATTTATTGTAGCTACTTATTTGACATTTCACAAAAACGATTATTGTTTTATCTTTTTTCAGTGCCATTTTAGCGTTAAGTAATTGCATTAAAATTACTTGGAAATTCCAGTGATTGGCAAGTAATTGTAATTGCAATTGAAATTACATTTTGCCCAACTCTGACTGTTGCATGCATTGCAGGTGAGCCGGATGTTGCGTTTTGTTTTAAAAAAAGGAATTTTGAACATCTGGCTGCACGGCAAAATGAAATAAGTGATTATAAGTAGATAACGAATTAGTCGCAAACGTAAAGCATGCGGGTATATTAAAAGCGGGAAATGGAGAACGTTGAGAAGAAGCAATAGCCTCTTTGTTTAATTTCCGTCGAGAAAAAACTTGCCTCGACGACGCAACTTTTTCCATGCACACGGCTCTGATAAATTTTTACAAAACCGTTTCTGCAGCCAATAAACTATGCAATTATTATGCAAGCTTATGCAGATTCGCATTCTCGTAAAGCAATCAACCGGTACATAAACAATTTATATAATTACGGAGAAATTCGTCTTATGCATAAAATCGTCGGTTTAAGTCGTTATAAAATAAGGAAATGTCTGAAAAAAGTGGTAGAATGAAAAAACGAAGAGAACCGGCCATACATATTAATGGACCGATACGTCGCTCATCAATGAAAGGAATACACGCAGCCTTACGTAATCGGTCGCGGAACATGCTCGGTCGGGATGCATCGACCTACATTTCCCTGTTCGCGGATTAATATCTGCAGGCCACTCCCCTGCAGTGCGATCTCGACGATTATGCGCGCCGCATGCTCCCATGTCCTTGCGAGTTTGCCCCGTCGCGTCGTCGGTGATCCGTCACAGCGAGAAGCTGTGAATTTAATCGGTTCTGGTTTCCCGGCAAAAAGAAAAACCGACCACCGATCCGCGATGCTGGAAATTCGTACGTCGAACAGGTCTTATGTGAATACCGGATCAACCGCGGGAAAGTAACTCGGGAGAAGGTGTCGCAATTAACCGGACTTAACGAACGACGTGTGAAAACGTATCCGTTCGACCGCTCCGGCTGGTTTCTAGCTTTCGATTCTCGCAAGCAGCGACAGTTCTTTACGAGATCATATCGGCGAACGGGTCTCGATCGCCTCGAAAATGAAATTGCAAAATCGTATCCTCGCAGCAACTCATTTAGCGCTCCAATCAACTCCACACCGTTTGTGAATACATCAGTAACTCAAGCGTCTCACAGACGCTTCGCATATAGACTGGATTCAGTCTTGATGTTACAACTACTTTATTATAATACGTAGTTAAATAAAGAAGACAATTCAGTCACACATTTCCTATGAAAGCATTCTTATAATTTCGATAACTATGGCATAGAAAACCGGTCGATTTGACCGTGGTAGGTTTAGTGTTAATGAATCTTTATGTACTTATGGTTTCTGACAATTTAACACTGAACCTATCATTGCCGGTCAAATGACCGGTCTTACATTTCTAATTTTGTACACTGAGAAAAATATGTAGTTACTTCAATAACACGCGTGTTATTGTAATTTGTTTACTTCGATGAATATCAATGTATTCTCTTCAATAGTATGAAATTTAGAAGCAAATCGTCATGTATTTGAATTGTCTATCATGAAATGATTGAAAATAGTATTTGATTCAATACCGTATATTATTATTCGTAATATTTCTTTTTTCCCTTCAAGCAGATATGTTGTTTAAAAAATTTGAGAAATGTATTGATTTATACTGGAATTGGTTCGAGGCCATATCTTATTTTTTTGAAAACATTGATGGTCAAGCTATTGGCTTATACGATTGGCGGAAGTGAGTTTTGCTATTGAAATTCAATAGTATTAAATATTAAAATAAGTTCATATGATATTGACACTATTCAATAGTACATCTTATTGAATCAACATATATTTTTTTTGTTTCGACAGGATTTTTTTCTCAGTGTAATTATTGAAATTATTACGCACATATTGCAATAAAAATTACACGAAATCCAAATAAATAGAGCCTTGTCAATTTCATCAGCTGAAACATTTTAATCGCTATCAGTGCTCGATAGTTTTAGTGTTAAAGCAAATTTTCATACTCTCTCTGTCACTCACAGCCTTTTTAAATTCCAGTGTTGAATATGTCCAGCAGCTGGGATCTTGCCGACGACCTCGAAATCCCGTCAGGGAATCGACGCGAGACGGTCGAAACCGCATCCTCGACTATGAAGAACTGAGGACGCGGGTTTCCGAAAAAGTGAAAAAAAAAGGGTGGAACAAGGCTCGACCGATGTCGCGCGAAATAGATTCAGTTGGTGATTTTTCTGTGGAGGGTTGGTACCAACCGCGATATCGCGAGAGCTCATCTCGCAGTTGGTCTCGCGAAATGATAGAGACGGTCGGTTAGCGTCGTCAGCGCCACCACGGTGAGCCATCAGGCTCGGCATCGCCATCACCACCCACCATCAATGGTCGCTCGACCGCCCGTGCTGGGTCCATTAGTGTGTCGGCTTGTAATTTGCCGCGCCGAATGTTAATGGACTGACTCTCCGGCGGACGTTTCTTTGGCCCCTCGAAAAATCTCTTCGCTCGTCCGGTTGGCCCCCGTCACCGTCTTGCGGTGGTTGCCATAACCGCGTCTCGACGCCGATGGCGCGGTGGACGTCGCGCGAAAAAAATGCCGAGAATAGCAAGAGAGAGACGGAGAAAGGGAGAGAGAGAGAGAGAGAGAGAGAGAGAGAGAGAGAGAGAGAGAGAGAGTTCCGACGACGGTACTCCCTCTGGTCCTCGACGGAGATCTAGAAGCGTGTAATTAGCTCGGGACACTGATCGCAGCCGGCGCTCGTGAGGACCGCTAATTAAGAAACGGCACCGTAATACGGTCGTCGAATTAGCATCCATTAAGATCGGGAACGTCACCGACTGAAAACGGAGCCGTCCCTCTGGCAAGGTGTAGGAGGACTCGATGCGGAGTCGCTCGAAGGGATTGCCGTCGAGAGGGTGGCTGCCTGGTCAGGGTCAACGCTGGTTCGTCGAATAATTAAGGGTCAACGGACGCGATCAATTAAGGAACCGAGATAAGAATCCGAGGGAGCCGAAAGATGTCGCGATGCGATCGTGACCGAGCGCTGACCAACGCGTAGGGATTGGCCCTTGCGAGCTGGCCAGCGGTCTTGATTGAGCAATCGACGCTGCGTGTTAATTGAACCGCGTTCTATGCATATACTATAGCACTCTAATACCAGAGACATTTTTCCAAAAAATCATAACTCTATTTTTATTAAGATTTATTTCATTTTACAAGATATAATACGTGCTCTTTTGAAGCCTACTGGAAACACAGTAAAAATGGTTCTTTAGTAATTAAATAAAATGAATAACATTTTTACTAAACATTACTAAACATGATTTCTTAATAACGAACTGACCTCTCAGTTCTTTTATCAGGCCACTTTACCCTATACTCTCATTTTCCAGCAAGAACTATGGACGAACTTTTATTATTAAGAGATTTCATTGAAGAAGATTGTTTCATTCTTTGATAACCTTAACAATTCGAAAATGATGTGTCGGCATTATTAAATTCTTTTCATTTAAATTGCACTGTCTAATCATATACGAAGTAACGTTCATAGATACCAAAAATGACGAGCAATTAAAGGCAGTTAAGGTATGACATTAATTACTAGGAAAGTGTCCGATCAGCACGTGTCGTTCAATGATGAACTCATTAGGCGAGGCTACAAGAATAAAAGAGAGCGAGCGTCTGATGTCGTTGTCAGGATCGATGACCATTTGATATTCAAAGCAAGGACAATCGCGAGCATCTTAAGGACAGTGGATGGATAAGGCAGCGAAGAGCCTCCATGAATGAGAAGATGGCAAAGAGCGAGGCGAAAGCTTCCCACGTGGATAGTATGACTGCGGGCTTGGGGGCTGCTCTCTTTCACGGGGTAAGCTGTAGTCTACGAGCACGCGGTGCTCGAGGAAAACCCTTGTTTGTCTGGATATCGAATTACCGGGGAGGCCAGTGAACCCTCATTAGCTCCTAATTAGATCGTGCCACCTGGACCACGGATATCCCTTTCGGCTTTGAAATTGGATTTCTTAATTCAACGATAAATCAATAGCCTTGGACATCCAGGGAGTTCGAGTAAAACCCTTTATTAACACTTCTGGCAATAAATTTCGTCTTCCTTTAATGTTCATCATTAGACTGCGGAAGTTTATACAATTTATAGACACATTTTAGGATAGTAATCCTGTTTGTGGAAACAGCCTTCCTAGATGCAAAACAAATAACAATCATGCATAAAGATCCGCAATCTATTCATCATTTTAATTTTCCATCAAAATATAAATGACTAACATAACTAATATATAAATCTCTTCCTATCTCATATAATGAGGAATAATAAATAACATAAACAGTAAATAATAAAATAAACATTCTCTAAGTCAATTATAAGAAACAAAAGTTCTAGTAAAATATATTTCGTATTTTATTCGTTTCAACAGATACGAAATCACATCGTTCAATTTTTTTAATGTTTTACAACAGTGATGGACACGGTAGCGCCCCTCAAATGCCTGATTCTCTCACCCACCGAAGCGCGTCCTTTCTTCATGACAATAGGAAATATTGATGGGGCAGAGCGGACGCTATGGTGGAGACGATTTCATCTTCATTGAGACAAAAATGCCCGTCCCTATTTCTTTTCGTCATAAATACCCAAAACCTAATCACGACTAATCCAACAAACTAATCCATTATTTTAATACGACAACTAACACGTTATAACCGCAAACGCTTCATATCACAGTAGTATCTAACACGATCGCGTGATTTAATAAAATTCATCATCATCTCAAGACATAAGATGAAGATCCCTCAGTGACAAAGAAATCTGCGAACCTCTTCTACAAGCTGTTCGACAAACGCGCTAACTAGGGATCGTCGGAATATTTTTGCACGAGGACAAGATCGAATGCTAAACCAAATAAAGGGAAAACGAAACGTGTTCCCAGGAGCGTGGAACGCCGCGTCAGTGTGCTCTGCGGTTTTTGAAACGTAACACTCGTCCGCTGGCCCGTGCGATCGTCGATCGTAAACGCAAGTTCGACGTCGATGTCGCTCCTCGTCATCTCGGAACGAGCTGCAACGAGCAAAAAGAACAGTGCAGAGAGTGTACAGGCGGGTTCCTTTCTTTTTTTTTCTTTTTTTAAAACACGCGACTTGCGGTGACGTAGCGGATGACCGCAGTTGCAGCGACCCTCGTGTGTGTCTCTTTCGCAGCTGCAGCAGAAACCGTTGCATTCGCGTGCATCAACGCTCGGGGAAAATGGAAAGCTACGGCGTAGGACCTGTCCGGATACCGATCGAGATAACGCGATCGAAAATTATAATGTACTCGGCGTGCATGATAACGCTATAGGAACGTCAGCCTTCGGCTGGTTTACTCCGGCCGTGTGAACAAGGGTGGCGGATATCGAGCAGCAACGATCGTTGCGAAATCAACCGAGGAAACATTAATTATTGTTCGACCCGTTCGGGACACGCAGCTGCTGTGACGTGCGATAGAGAACGGATTGGTTCACTCTATATTTTATTTTGGAAAGAAATTTTATGTTTCAATTGAAAATTACGGATTCTAAGATTTTTATGGACCGATCAATTATTCAGTAGATTGATTTCTTTCAGCATATATTACCACAAAACTAGCTAAAAATCTAAGTAAGCACATTCTTGTTATTTTTATAAACCTAGTGTTAGGTTTACGGCATCAATAAATAAATAATTAATTAGTTAACCCTTGTGTTAACGTTAACAGTACCAAGCACAAAATGTAACTGGTACACGTTGTTTTATAAAAATTATGAGACTGTGAAATTATTTAGATGTCCTCGCAATTTTTCGAACAATACGCGCGTGAATGAAGAACTTTATTTAGGAATTTCTAATGGAAGTGTCTTTTCATTTTTATAAATATAAAATAAAGAATGTGACACCGGTCTTGGGACGAGTAGTGTCTGATTTATTCATCTACACCAGTGTTGGGCACATTTGCCTGAATCGAGGCAAAACCGTCCCCACCATAGCGTCCACTATCCCTTCCTACCGAACGCTGTTACCATGGAGAAACAAGCCTCAAGCACTTAATAAAGAAATCAGAACATTTATATAGAAACTACCACTGTCGGTCCAACGAGAGTTGGCACAGATTATGCTGGCGGGGTGCAGGGAGATCTGCGAGACCCCACTCCTGCGCTTACGTTCTGGCGGGAACCAAGTCCCCTTATAAAAATGACAAGATTGATTTTATTTAGACTTTGTGTGGCTCCTATTGTAATACGTGCACTACTGAAGATATAATCGTTTCTTATGAAATCATGTTTATTATTTTTTTAATCTATATAAATAAAAATCAAATGCTGTTCGTTGGTAAGCGCTTCACTTGAGAACGGCTGGACCGATTTGGCTAATTCTTTTTTCAAAATGTTCGTATTAGTCCGAACTAGGTTATAGGATAAGAAAAATTGGACAAGTATCACGGAAAAATGGAAAATTCGGGAAAAACTAAAAGTGCTTTTAGAATCATATTTCAATACAACAGAAGAAACGAACGTCGTTTTTATATATGATATCAATATTTCAATAGAACGTCGCAGTTGTAAAATAAAAAGACCTGGAACAGTCATCTTGGTAGGTTAAGTGTTAAACAAGTGCTCTATAAACAGGATGACATTCGTTGAACCAAGCAAAATAATCACAAACAGATTCCACGCACCGTCGGAAAATGGTGGCAACGCAACACGTGACATAACGCGCTGTTTACTCTAGCAACAAACTTTCGACGCTGTCCGCAAGCACGCTACTATACGTTACACACGATGTTTTGGATCGTAGTACGAGAAGTGCGTGTTTTTGTCGGTCGTCCTTGGCGACGTCGTCGACGACATTCGGTGCCATATGTGTCACACGCCCAGCTTGTCCGCTTTTAACGCGGCTAAGTGTGAGAAGGTATGTAACACCGTGGAAAAAGGGGTCGGAGAAAGGTGGTGGTTCGGTTCACATCAAGTAGCACAGTTTATTTTCGTACTCCCCCGTACTCAAGGGTTGCTCATTGATAAGCTAATGGGATATCATGATACGTCGTTCAGTTTAACATTCTGAGAACGCGACGCGTCCGTTGATAGATACACTGTAAAGAGGATTCTAATTGACGTAACGACATAAACGTGAGAGAGAAATTTCGTGTGAAAATTTCGGTGCCCGTTGCTTCCTGTGTTCGTGCACGTTCAGCGGCCAGTAAATATGGCGATGGACAATTGCTCTTCCGTTCAATCAATTCAGAAGATCATCGCCAGATAGAGGATTTGATGAATTTATAACAAAAATAAGTATGTGTCACAAGAAATGTGTAACAACAGTTTAAAAGCTCACTTAGAATTATTGTCTTCTTGCAGTTTGAATAAAGAAAATATTTTTCGAAGATCCTGGATGTCGCAAAATGGATTGTGCACGTCCTGATTAAGTTACGGGAATGCAGAATGATTCAAACGGACTTTTTCGAATAACCACAGGTGACTAACGCTTCAGGAAACACCGAAGGGAGCGAGTAGACTGACTCAGGCTGAAAGCATGATCGAGCAACTTCTGAATAATAATTGACTTGCGGCAAGCACAAAAGAATATAATGAAATTATTGAAGCTAAAAATTCAGTGAAATTCGAAGCATTGCATAAACATCTGCAGTGCATCAGCTGTACATCGTGTGCACTTTGTAACCGTCTTCCGCATACATTATACCTACAGATTGCATTATAAATACGTTTAATGATAATAATAACGAACAATGTCGATATTAATAATAGTAATAACGAAAAATTTGGATAATACGGCCGGTCCAAACGGACTGCGCATCCGTTCTTCCACAGTTAATCTCCCCTTTTATTCCATTTTTTCGCAGATGATCCCTGATATTACATAGTTGAACGTGGCCCACGTTCGGGATAAGTAGTTCCATTAATCGGGGGATGCGGGTCAAAATCCGGGGAATTGCGGGAGCGAAGCGTCGAGCAGAGGTGGGGGTAAAAATTCGATCGATTGGGAGTTCGACTTCGAGACGGGAGGGATAATGGTTGAAAAATAGTAGGGACCGAATCGACCGTCAAAAATGTAGCCGAAACGACTTTGGGAGACCAATTACTTAGTCCTAGCCTCTTGGTTTCGCCATAAGCTGGGACGAATGCTGGGACACGGGTGGCCATTCATGATCACGAAATGCCGACGATACTCTGGATTCCGTTGGATCTAGAAATACAATCTCGCTACTAAATCTATGAAACGTCCGTTCCGAATAAATCGCATAATTAATTTGATCGAACGCGATCTGATACTTTCCGTGACACAGGAATTCGACTGAAATATTTTTCGGTCTAAGAAACGTTGAAACGCGTTGCGTTTTGTCGATGATTTGCATATCCTTAGTCTTTAAAATTTAACCGATTAGATATATTGCGTTGTTACATTTCGAGGTGAATTTTGAAAGTGCACACGAGGGTTGACGATGTTGTCCGTGAACCTTCGACTATCAGAGTGAACGTCAATGTCGCTTGACGCAAACGCGACCAATTTGGCGCACAGATGTCTCGTTCGGCGTATGTACTACGAAAGGGGTCGCCGGCTAAAAAGTCAGTGCAGAGAAGAAGCAACCGGCTGAAGAAGATCTAGAAAAAGAAAGAAAGAAGAGGGGGAGAGCTCTCTCGCAAGCAGGACACAGCTCATACCGCTGTCAGTTTACGACACCAGCGTTTGCGTAGCGCCATGTGGCTGCCTCCTTCGACTACTATCGCCCTTTCCCCTTCTGTCTGTTCCACAAAAAAAAAAAAATCTACTCTCGTCCCCCCTTTATGCCGGAACGTGGCAATGACATTTCCGTCTACTGCCGCTGCTCCGGCAAACAGGTCGTCGGACCTTTTTTTCTCCGACACCAACCTCCGTTTCTTCTTCCTTGCCGCCATTCATACGCGATCCCCTACGACCCCTTAGTCTCCTTTTCACATAAATCTTCTTCCTTTTTCCAACGGCGACGAAAAAATATACGCGGTTGTAATACACCGGGATATCGAAGTGTGATTTTACGTGGACAGCACAAGTGTTCACAATCGTACGCTGCTCCTCAAGTTTGTACACGCGTAAAATCTACAATTTACTATGCACAACATTTCTCTTGGTTCTCTTGGTCATCAACACTTTCTTACGATCCAGCTTACGATCAAGTTTGAATAATAAAACAATATCCCTCCCACCCCCGACATGCTTTTTATACTACACCGTGCGAACAGAAATTCGAATTAATGAAAAATTGCAAAGAGCTGTCTTAACATGAAATTATACTATATGCTGTTGAGAGTTTGATTTACCTAAAAGGTAAACAATTTGCAGCTAGTCACGATTCCACACTTTTAGACAATTCCATTCGCGGTCCGTTATTCCAGCCCCTTATTTCTTTTCCATGCCGGGACGAAAAGCGACAGAAGGATATGCAAAAAGTCGCGGCGATCACGCCTCTTAATTTTCCGCTGGAAGAACGGCTCTTATTTGAAAATTGAATACGAACATCCGTTACAGACGGGTTCGGTCACGCTTTAACGGAAAATACCGGGCAACGTGAAACCGCAGCGAGGAGATTACGCGGTGAGGCCGCTTATTCGCGTTTACGCCAATGCGAAACTCCCTCGAGCCAATGATGGATGCTCAGGATCTATGTCCGACCGATTCGGATCAAGGTGGGACTCAATTTCCTCCTCTGTTCCCAGATCACTCTTCTAGGTAGTGCTTGGACCGATAGTTTTGCAATCAGGTTTTATGTAATTTGTTGCCAGGTTTCTGCGGGAACAAGTGAGAATTGTCCGAATCTAAAAGTTTCTCAGAATAATGAAGTACAAGGTTTAATAATCATTTAGTACATTTTTCATTTTCTTCGGAATTATGACTGCCCAAGAGACAATTGTACTCGACTAGATGTCTGTACTGAGTGTAGAGAAAATTAATTTAATTGAATTTATATTGTTTATAGGAAGAAATCTTTATACGCATTCATGACAAAAGCGAGTAGGTGTAATTTAAACCAGTAGAAATATTAGAAGAAATTAAAAATATTGTTATAATATTTTCAACCTGTTAAACATATTAAAATCGAAAATGAATTTCTATATGGCTCTAGTTTGTTGCGATTCAGGAAGACAATTTTTATTTCGATTCAGAGTCTCAAGATCAGGGGAATTGACTCGAATCGAGAGGAAAAAGTGACCATGCCTCTCTCAGTTTAGTCACGTGACCGGACGAAAGCGTGGGAGAATAGAGCGTCGTAGAAAAAGAAAAGGAAGGTTGACTTGTACAAACAAAAAATTTAATCTACTTCTTTAAATCGTTCCAAAGAAAATAAACCAGCCAGTATATTGTATCGTTCAAAAAGAAGATATCGACGAGAGCCACTATAGTAGCGTACAGTACCTAGAAAGTCTAGGTTAGAAACAGAGTTACTGTTCGAAAACTTCGACTGCATAAAAGAGTATTTTTCCACGGATCGTTAAATGCGTTTTTAATGTCGCGAACCAACCACGTACGAATACCGTGCGTTCCTCTCTCGCAAATATAAGCGAATAACCACGGCAAAAGTTATGCTACTGCGGGCGTGTAACTGTACAATCTTAGTCACCCTAGCATATTCGCATATTCGACTCACGACACGATAAATATCGCCGGTGACCTTACGCTCGCGAGAGAAATAGATACGCACGAATACTAATTACCAGTTGGCTGTGCCGGGAGAGCCGGCGCCGATATCATCTCCTGTTGGATGTTTACGAGCCGAGCCATTGTCGGAATTTTCATATTCGGTGGAGCGCGCGCGAGTATTGAAAGTTCCTCGAGGTCGACGTCGGCATTTTAATAGGAATTATATCGACATCCGAGGATTTCCTTCGTAAATACATTCGATCGACGAACATAATGGAAATGACGAACGGCACACCGATAGAACGCTTTGGTTAGGTGCGTGGACCCGAACTCGCCAGATGAGGGGAATCCACTCATTGTGACATATACGCTACAGCACGCCCGGGCAGCTTTTTTCCTTGCGTAACCAGAAATTTTGGCCTTTCTCCTATAAACTTTTGCCTTTTTCCTATGTTATCCAGTAAATTTGGAAGAGAAGATGCGAGAAATCCAAGTTATGGTTCTGGAGGACCAATGGGTCTTAAGTTATAAGTGTTTAGAGTTGAGCAATTTCCTGTGTTTCCTTAGCAAATGTGCTGATGTTTATTATACGTTGTTTTTTTTCGTCAAAATCATTAAGCAAAGAAATAACATTCAATTTATTTTCTATTCCTTGTAATCGATCCAGACACTTTATTTTGCATAAAGATCCGCAGTCGACTTATTACAATTTTTTATTATGCGTTCGTACATTTCGAAAAGCGAGAAGAATACATTGCTTTATTTTTGCATATCACTAGACTAATAATTGCACTGCCATCTCCTATTAAAAAAAAAGTGCACTGAGAATAAAATCCTGTCGATACAAAACAAATATATGTTGATTAAATAAGATGTACTATTGAATAGTGCCAATATCATATGAACTTATTTTAATATTTAATACTATTGAATTTCAAGAGCAAAACTCACTTCCGCCTATAAGCCAATAGCTTGACCATCAATGTTTTCAAAAAAGTAAGATATGGCCTCAAACCAATTCCAGTATAAATCAATACATTTCTCAAATTTTTTTAACAACATATCTGAATGAATGAAAAAAAGAAATATTACGAATAATAATATACGGTATTGAATCAAATACTATTTTCAATCATTTCATGATAGACAATCCAAATACATCGCGATTTGCTTCTAAATTTCATACTATTGAAAAGAATACATTGATATTCATCCAAGTAAAAAAATTACAATAACACGCGTGTTATTGAAGTAACTACTTTTTTTTCTCAGTGTGTAAATGAAAGAGCTAGTGCTCGCGTTGCCTAGTGGTTTATTAGCAAGGTCATTAATTATTTTCGAGGGCAGAGTAGACCGGCCTTTCGCGGCAGCTAGCGTGACGGCTCGATAGCTCGAACGGTGGCAGGAGCATAAAAGATATTTGCGCGTAAAAGTGGCAATATAATACGCGAATAAACGTGGTAACAGCGGCGAAACAAGTATCCGACCCCGGCACGTGACCCCCTGGTAGCGATGCACATCGGCGCGTATATACCCTCGATGCTCTCGAGCGAGCCTCGGCCAAGTGAGTAAGTGAGTGGCAAAGTACGAAAGTAAGATCGGTGGGAATCGAACTCTGGTTGGCTGACCTCACGAGTGCGATGTCAACGAGCTTAACTCCTTGCTCTAGCAGGGGCTTCGCTCCGTGGCGCTGGTTCGTTTCCTCTTTCAGCGGTCCCAGCGCCGCTGGAATCAATCCCATTGCTCACCGTCTCGTCAAAAACCCTACGTACACGATTATCGGATCACCGGAGGCCAGAACGCTTCGTCCACCGGCTAAAATCACTGTTAACGAGCTCCTCGCTTTGCTTTCCCGCGAGCGTCAGATGTCTCGGACAATGAAGCCTATTAAGGGGGTAGTAGTCCTTCTCATTTCTCGATAATGCAAAGATGGGAGTTTTTCAGTAGTCAAAACCGCTAGATAAGAGATCAATCTAGGTCGCGGTCGCCCTCAAAAGTCCGATTTTTACATTTACGAGGCGCAATTCGCATTATTCGGAAGCATACAGCTCGACATCTAGCTATTTTTATAATGCTGCCGAATAACGCAAGTTACGCCTCGTAAACGTAAAAAGAAGACTTCTGAGAGCGATTGCGGCCTAGATTGATCTTTTGACTATTGAGATTTTGCATCATTGAGAAAGGGGAAGGCGCACCCCGTACCCTTGCAATCCTGGAAACGAGTCTACCCCTTTAAAGTCCGCGACAACGGACCGATCAGTGAAAAACCGTTCATTTATATTTTCCTGCAAGGGATCATCCACCAGCTAAAATGGCAGAACGCTGTTTTTGCAACAGGCGGTACGGTGAGGAGGAGAGAAGACGCCGCACACCCTTCGCAAAGTGGTCCGCAAACGAGAAGAAAGAACCCGAGAAACGTCTAATATAATAATAGAGGGGGGACGCGAAAGGAATTTGTCATTTTCTGCGAAGAAGACAGGTTGTCACGGGGTCTCGTGGCGAATCTGTGAACGGTGGGAGGAGGACCGGCTTGATAAGAGGCGAGCGAAAGAGAAAAAGGAGTACCGAAAATTGGTGTGGAGCAGGCGAAGGGTTGCGACCGGGCAGCAGAGTAAATAAAGGACCGCGGATTCTATTAGCGACCGTCTTTCTTCTCCTACTAAAAGTATAAGATGACGAAGCCGAAGGAGATGACGGCAGACCAGAAGAAACGAAACCCCCAGGGAAAAAAGAGGATGGTACCGGCTCTCCTTCGAGCTGTCCGCTAATATTCTTTCATCTCATCCCTCCTCCCCCGGTTTGGTCATGCTGGATCGTGCTTTGTCTTTGCGGTTTCAGTTAGCCAGCCCGTTCCTCGCCGAAAGATATGCCCTTCCTGGTCAGATGCGTAATCGCTAGGGACGCTACTAGGACACTCGGCTTCTCCCAGTGAAGCTCGATTTCATTTTCGTCTAAAATAATCTCATTCAAAATCGCTCGCCTTTAAACACGCATCACTTTTGAACCGGCGAATTCCTGACGATAAAACTTGGTCAAAATCTACAGGATGTGTCAAAATCTGTGGTTGTCAGGAAGAACGCATTTGATCACTAATGCTTTGACGTAGGACATCGTTTAAATTGCACTATATTTTTGAGCCTGACGAATTTATTTTCATGACTTTTTTCTGGCAAATACGTAAATCCTATACAAATTTTCTGAAATTTTTACATGTGGCGTTTATCCTGACAACCACAGATATAGAAACAGGTTCAAAATGTTTGGTCCCGTAAGGTAAAGCCAACATTTAACCCAAAAATTTAAACACTATAAATGTTTAAAAATCCCAGTAAGTTATTTCGGACTGTTTATTAGAAAATTGTTTTAAGCCAGAAATAAGATGTGAACTGATATGTAACAAGCAATATAAACAATAAGATTTATATCAGAAGAATGATACGCTCAACTAAAGACATGAATCGTGGCTCAAGGTATACATAGACCGGAAATCGGAAACTATCTTGTGAAACTAGAAAAAAAAACCGTGCAAATATTGATATCGCACGATGCATGTAAATTTGCGCAAATCGGATAGCTGATACATTTATCTGCGCGAGTACAACGCAGCGTTTGTGCCCGGCTACGTGCGGAAGGTGTTTATCGAACGTTTCCATAAAGTTTACAAACGCAACGACTGCTTCGGCGAACTACCTATCTGGTAATCGTTCCGACCATGAGCTATTGACACTCTGACACAATCCGTGCGTGTGTGGATCGGGAAGACGTGGAACACAACTTGCCGTTCGATTACAGCGTTCGACGAGATTCGCCGGTGCTGGCCGAAGGCAAATGAGCACCTAGAGTGATGGAAAGTGGCTCAAACTGCGGTCCTTCTGCGCGGACCTCGCGAGCACAAGCCTCGTCATTTATTCGCATAGCCATTCGATGGCGAGTTGTCGATAATGACAGTGATCCTTTTCGTAGTCGCTGCATCGCCCCGGGAACAATATACCAGGCAAATGTGCAGATCGTGCCATCACTTCGATTAAATTCTACGAATCCGCTAGGTATCCAGCTACAGGTTACCGCGAAAATGATCAGCTATTGAGGACGGCCTGCTGGGTACTCGAATTCGATGGACCTCTCAGAAGTGTCTGAAGGTTTTCTCTTTTGGCGAGCTAAATATATTTTATGACAGTTTTATGAAGCACATTTCAAAAACGTCTGCTGTCTGTTTATGACAAAAATGAGTATGTACAATTTGAAAGAGTAAAAATATTAGGAGGATTTAGAAATTATATTTCACCTATTAAATACGTTAAGAAGAAAAATAAAGTTCTAATTGGCTCCAGTTTGTTGCGATCCAGAAAGACAATTTTTATTTTGACTCAGATTCGCCGGATCAGGTGAATTGACTGGAATCGAAGAGGAAAAGTTACCCTCTCTCTCTGCTTAGTCACGTGACATTGTGGCAGCAGCGTGGGGGAATATCGAAGTAGAAGGGGAAGGTGTGGGGACAAGTCGTAATCACTCTACACGTTCTACTTGCAACGTGTGTTCCATGTCGATGCAAATAATCATTTCAATCCGTTCCTTGAATATTCGATTTAACCCATCTCCCGATCGTCTTCCGCCGTTTTACACCTGTTACGTTGATTACACTCGTACGTCTTAATAAACACGTCATCACCCGTGCGTCAGATTTGTCTACGAAAGCCGATATTCCGTTACAACTGGCCGCGAGTAGTTTATCAATAATATGTATCGTGGCACCGAAACGCGTAACATCGTTCCATGGTAATCACCGGTCCGTTTATTGATCGTTTTGAAATCCCATCGAAATGCAACGCATAAATCGCGTCGTTGTCCATTCCGCTACATTAGGAATCGAAGTAGGCGCTTCCTGCAATTCATTTACGGCGAGGATGCTCGATCATTAAGGTCTCGGTGATCAGTCAGCCCACGTGTGTCCGTGCGCGCCGGTGCTGGATATAAACAAGTGTCCCTCGATACACGATATGTATATACAAGCAATATTTACGCACGTTTGTTCGTACGGGTAACGAGTTCGCGTGACGGTAAATCAAAGCTGCGTTTAGGCCCGCGTATATATCGCGGATATAAACATCGATGGTAATGTTCCATGGCGAACGTTCACCTTATTGTCGTAGGTCACACGAAGAGGACGTTCATCGGTGTAATAAAGACATCGCTTAGCATGCATGTTCGCTTCGATAAAGTTTCGAGAGACTTTTCGCAACAAATTATCGATATATTCTATAAAACCATCATTTTCTTGTCCGTCTATACATCTTTCTACACAATTCTGTGGAACAGTGTGCTCCGTCTGTTTAATTGAATTTTCAAAGCATAGAAATTTTCTTTTACATTGCAAACTTAAATGAATTTATTAAATAAAGTCATTGAGGGTGACTTGTTAGTTCACGATGAAAATTGCTGTTGCTGTTGAAGGTTCCATTAAACAATGTTTAGCCATGTACCACAGATTTTTCAAAATTATGCAATTATCACCAGGTCGGTAATGTGTGAAGTACAGTGAGTGTGACTCAATGCATAGGGTTATCAAAAATAAACTATAGGAAGTTTTTTTATTTAATTATCAGGTACCATGTATGACAATTCTATGTGAAAGACGATATCTGTCAAATGACCACCACGACCACGTTTACAGACATCAATTCGAAGAAATGCTCAATTCTTGAGAATTACGTGAATTGATGTTGATGGGTCATTGGCAACACTTTCACGGACGGCAGCAATGTTTTCATTCGAACGAGCTGTTTCTCGTCTGCCAGACTTTGGTTTATCATGAACAGATCCAGTTTCATCAAGTTTTTTCACCAAATTTCGAATTGTTTGATAAAAATCACGGAATTTACGATGGGTATTTTTGATTGAACACTGATCTGCAAAAAAAAATTGTAATAACTTTAACACGCTCTCCAATCGTATACGACTCCATTGTTAAAATTGTTTGTCAGTTCGGATCATATTAATCGTTTAATATGAACACGTTTAAATAACGTCTAAATAAAGTCAATCTTGTCGTTTTTAGAAGGGAACATGTAAGTACCAGTTACTTTCAAGGCTTGGTAGGTTCAGTGTTAAATAGTGTGGTTAATTCGCTGCCCCTGATATTTACCTACAGTCCGAATGCCGTTATCCGTGTAAGAATTGAACCGAGAAGAATTGCGAGGAGAGGGCAAGTAGAGACATCAAGACGGTGCCGACCTTGGCAAAGAAAGTCGCGTCGGCGAGAAGAAGAGCAAATGGTCCGTGGAAAAAATTGAGCGAAATGACAAATGGCGGATCGGTCGGGAAAAGCCTGACCGCAGTAACGTCCACCGGTCGCAAAAACGGTCGGCCTGTCCAGGGACGAGCTCCGACCGCACTTTAGTTAATGTCATTAGAGCGACAAAAATGCGCGATTGGATTGCAGATGTGGCCTGCAGCTTAGCGAAACGCGCGCCCTCCCCTTTCCTCATAATGGCAGAAGCGGATTTTATGTTCGCGGAATCCAAGCAGGCATGCGGTAGAACTCTACTTAATGGTTCGAACGGTTCTTCTGCAGGCATCGGGTGCATGCGTGCGTGAAACACACGCAACCGTGGTCGTTGTTGTCGTTGTCGTCGTCGCGCAGAGGGCAATATCGCCGGGTAGTTCTTGGTTGAACGCTTCCGCGACTTTAATGCTCACGAAAATTAGCGCGATCTATGGCGGCGAGACGGAAAACGCTCCAAGCGTGGAGAAAACGTAGAGCCGGGCCCCTTAAGGCGCCGCGATTTATCGAGTCACGCGTTTCGGTCCGGTGATGCATCGCGCCGATACCGGTGACAGAAACGTATGTTCACCGGTGCACTTTCATGCTCTAACGAGCGCAAAAATCATCGCCACGGATAGACACCTACGACCCCCACAAAGGCGCCGAGAAGAACCGTGAAATAAGTGCCGCGAAAATTTAACGACGCGCTCGCTGAATGCTCAATGAGACTCCGAGAGCGCGCTCTAAATGTTACGGCTAATTGGTTTGCGCAGAACACTGGTGCTCTTGTATCCTCAAACTGCAATACTTTTTTCTGGAAAAATCATTTCAATCTTTACGAATCTTATGTTCATCCAAAAATACTCTGAACATTTTTATGGAATATAGAAATTCTCTGTACCAATTGCAAGAGGCAAATAGACACTAATAATTTGAACAAGCTGAAAATAATAGTACGTCTCTCTCGGCAAAAGTACTTCTCCGCAACAGTTTTCTTTTGTAACCGTTGTTATTCAAACACGAACGATCGCTATTCTATTCAATCGGTCACGCGAAGATCTAATTTCTATTTGCATCTCTGTTCGAATAGAATCGCTCTAATTGTAACTATAAAGTGATGACTCTCAAACGAGAAACAAATTATAACAGCGAAAGGTTTTCTAATAAAGAAACGTAGTAAACCACGTGTTCTTAAAGTAACGTTTATTTCGAGTCCATTTTCAAAGTGAACGCGAACTCGTGTAAGTGAAATTATCGTGCACGCGGAATTATCTATTACAATTCATTTTTTGTTCCGATCGTGAAGATTTTCTGGTACCTAGTTAATCTACTTATTTCTGTCGAATAGTAGATTTATTAAATTGGTACTACATTTTCGTGTTTTTCGTAAATCTTCGTAAATCTTAATAAATATCCCAAGCAAAATTCAATAATCATGTATAACATATTAGTCTAAAATAATTTAAGAATAATTCAAGACACGAATTACATGCGTTATCGTCATTATACATAGAAAGATCCGGGGGGGCTACAGACATTTTTACGCTGTGGATGTTTACGCAAAATGAAAATGTCCTGCGCCAATTGCAACGGCACAGAGGCAGAATAAGAAATTCAGGGAAGAAGAATCGTCCTCTTAAACATCATTTGAACAAAAAAGTATTGAATTTCGCGAGTCCAATGCACCGTGGACCTCGCCAAGGAAGAAATCCTTCCTAGCTTCACACGAGCCGAACGGGCAAGCGGGCAGCGAAGACGAATGAACGCGGACGTGTAGGTATTAGAGACGCGAGGAGAACAGAAGCGAGAGGGAAGAGGATATTGGGGGTAGGAGGGGTAAAGGGGCACGCGAGAGGGGACGAAAGTCGGAGATGCAAAGGCGCGCTAAATCGTCGGTAGATACTCGTCTTCTTCCTCTAAGTCCGTCGTCCACGTAGTCGTTGTTCCACCCTTACTAACGATCTCGTACGTGGCCACATATAAAACCTATCCTCTACGGGCCCACGGCCCTTTGCACTCTCTCTCCGTCTCTCTTCCAGCCGTGTACACCGTGTGGCTGCTTCACGATGATTACGACTCCGATTGCGATGTAAATCGCGGGCCCACGTTCAATCACGTACACGCGGGTGTAACTCTTCCCTGTGGCCTTTGACTGTGTGTCTAGCCAGTATCCCTCGTGCAGTTCCCCTCCGCCCGAGCCCCCAAGTTTGTCGATGCTGATCGGATGTGTACATTTAAGATAGATACCGAACGGCTTCGATGAGCGCTAATACGGAGTCGTAAATAGAAACGTTCATGCAGCCCCTTCGAATGATCCCAGCGCGGTGATCCATGTTACCGATCTCACAGGGGATGTTGTGGCCAAATCACCTTTTGTAATTTTAATAAAACGATATAGAAGTCGGGAAAATATCGAATTTATATACTTTTTCTCGACCCACTTGCTAGATCAGGGCAACGGCTTCCCCGCTGCCGCTTTATGACTCCCAGTAACAGAGTATTATATTGTTACGACAGCTTGAGATGAAGTTGCCTCCCCCTGTGATATTCTGAAGATATCACAGAGATCGAGAGAAGTCATCTGTCGGATCGATCTTGTGGTATACGGACAACGAGGTTGTTGATGACAAGAAGAAAGAAGAGAGATCGTTTGGAGTCGTTGAAGCGAGAACACGCGCCATCCATTGCACCGTTGTTAGACATTGTCCGTTTGACAGAGAATTAAAAAGTGTTGTGCGTTTATAATTGCAATGTGCTCTCCGGCAACACGGGACCGAAGCCTCCGCGACAATAAAATCGATCAACAAATGTGCATTTTCATCCAGGCGAGTATATTTTCAAAGCCACTTAGAGGATTTAATATACGCTTGTGGTATGCATGTTTGTTGTATGCAACTTGAGCAGCTGGAACATGGAAACCGTGCGAGGTAAAAATGGCGACGTAGTATTCCGGCCTTAATGACAAGACGCATTCGTCAATGCGCAGTCGGTGGCAAGAAGCGGAGGACAAGTCCGGCTCGTCGAAGGTGCTGAAACGGTCGTTTCTTTCGGCGCAATCGAATGGTTAAGAGAGCACCATACGTAAAATACCCGGTTAATCGTACCACGGTGTTCTTTCTGTCCGCGGCACCATGTATGTACATTGCGTTGGATTTTTCTGAAAAAGCTGCGATCGAAGCTTCCAGGGTTCGAGGGGGCCCGCGGAATCGAACGTTTTTACGCGGGTCATAAAAGCTCGATCGATCCTTACGGAATCCCGGGGACATAACAAGACGTAATTTCACCTCGTTACTTCATCCACTTTTTCCAGCAATGTGTTCTCGAAGGCTGGTGTTCAAAGAACAGGTCCACGGCGTTTCTGCCCGTCGATGCACCGAGGTGCAACACAGCACCGCGCACCGGCTACGACCGCCGCGGCACGCCGATATACTGTTCTTGCACCGTGCTTTCCAGGTACCTTCCTGAGTCAGCCTACATAAGGCTACTTACTAGCTTCGTCTCGAGAGGATTCCACTTTTTGCGCAAGTTCTCCATCATCGACGTACCGAACGAGGAGTTGCACGCTACTGGTTCCCGGAGCATGCTCTCGGTAGGATGTTCCAGTTTATCGTTTCCTGTCGTCTTACGGTTTCCTTTTGTCCGACCCTGCCTTCCCTCTCCCCCTTCCTACTCGGCCTTTGTCTGTTATTCCGCTGCCAAATGCCAGAAATGGCCGCCGCATCCACGGAAGAACGCTAATCCCTCGAAAACTGCGGCCTTCCTCTTCCTGTTTATACTCCCGGGCTAACCATCCCCCATCTTTTTCGAGTTATTCTCTTTGGAACCTGCCAGTTTTGAATGAAAGCGGATCCGCAGCAGGCTCGGTCCCGTGAAAATTACCATACAGGACTTTATAACCGGTGCAGAACCGTTGCGGACATTTTTTTCTTTCGGTTTCTCTTGAGGGCAATCTTTATCGCGTACCTTTTCATATTATCAAACTGATGTTAATTGTGATATATTTTCATTTCTCAGTCAGATAGAATTTATACAATGTACAGCACAAAAATATATGTACACACAAAATATAATATAAATAAAATCAGTTTGATAAAGAAAAAACTTTATCGCAATTTTTTAAGAGAACTGGTCAGTTTTGACCCGTGGCTCCGACCCAGTGAAAAAAAAGCTTTTTACCCTGAAATCAATTTTGCGGCAGCTTCCTTCCATCAGTTTCCACCAATCCGAAGGTGTAAAATAACACAATGATCATATACACCCTGTATATGAGTACCAATTATCCATATTTCCATTTAAAAAAAAAGTTATTATGCATGAACAAAATTCTATATACTTTTTTGTATTCCTGCCTTTTAGATTCAAACAGCAATGACTTTTCTCGATTAATTCACGCTTGACAATGCACTCGACTGCGAAGAATATAACGTGTCCGTAAATACTTACATCTTATATAATTTGTCGAGGCATGCGCCGCTACATCAAGGTTAGAGTTTTCCAACGCGGAAGAGGTTTCAGCCAATTATCGCGTTCGCAAAATACTTTTTCGCGGGCCTAATGGTATAGAGAAGGTCCACGGCGCGGGCAGAAGTCAACTTTCATCGAATTATGTTGTTGCGACGAGGCTGGGGACTGAGATCCGCGCTCGCTGTCGTGTTAGCAATTTCGTAATTAATAGGATATCTCGGCGATACGATCGTAAGATCGTTAATGATCAACTAGAACGCGTCCCTCCTTTCTGATCCGCCCGGTGATCGACGCGAGTACGCTTTCACGAATCGAATTTACGGTTTGCGATGACGTTCGGAGGCATTTTCCGATTTAGCCGGTTCAAAAGGGGGAGCGGGACTGTCGACTGACGTTGACACGTCTGCTAAGTGACGTTAATAAACTGCTTGTCAACCGCGAAATAGCAACAACCTACATCGGGTTCGAGGAAGTTCGATCGGGCGGATGAAAAATGCGGAAAAATAATTGAGTGGTTTTTTCGATAATTAAGAAACCGCCACGCTGTTGAGGGGCCAAGAAGCTCGAGAGGGTTCAAGTGGTATATTTCAGCCATTTTTAAACGGCCAAACGTTAACCAGCTGCAGAGGACCCCAAATACAACAACTTTTACCCCTATCACTTTTTTTGTTTCGGCCTTGATTTCCAGATAATTGCAAAAAACCATCATTTTTTGAGTTTACATAAAATTAAATATCTCAGGACTCCAATGATGAATCTTGATGGTTTTTCCTTCGTTTAGTTTAAAATAAGTAGGGGCATCCTTTTTATTGAATAAACTTTTTTGTATGACCTTCGGATCACGGTTTTTTTGGCGTGGGGCACACCGCCACTTTCCAACTTATTTCTTTCAGGCTCCACGGTGTGCCCCACGCCAAAAAACCATGATTCGAAGGTCATACAAAAAAGTTTATTGAATAAAAAAGATGCCCCTACTTATTTTAAACTGAACAAAGTAAAAACCATCAAGATCCATCATTGGAGTCCTGAGATATTTAATTTTATGTAAACTCAAAAAATGATGGTTTTTTGCAATTATCTGGAAATCAAGGCCGAAACAAAAAATGTGATAGCTGTAGAAGTTGTTCGATTTGGGGTCCTCTACAGCTGGTTAACGTTTGGCCGTTTAAAAACGGATGACCCTGTATATTTTTCAACATATTCGTGGCATTTATTAATGAAAATGATACCAAATATGATATAATTCCGATGATATTTACTTGTGTAACAACTCGGGGAACCTAATGATTGAATAACAATCGACACTATTTTTATACGATGTATTTTATATAGCAACCTTTGTGTTCTAAGCCTGAAGGGTAACTGTGGAGTCCGTGCGAGGATTACGACAATAAAAATGGAAAGAGGACCGAAGCATAAATTGTGCGACGGCCGGCCGCGGCCTTGAAAGAGGCACAAGGTGTGCCGCAACCTTTATGGCGGACAACGCGTTTCTATGGGATGTTGTAGGCGAGCGTGCCGACTATCGCCGAAGAAGGATCAAAAAAGGATTCTCGTCTAGACGAAGCCAGAGACGGGTGCCGCGGCGGAAATCACAGAAAGACACGTACTACCGCCATTCGTAGTGGGGCTGAACATTGCGAAAAATTACAATTTACTTAAATAGTGATGCAACTGGAGGAAAGGAAAAAGAAGTTACGAAACAGCGACGTCGCGGAAAGTTCCGTTATGAATCCCGATCGAGATCGATATTTTCCTGGTACATAGTCGTCTATTCGATCTGTGATCGTGGCAAGAGTCAACGTCGTCGAGGGATCGAGGAAAAAGAGGATCGATCGCTGCGACTGGATCGAAGAAGCACGCGCAACCACGTTTCTCGGGAAATCGTGAAGCGTCTCGAACTGGCCCAGACGGCAAGTCGCTGCCAACAGCCGAGACAGCAGAAAAACACTGCTAAGGGAGTCGGAGCACGCGTGGGAAAGTCAGTGGTGGGAGACGCGTTGGTGTGTACTCGAGGATAAACAATACCAACTGCGTCTACCACGACTGTATCGCTGCTGCGTCGAGGGGGCAAAATGCAAACCAGCATCAGTAAATACATTAACGTCGTACCGTCAACAAACTCAATTGTTAAATAAGCTGTAGCTGGCAGAGTTGGGCATTTATCGATTAAAATTTTAATCAAGATTGATTGATTCAATCGACTGATGAAGTTAATTGTCAATCGTTGATCAAAAAAAGAAATCATCGGAAAATCGGAGACTGATTCTATCGATTGATGAAGTCAATCGTCAGTCGTTGATTAAGAAAAGAAATCATCGAAAAAAAACATAAAAGCACGTAAACAGAGTTTCTCGAGGTAATCAATTTGTATCATGTTAAGCGACAATGTGATCAGAAAAATGTCACAACTCAATTTAAACGTGTGGAATCATTCAAGGTTCCAACATGTTACAGCGACGAAAAAGAAATTAGGAAAAAATTATATAAAATGTCTAGCTTTTACCGACAGATTCAATATGATCGAGGGTTGAATTGTGCAACGCAAAGCACACAAAAACGAATGCGGAAATCCTAGCGAAATGTTATGTAGAATATGGGAGTCAAAGTTAGATCCTGTTTGGTGGTAGAGAAAAAGAAAAATTGTTCTTGGGACGATCCGCGACGCAGAACGAAGTCAGTATGGTATCCCTCGGTGTACACCGGCTGTGTAACTCTAATTAATAGTCAGCTAAAGGCCAAGCTACCGTTCAGCTGCCGATGTCCGCCCATTTAATTAATTATGTACTGGCCAGCCGGTGTTACAATCGCGGTTTTTGCAGACGACCGACGCCGTCAGGAAGGCGTCGCGACTGCAGCAATCGGCGACAAAGACAATAGGCTCGTTACGGATTCGTTGGCCATCTCTGGCCCACGAATTGCTCGTGCCACTGCTACCACCGTGATAGAAACCAGTTGGCGAAAGCAGTACGGATAGTCCCCCGAAGGATTCGTATGCTGAATCGAAGATGAGAACGTGCCGAACACGCCGCTTAATCACTGTACTTTCCAGTTTTCACTGACTTTTATTTCCTACTACATTCGTACGTAGTCTGCGCAAGTTCAGCGTAAAGAAAATACCAAGTTTCTACGCGACATACAATTTTCCCGATATAATTTCTGTAGACTGAAGTTCTACGCAAGCTCAGCTTTTTCGTTAACCATTTTATGTTTATATAATAAATGTTCACAAAATGAAAAATGTTTGCATTGATTGCAAGACACAGAAGCCGAATAGAAAATTCTTTTTTCTTCTAATTGTCTTACTGAGCTGAAATTAATAAACTGATGTGCTTAAATCTTCGTAATTCGTTCACTGCTTTAAATTGCACGTGCCCATATTGTCATAACTGCATAAAATCCGCAGTCTAGTGCAAAGATCTGTTAGAAATGTTTTGTGCGAATTGTTTCATGGTTCTATCGTGTTCTACTCATCGAGAGGGAGAAACTTCTCAAAGGAACCACCGGGCAAGAATGAACCGTTCTCTTGAAAATTCGCGTTGAAATTGAAATAATGCAGTCTGAAAGAAATGTTTTAACGTTACGAATCGACCGTGTGAAATTCCGCCGACTGAAAGTGAATTGTACAGAATGGCGTTTCGAGAACCGAGAAATCAAGATCGAAGATGACGCTTTCCGGGGATCCCGCGGTCACGTGACCGGCGAACGAGCTTCGCAAATGCATGCAAGCGCGAGCACCGGCTGTTTCAAGTTCAAGTTTCACATTGACGCGGCGAATTCTATGCGAGCGCGCCGGATGCCGACGGCAGGCCCTTAATAAGCGGAAATTCCGACAACCTTGACGCCTACGCGATAATAACGAAGAAAACGAGCGACCGTGCTAACTAACAAGGGTGTATATGCGAATCGGCTATTCGCGCACCCTCGCGCATGATCGCGGTACGCTCCAAAGGTATTCCAAGCGGTGCTAACAACATTATTCCCTCAGACATTCTAATCGTTCATCTACAATTAGCCAGACATGCAGATCCGAGGATGTTGTACAGGTATGCGTGCAGGAACCAATATTGACGACAAAAATGTTCTTGTCTTTTGTTTTCAAATTACGTATGCAATTGGATTTCGCGTTTGAACTCTTAGAATTATTACTCCCTCTGTCTCATAATAATAGTAGCGAGTGAATATTTAAACGGGAATTAATTATTATTTGTTATTATTAATTGTAGCGCAAAATTGCGAAGCCTTCAATTAAAATGAATGTTTTATAACATCTGTCATTTATTTTGACACAATCTTTTTTGACAATCTTTAGGTTGACGTAATTATTACGAATTAAAACTATTTTTCTAATTTCATCCGCGGATGAAGCCAATTGTTTTATTCCAGTTGAATATCAACCCAAAGTAAAAGTAAGATGAAAAAGCAAGTTATACTGGAAACAATGAAGAACGATGGCTCCAATAATTTTAAGCTCACGCATGTAGGAAAAGCAAAGGTATAATCGTCCACAGTTCAGCATAGAGTGCTGAAATTGTCTGAATTTGAAAGGAGTTTGATCTGACCCGAAGTAGAACTCACGCAAAGGCTGGATCAAAAATTCGTTCACTTACCTGAAAAGAAAAGAAAGAAAAATTAATATCTCAGCATTGAAAGCAATAGTTCCTTATATCAATCGTAGAGTTGTTAATAAAATATTATATGTATATATTAATGCTATCGAACCAGTGCGCCGATAGCATTAATATATATTTTATTAAAAACAATATTCGGAGAGAATATTGCAAAACTCTGCTTGATTTGCATCCCGAAGTGTCCAAGTGCCTGAATCGTTTCATCAAAGTGGAAACGAGCAATTAAATTCGCACGATTAGCGATCACTGAATATGCGACCGGCTTTTCTGCAGGCTGGACTCGCGTGCGAAGGAAACGGGTGCAAACCGCGTTCATTTATCTGTCGGATTGACAGATACCTGATTAGACTGATACCTATCGACGGATTCATTCGATGTACGTGCCACAGATCCAACCGAGAACGCATTATACTCGGTTTCCCGACATTATTCGAGAGGAGAGGACAGTGGTACTGTCAACCGGCGTTCCATGCATTAATGCATGAAGATAGTGTATCCGCGCACCCCCGGCCCCAAGTGTCTGATAAATAAGTGTACGAGCTTATCACACTTTGGTCCTTGCTTGTCGAAGACGAGTCGTATCCCCCTTTGCATACTAGCGTAACGGCGCTCATGCCTCTGCACCTGGCTCTAACGTCAACTTAATTACCGGACAGATCTTTCTGTAATAGCGTCCCGCAGCTTCCATTTCCTCTGGGAGCAAGGAAGCACCCCGGGACAATAACCTCTGAAAATTCTTTAAAAGCACTCTCATTTTAAGACACCTTTTATTTTACAATTATCGATAATATAACAGTTCATTTATGGAAAATAATGGAATGAATTTCTTTATACGAGCATATATTATGTATATTGAAACTTAAGGACAATCACAATAAACTTCGTGTTGTCATTTTTATAAGGCAACATTTACCAGATTCTTTTAATGCTTGGTAGGTTTAATGTTGAACGACATCCAATTGCATATGTAATTTTAAAACAGAAGACAACATTTTTGTCGTTAATATTGATTCTACAATGCATAGCTGTGCTGCATACTCTGACCTGCGTGTCTAAATAATTGTACAGAAACGATTAGAATCTCTGTCTCCCTATCGTCGACTTAATTACACCGGACAGATCTTTCTGTAATAGCGTCCCGCAGCTTCCATTTCCTCTGGGAGCAAGGAAGCACCCCGGGACAATAGCCTCTGAAAATTCTTTAAAAGCACTCTCATTTTAAGACACCTTTCATTTTACAATTATCGATAATATAACAGTTCAATTATGGAAAATAATGGAATGAATGTCTTTATACGAGCATATATTATGTATATTGAAACTTAAGGACAATCTCAATAAACTTCGTGTTGTCATTTTTATAAGGCAACATTTACCAGATTCTTTTAATGCTTGGTAGGTTTAATGTTGAACGACATCCAATTGCATATGTAATTTGAAAACAGAAGACAACATTTTTGTCGTTAATATGGATTCTACAATGCATAGCTGTGCTGCATACTCTGATCTGCGTGTCTAAATAATTGTACAGAAACGATTAGAATCTCTGTCTCCCTAACGTCGACTTAATTACACCGGACAGATCTTTTTGTAATAGCGTCCCGCAGCTTCCACTTCCTCTGGGAGGAAGGAAGCACTCCGGGATAATAAGCCACTGAAAATTCTTTAAAAGCTCTCTCGAGGGAGCTTGTGTACGCCATTTCGAAATTTCATGGGGTTCCTTTTGTACTTTCTACGCCGGTCGAGAGCAGTGTCCATATTTGACGTGTTTCGGGGTATGCTCTGTTGATTATCATTGATATATTTGAGAACCGCACACCGGGCCGAGGAAGAACGGAGGGGGCGGGGGAGTATTCCTTTCGCTCGTGCGCGCCTCGAAAACGTGAGCAAACATTGTAATGGCGATCCGGCGTGGCTACCGACTGTTAATGTCTCTTGACCACTTCTCCTCCGGTGAGTGATCTCACCGTCGACCAACATTGCTCGTGTACACAGCCGACATTCGGCTCGGTGCATCCGTGCAACGGCGTTGAAAGTAATTATGTTGGTTTACCCGCTCGATCAGCCTTTCCTTCAGGTTATACAGGGTGGGTATACTGAGAAAAAAAGTAGTTACTTCAATAACACGTGTGTTATTGTAATTCTTTTACTTGGATGAATATCAATGTATTCTTTTCAATAGTATGAAACTTAGAAGCAAATCGTGATGTATTTGAATTGTCTATCATGAAATGATTGAAAATAGTATTTCATTCAATACCGTATATTATTATTCGTAATATTTCTTTTTTTCCTTCAATCAGATATGTTGTTAAACAAATTTGAGAAATGTATTGATTTATACTGGAATTGGTTCCAGGCCATATCTTATTTTTTTTAAAACATTGATGGTCAAGCTATTGGCTTATATGATTGGCGGAAGTTAGTTTTGCTATTGAAATTCAATGGTATTAAATATTAAAATAAGTTCATATGATATTGGCACTATTCAATAGTACATCTTATTGAATCAACATATATTTTTTTTGTTTCGACAGGATTTTTTTCTCAGTGTAGAAAATCGTGGTACAGGCGGCCCATTAATTAGTACTTTATACAATTGCTTGCCTTATAAAAGTTTGTGAATCAAGTTTAGACAAAATAACTATTTTGTGGGACATTTAAAAAATGATGTATTTATATTAATAGTAACTCTACGAGTAAATCAATTACAACCATGTCTTCGCCTCCGCGTGACACCCTCCATGCATTAGCGATCCCCTAATTTATATTGAAAAGTCTTACCACATTTTCTATAGAAGGATGCAACCGCATAGATGTACAGTTAATTAAAGCGTATTCCGCAAAGCGGTCTATGCGTAATGTTTCAAGCGGTACCATATCTGATTAAAGAGGAACGAAAGCTTGACCATACAAAGCTTCACGCGTAAGAAGCATGTTGGGGCGAGGAAGAACATGCGGCCGCGACTTTCCAGAAGCTGGTAGAAAGGTACGAGAATGGTTAGAGGTCATCAGCATCGCAACACCATCGTGTGTCTGACCTCGTTGACTGGGCACGCTAGATGACTTGACAAACAGAAGCATATGCGACCATAGGTGTAACACCGCGGTTCACTTCCATGGATGTTTTCCGCAGATGCACAAACACCAATTTTCCGTAGGTAACAAACTCATTAATTTTCAACTACGAAAAATAAATCTTTCTATTGATTATTTTATGTATTTATGATAAAAACGGATAGGTCAAATACGAAACGAAGAAAATATTTAAGGTTATTAAGTTTAAGGTTATATTATAAATTGTATTATATTTTACATTATATATTATAAATTATAAAATTATTCCGATAAGAAATAGAAACCCGGAGTCTGATCGCAATTCTTAATATCACTGGATTGCATTAAACATTAACACAATTAATACACTGTTTTACAAAGGGACTGAAAGAAAAACAGGCAATAGCAATGAGCATGTAAATCAAAATCAAAGACCTTACGTAATGCTACAATCAAAAGAGAAGAAACAGCGTGCCAGAATTTCGTTGGGAAACATGAATTACCAGCTGTGACTAAGCAAAGCGCGGCAAAAAGTTCCATTGTGCTAAACGGGATCAGAGGCAATTAGGGAACATCAATTTTCTACACGCGGGGGGGACGTGCAACGACACGTAGAATGGGTTAATAGAATAAGAAACTCGGTGGTTAATTAAGAAAATGACTTCGATGTAAGCTGAGAGTCATTCCTCTCGCTTCCGATTCCGCTCGTCCGCCGTTCTTGGCTGAAGGGCCTCGACACTGATTTCCCTCGGAGTTACTTGCACGCCCTCCATTTTTTCCCCAGTTAGTATAATTACGTATAATAGCAGCTTATTCGCAGGCGCGAACGTAATAACGCTCTAATGAAACCTGCTCGTTTTTTTCCGGCGCGTATCCCCCGAACAGGACTTAACGATCCGCGTATTTCTCACGTGTTACCGTTTACGGCTGCCCATTAGGAGGTCCTCCCCTGTGTCGTCTCATTATTTACCGCCAGGAATGGTTAATAAATCGGTCGGCTGTCAATTGTCTAATTGATTCGCCGGTTCGCGTAATACGGTTCCTTTCTTTAAATACAATCGCCGGGAGATAGTTCACGTGTTCCGAAGGACATATCTGGCAAATGTACTTATAAGGCGACTAGATCAGTCGCCAGATTAAGACTCGTGTCCCCGCTCTACCTTCCCCCACGCTTCCGCCGCGGCCGGTCACGTGACGCGGTCAATGTCACGCGACTACTCCGGCACTGGCAGAGAGATTTCGGGCTTTTTTTCTCTTTTTTTTTTCACCTGTGATATTACTATTGTACGACAGACTGAATTTAGTATATAAGTCGAACAAATTCCCATACTGTACTCCCAATACTGATATAAAGCGACGAATTACACATGTTCCTACTTTATCTTTCTTTTCTTACTCTAAGGTAGTTTTTAGTATTTTTATTTGCACCTTATGTAAATATTGTTAATACTTACACTGAGAAAAAAAAGTAGTTACTTCAATAACACGTGTGTTATTGTAATTTTTTTACTTCGATGAATATCAACGTAATCTTTTCAATAGTATGAAATTTAGAAGCAAATCGTGATGTATTTGAATTGTCTATCATGAAATGATTGAAAATAGTATTTGATTCAATACCGTATATTATTATTCGTAATATTTCTTTTTTTTCTTCAATCAGATATGTTGTTAAACAAATTTGAGAAATGTATTGATTTATACTGGAATTGGTTCCAGGCCATATCTTATTTTTTTGAAAACATTGATGGTCAAGCTATTGGCTTATATGATTGGCGGAAGTTAGTTTTGCTATTGAAATTCAATGGTATTAAATATTAAAATAAGTTCATATGATATTGGCTCTATTCAATAGTACATCTTATCGAATCAATATATATTTTTTTTTGTTCCGACATGATTTTTTTCTCAGTGTAGCAAATGAAAATTAAAAAAAAAAGCACTGGCAGAGAGATGGCAACTTCTTCTCCTCGATCCGAGTCAATTCCCCTCATCCGGCGACTATACGTTCGAAACTCTTATTGCATGCGTGCGCGAGTGTGCTCCGCACGCGAATCAGCTCGGCGTACGATCACTTCCTCGACCGAGTTTTTCGCCGAGCAAGAAATAGATCACCGTTTAATTGACCGAGCTCGGTCCCCGTGTGTTCATCGATCGCGTTTTCGCGGTTGTAAAACGTCGACGCTCGACAGAGCATTTCTGGAAGATTAACAGCGGTCACTCGCCGGAGAAAACGCGCTGCCAAACGCGGAGATGCGAGAGCGTAGCCTGGTTCAAGCCTTGCAGATCGGTGCTGGTGAAAAACAAAATAGATCCACGAGAAAGTCGACGGTGCTCCCAAACGCGAAATTGTACGGAACAGCTCGCTGATTTATATTTCTAGATTGAATCGCGGCAAGACATTTAATTAGTTTTACAAAGTAATTTTCTATCTTCCCCTTCTGCAGTGTACATAAATCTATTTCTTCGTACCACACCCTTAACAAAAAAAAGGCCTGATGATCTAGCATACTGCAATAAAATGCGTTCGTGAAAATCTGCACGATTATCTCTTCGCGAACCTTCGGTGTTTTGGTGATTAATGCATTGAATCGTACACTGAGATAAAAAAGTAATTACTTCAATAACACGCGTGTTATTGTAATTTTTTACTTCGACGAATATCAATGTATTCTTTTCAATAGTATGAAATTTAGAAGCAAATCGTCATGTATTTGAATTGTCTATCATGAAATGATTGAAAATATTATTTGATTCAATACCGTAT
>CM052299.1:5548835-5822742 GCA_028455765.1 Lasioglossum oenotherae | reverse complement strand
CTTCAATCAGATATGTTGTTAAAAAAGTTTGAGAAATGTATTGATTTATACTGGAATTGGTTCGAGGCCATATCTTACTTTTTTGAAAACATTGATGGTCAAGCTATTGGCTTATATGATTGACGGAAATGAGTTTTGCTATTGAAATTCAATAGTATTAAATATTAAAATAAGTTCATATGATATTGGCACTATTCAATAGTACATCTTATTGAATCAACATATGTTTTTTTTTGTTTCGACAGGATTTTTTTCTCAATGTATGAAAAAATGGTTTTCTAAGATAGGATACAATTTCGCGACATAAATCTGCTGGCGAGTGGCAACAGGGTTATAAAATCCCACCGCGTTTCCTGCGTTCAAAGCAGATTTATTGCTCGAGTTTTGACGGTGTTTCGCAGTTTATCAGAAAACACGGTGACATCGTCCGGGTAACAGGCTGGAACCGGGTAACCAGTTATCCTTCGATAACGCGTTGAAATCTCTATCGCGACTTGCAGTGAACTCGTTGCCGACGGAAACGCGCGAGGGGGGAAAGCTGAGGCGGCGCCGTTCTCTTTCAATGAAACGGTGAGTCATTAATCTGCTCGCGGAGTTACCGTGAGTGCCATTTCGACGGAAAGTTCACTCTACATATCCTCGATTCAACAACGCCCCGGCTCTGGCTCTCTCAGCTCTAGCTAATGTCCGGCCGGGTTTCTCAAACTTTCACCGGCTCGCCCAGTGGCTCGATTATCGATAAGAACACGCAGCGAAGAAAATCGTGACTCCGGGCCCAGATATCGGGCCTGCAACGCGGTTTTGCGAACCAGCCATGCGCGAAGTGACATCAAACCGCTACACAGCGTTTCTCCGCGGGCGCGATTACGTGCGATTAAGCCGCGACCCGCGCCACTCACGAGTGTTCGACTTAATGAGAAAGGAACCGACGCGACGGTATATTCGAGGCCCGAGTTGCCCCTTGGACATGTGTACGAGAGCTCGTTTACGGAATTGCACAATGGCGCCGAGGAAAAATCGCCGTTTCGTTACAGGATGCTGAGCACGCGATTTCCTTTAAGTAAGTCGTCTAATTACTTTCCAGCTGTGTAATCGTCGTGTTCACAACCTTGCCGCATCGATCCTCATTTCTCTAACTTAGTTGTTGGATCATAATATCCTTGTCAAATGTGTTACAAATTTTTCCATCAAACGCGACAAGCGTCGTCTAATTAGAGCTGGCGAGTCGAAAGGAACATTTTCATCCGTAGCAATATAATTTAGCTAAAGACCCAACTAACTTTAATTGGCAATATTATGTCCGAGTGCAACTACAGTGGTCGAAACAATGACAGGAAAGAGCTTGATGAGACAACAAATAATTAAAATAAAGATGGAAGGTAAAGCTGTAGATAAATTGTTCGATTAAACAATCCTTTTCTAAAAACGCTGTTAAACTGACTCATCGCGTGACGCGAAGAAACTATTCTCAGGGTAATATATTAAAAACAATGTCAGCCCCGTTTACCATTCGAACGTAATTAATTGTAAAGTCTGATTATACTTTCATCGAAACAAAGAAGAAGAGAATTTTCTTGAAACAGTGAGGCAATAAAGCAGCTAGAGGTCTGATTGGACAGAGTATTCCGCAGAATCTCGATGGTCCAGCATAATCGCGGTTTGCTAAATATGGTAACCAGTATAGTAGCTCTATCGTATAATAAGGGACAAGGGTTTGAGTGCAGATACTTCTGGATAGATACCCTAATCGCCGCGGGGATTAATGGTGCACGTGACGCTAGTTTTTCAGGTGACTTCGTGCAACAGCCATTACAAAAGCGTGAGAAGGGTGAGTTGGTTACAGGTAGCCCTCGGACTAAGGGTTCGCGCTAATTACGTCATTATGCGGAACAGGGTGGATAGCTCTAACGAACCTGCAGCTCCGGACGTGCTCGTCCTATGAATAGTGATGAGTATATACCCAGCCACCAATCACGCTGTATTGTAATACTAACTCCTCCGCTGCTGATTTTGCATAGTAATTAAAAATTCTAAACGATGCGCCCTTTAAAAGATCTTTCTTCGCTTCCTTGAAATTTTACCCTTCGATCCTTTGAATTACCGTTCCGAGGACACCAGCTTCTGCTATGGAGGATTCCGGCGGACTCGAACGAGCCTCACGAGTGCAAGTGAATACGTGATTGAATTTCTAAATACCTTCCTTCCTACACAGTGGCTCGTAAAATCAATTACCGATAATGAACGATGGATTTCAAGGCAGACCGCTCGGGGAACTTCGTAAAACCACGGCTCGATTTTGTACTGTGTGCTATTAACCACATTGATATTGTGCTTCGAATTACAGGAGAGTACCGAGTAGGGATGGGATCAAGTTCAATATGTACTCACGAATCCGAGTCATTTTCGAGAACCAAGTTTCATTTCATGGGTTTCGATTAGTACTTAAAAACAGTTTGGATCTTTTTCAAGATTTATTTGAATCGCACCTGTAAATTAAATATGTTATTGTATTTCTGTTTTCAGATTTTCTTACATTCAATCATTTAATATTTCTGTTTTTTCCAAAATTACAATAACATATTTAATTTACAGACGCGATTCAAATAAATCTTGAAGAAGATCCAAACTGGGATCGAAACGTTGACTTTGTTTGATAATTAGCAAAGTTGCTTTATAATTCGCAATAAACGATCGAACCGTTGCGCCGAAAACATTTAAATATTTATTATCAGCAAATACGATCGATAGAAGAAACATATTTAGTACTCGAATCTTGGAAATCACAACTGCAAAGTAGGTTTTAAACTTTCTTGATTAAATTCGTAACTATTTATGAATAGTATTTGCGATAGATTATGAAATTATAGTTATGCATGTTGAATTAAATTATGCATTAGAGGACAACATAATTGATTTTAAAGGTAAAGAAAATAATGATTAGAACAGTCAGAAAATTCCGGTACGATATTCAGAAAAGTTTCGAATCTGTTCGACCAAGATTCGAATATAGTACTTGCAAGTATTATTTCCGTTTACCAAAGTACTTGTAAAAGGTTCGAAACTGTCTGGCATAGGTTCGAGTATACTCAGGAAAACTATTTCCGTTTTTCGAAGTACTTATAGAGAGTTCGAATTCAATCAATCAAAGTTTGAACCTGTTTGCGAGGTACTTGATCCCATCCCTAGTCCAAAGTACAACAGATTCTTTTAATTGAGTTATCGAAAGTACTCGATACCTTGGATTTATGTTCCTATTTTCAGTAGGCACAGCGTTTGTAGATCCATGATAAATAAATATTGTATTGAACTCTATCGAATTTTATATTCTAGCATTTTTTTAACATTTTCGTAAGCCTTAAAACCCATGAAAATCCGTCATTTCATAAATAGTATTCTATAAAAATGAATACTGTACTTTTATTCGAAAGTTATGTTTGAACTATAAAATTATTTGTGCACTGCATCATTTATTTTTAACACATTTTTACAGGAACAATGTACATATTTGGAAAACTACAGCTAATTTCTCTGCAAAAATAATTCTGTCGAAACGTTCTGCAGTATAAAATAAATATTGAATTTTTCGTGACTGGTGGTCCGCAAAGCCCCTTGCCCGCATTAGGGTTGCGTTAGGGTTGTGGTGCAGGGTTTATGGGATTACAGTTTAAGGGGTTCCCCGAATTAAAAAAAAAAAAGAAGTGCATCAAAGGAACGGTTTATAGATTCTGTACGCGGATCTGTATCATTGTGGCAAGTTGCGATACGCGCAAACGTATCATTACCATAATCGGCAGCAATACGGCATATGGAAGATGGCAGAGACCGGGGGTGGAAGGCACAGGAGGGGGCTTTAGAAGGGTACCGGGGGCTTAATCGTGATAATGGCCCGGAATCGCCTCGTGACCGCAGAAACGGAAAACGTCTCGATTCGAGATGGCAGATCGATCGATCGAACGCTTTTCAGTCCTGCCACGTATCGGCCGATTATTATCGGATATCAATCGTTGCCAGTTCCATTCCTGCGAGAGGAAGTTGTTGGAGGTATTACAATAGAGAAAAGGCAAATCGTGGGGCACGTTTCCCAGAAGAAAAAAATGGAATTGCTTCGACTTTGGAAGAATCATACTGAAACTAAACTAAAAGAACATTAACCCCTTTCCACATAATAACAAAACCGACTCGTAATGAACATTTAAAAATGACTTTACAATATATGTACAGATGTCATTTTAAATCGAGATGAAATTTCGTGCATCATATGTGGTTCACAAATACGATCAGTATAAAATAATAAATATGTTTCTCCTATCGATCGTATTTACTGTTAATAAATGTTAAATGCTTTCGGCGCAACGGTTTGATCGTTTATTACGAATTATAAAGCAATTTTGCTAATTGTCAAACAAAATCAACGTTCCGATCCTATTTCGGATCGTCTTCAAGATTTATTTGAATCGCGTTTCCTTTGAGGAAATTAAATTTTTAATAAATATGTGACACGTGTGTTACGTGCGTCGGACACGCTTGTTGTCAAGATACTTGTCAAGAAACTATTTTAGTATAAAATAATGTTCATTTAAAATATATGCGACATAAAACACAATTGTTGGAAATGAAGATAACCAAATTGAACAAATTTCTAGAGCTGCTAACCAGTTCAAGTGCGAATATAAGTGAACAGTTACAAAGTGTAGACAAACGTTTTCCGATTCCCCGTCCCCTAAATCATGAGCAGTCTCATAGCGACGTATTCGTTGCCGATATTCGGCGAAAGGGCGAGGTGAAATTTGACAAGTCGGTCAGCCATCAATATAGTTACGAGAACGAGCCGAAGAGCAGTAATTAAAGTCTGAAAAGATATAAAGTAAAATTTCGCGTATGGGATGATTCTGCGCTGGAGGCTGAAGACAGAGATCCGAGGGCTCGCGAAGCGGCACGGAACGATACGGTAGGCGAAGAGGAGAAGCAAGAGGAAGAAGAGGAGACCCTCCGGTTCTTTAATAACACGGCGGGGCCGCAGGTTCTTCTTCAGGTATGCGAGACAGAGCCCGAGGCGAGCAAATCGTCTACAGTCTCGAAAACCTGATTCTTTCATGGCAATCTACGCCATAACACCGTCCCTCTCGATACACTCTAGCCGATACACCGTCCAGACTCTATGCACCGACACATTCCTGAACGCTTATGTGTTCCGATACGCGTACAACGCGTGCGTGCGCGCGACTCTACGTGCTTTCCTATTCGCGTCGCGAAAGAAAGGGAACGCGCGTCGTTTGCAAAAAAGCGACGGAAACAGACGCAAAGAAATTTCGATTTTTCTACTGGAAAATTAATCACTGACTTTAGAGGGTAGTTCTCTTTAGACTTTTACCCTATGATCAAGTGGAACATTTTTTTCACTTTTAATAATAGGAATATAATGTGCAATTTCCTGCAAAAATAATATGCAATTAACAGTCCCGCATGTTAAAAGGGAGTACACATATTTCATTAATGTTCATTGATAAAAGGTAATGAAAACACACGTCAGCTTTTAAATTTTAGAAGAAATTGGTTGATTTAGGTCCGACATTTTTCCCAATTTTTTCGAAGACCGTTTGTTTTACCAAAACAAGTTATGAGACATAAAAGACGCAGCCTATCCAGATCTACAGGTTTTATCTAACATATTAGCTTGTCCCAAAAGTTCCATCCGGAATGTGTTCCTTTAATATTGCTAAGTAAATATTAGGTTGTCCCCAAAAGTTGGTTTTGATGCATGCACATAATGCAAATTCATATCAAGAAGTACTAAAATATTAGCATAAAGATTATCGTATTGTTTGTATTTATTTAGCGACATTAAAGGAACACATTCCGGAAGGAACTTTTGGGACAAGCTAATATGTTTCGACGCGGTCAATAATTTAGGAGATTTTCGGGAAAAACGATTTTGTGAGCATTCAATTAATTATTTCAACGTTTAAGGGCACATCCGATCGAGCGCAAACTCTGCACTGATTTTGTTCATTAATTAGAACAATCCTGGGGGTGCTGTAAAAGAACTTCCGGCTTAAAAAAGGTTAAAATTTCTTCTCCGTCAAGGTTCGGAAGAAAGTCGACGCGAACTTGCAAGCGAGCTTGTTGGATTTGCAGAGTGGTGTGATCGTGTAAACAATGTCCGATCGTAGATACGGATTATCTGGTTCGATATGTTTGACCGTAGTGGCGCGTCTAGTTTTATTTGCGCGACAGCTGATACGGCGACTAGTTCCATTTGCAAGGTGACCTATCCCGCCGCGCGAGGGGAAAATTAATTTACAACCGGCCGTACATGGCGCTGCACGGGAAAATGATAACCCCGCGTAATTACCGCGTAGATATGGTGTAACGCCGCTGGTTATCAATGATTTAATGAACGCCAGAGTGAAACAATGACCAACAAAACCGGGCGCGCGCCCGTTCGCAGGCTTCCATTAATTTATACCTTCCGAGTGTAAATGAATAGCAGAACGAACGACGCTAGACGCAGCTTTTTGCCGAGGAAATTGAAACTGCAACCGGAGGAGAAAAACGTGGTTCGAGGGCTGCGCGTTCGAGTCCGGTCGTCTGTGTTCTATATTGCCGAGGAGCTGGAGAAAAGCTGGTCTCGGCCAGGGGCGGAATAACAAATGGACTGCTTGGACCCTCGTCTACGATACTACTCCGAAGAAAGTAACGCTCGAACCGGCTCCGACGGGCATACTAATCGTTTTATGAAGGCCAGACAGGGAGGAAGAGGGACCCGATCCGACGGAGATGGAACGCAAAGGGGTGGGACTATTGATACAACGTAGGGGGTCGGAAACGGGAGGAATTCCTGACAAGTTTTTGTCTCTGACGCAATTGCAAATTCACTTTCGTATTATGCTCCAGTTGTGACAAACGTAACTTCGACATTGGAATTAAAAATGGATGCAAAATCCACGTAAAACTTGTAAGATCGTCTTGTAACCAATTCATTTCGTTGCATTGGTGTTAAAACTTACATCCGGTTCTACGGAAAAAACAATTTTCAAAGAAATAGCATTTACAGCCTTTTCTAATTCCAGTCTACAATTCAATCTGGAATGAGGTTCTAGGAGCACAGTGTAGTGGGGATAAAAAAGTCACATCAATCGCGGAGACACTGTACCGACAAAATTGGAAATTCAACGTGTGATAAATTGGATCATCGCAACACTTTGATCCAAACATCAATAGCCCTTGAATTAGTTCGGACAACGGAGATCATACTGTACTAATCAATTCCGTAATATGTTCGTAGGTGTACGAACCACGCCAATTTATCATCGTTTAGCCGCGAAACGCAAGAATTTCTAAAATTCTGAGGTAGAGCAACGGGAAACAGCGATACGAAGGTAAAAGATTAAAAGAAAATTCCGGTCATATATTTAATTGCGCCCATTAAAGTTTATCGCTTATTTAACGTCCGGCTGTTTTGTCGCGAAGGAAAGCAGGTTCGAGCGGCACACGGGTGAAGGAAGAAACTGTCATCAAAAAATAATTGGCTGGCTAGTGAAAGGAATCGAGGGACAGGCGGCCATCGAATAGGCAAAAACAACAGGATCGGGATTGCAGGCTCGCAGGATCGGGAAGAAAGGAGACGGCGGAAGGGGTCCGGGGGGATCGAGCCTAATCACGGGAGGTGAGGGAGAGAGACGTTTAACATGCAGACCGTAGCTGGAGGCGTTAGTGCCGTATAATCTGCGTTCCTTCGCTCTTAAACACCGGCCGTGTGTGTCATGGTGCTGATGTGGCATGCACGAGGAATACCAGCGCACAATGCGCTTTGATCCGTAAAGGTGGTGGATCCGATGATGGCCGATCGACGATGGCATACATAGAAACCGGTGATCCTGGTCCACCGGTCCTTGTCGAGTTGAAACGTTTGCCACTACGAAGGGCCATGCTATACGGACCCTACCGGGTCTACACGCGCAGCTGGGCGGGGGACAACACCCTGCTCTCCTGGCACCAGTGTCAGGATATTACCGACGGAGAAAAAGAGATCGAGAGAAAGGAGCCACGGGAGGCTACAATTACATCGCAGGTGGTTGGTCGCAAGGACTTTCGGGCTACCTAACTGGAGCATCAACGCGAAGCACGTGGTGATTAGCGGAATCCTGGGATGCGGGTTTGCCCGATAAAGCATCATTCTCGTCGTGAAAATCGGTGTTCTTTATCGACCGTCGGTAATTATTACCCGTCGAGCGTCAACTGCATCCGATTCCCTCTGATGTCGTCCCGAACTAATTATGTCCTGGAAACGGGAACGCCTCGTCCGTTAAGCACTCGGGGCACGCTGCCTAGGGCCGACGAAAATTTTAGGGCTTACGGAGACAGGGTTAACAAAAATTTCAGAGGAACCGAGAGGAAAAAGTAAATTTCTTGTGATGAACTTGATACAGGCCTGCCGAGGAACGATAGTGATGGCTTTATAATAAGCGAATAATTGTCGGTGTTCTCCTTGAAGATAAGTAGAACAGAATGCAAATGGTCGAACATACCGAAACTTGGTCCATAATGATTTAAAGACGGTATGCAACTTCTCGGCTTGCGAAGATTTATCGAAGACGATGATCCACCGATAAGAGTTGCATTCCGAAGCATATTTAGAAAGAAAGTCGAACAGAGGTCGAACCGGACCCAGGCTTCGCGAGTCGTTAGAAGTGTCTGCGCTTTCTCCTGATCTCTATCTCCCAGGACGAAATAGTTGTATCGTTATCTCGTCGTACTAACAATCGTTACATCGCAGCTATTTCAATTACCGAGCAGGACGACTATGTTTCATTAATTTATCCACCCGAGTTACATTCCTAGCGAGACAATCAATTTCAAGCGGAGATTATCTCTACGCATATTCTACTTGTAACAACGCATACGCGAAGAATGACCGAGTCAATAGGATACTCTAGTTCCCTTTCCCATTACTTCAAGGTGTACCGCATTACCAGCGTGTGATTTGCAGTTTCCTTGATTAACTTTTTTACGAGCAATCGTTCAGCCAAGAATTTCGCAATGTCGCGCAATGCAAATCGACTTTCTGAGAAGTCGCGACTAGCTTTTCACTCGAGCCCGATCACAAGTGAGACTCGAGCCGTGTGACATGGATCTGTATGATCAAGCGTAGTGGTCCAATCAAGATCTAGAGATCCGGTCAGCACGATCTGAAGCGTTCTTGTTTTCCGCAAGGAGCTCATAGAAGTCTCATAAGTAGACAGCAGATTTTATGCATTTATGACTAAAAGGAATAGGAGTAATTTATAACATTAAAACATTAGACGAATTTAATAGTACTTTTATGTCGTTTTCAACCGGTTGAACATATTAAGAGAGAAAATAAATTTCTATGTCAGTCCGGTTTGTTGCAATTCAGGTGGAAAATTTTCATTTTGCATAAAGATCCGCTGTCATAAAATCGCTTGCGTCTGCGTCTAGGCGACGAATGGAGTATGGATCAGAAAACGCTGCGTCCAGACGCGTTTTGGAGAGCCCACCTTTAGGGGATTCCACCTATAGGAGATCGAAACTTTAGGAAATCCCATCTTTAGGAGATCCCAACTTTAGGAGTTTCAGCCACTAGCAGATCCCACATTTAAGAGATCCCGCCTTTAGGGGATCCCACCATAAGGAGACCGCACCTCTAAGAGTTCCTACCATTAGGAGATCCCACCTTTAGGGCCTCCTACCTTTAGGAAATCCCACCTTTAGGAGATCCCACCTTTAGGAGACCCCACCTTTAAGAGTTTCTACCATTAGGAGATCCTAACTTAAGGAGTTCCTACCATTACTAGATTCCATATTTAGGAGATTACGCCTTTAGGGGATCCCGCCATAAGGAGACCGCACCTCTAAGAGTTCCTACCATTAGGAGATCCCACCTTTACGGCCTCCTACTTTTAGGAAATCTTGCCTTTAGGAGGTCCCAATTTTAGGAGTTCCTACCATTAGCAAATCCCACCTTTAGGAAATCCCAACTTTAAGAGTTCCTAGCATTAGGAGATCCCGCCTTTAAGAGATCTCACCTTTAGAAGATCCCAACTTCAGGAGTTCCTGCCATTAGCAGATCCCACCTTCAGGAGATCACCTCGTGTAAATCGCACCTCAACCGAACGGGTTAAAAGCGACGTAACCTAAGCCAGGAACATACTTGGCGCGAGCAGAAACCGTTTGTCGAATTGACCCGATAATCGTTGACGCGAATCGGGCGTTTGACTCTGGAATCGTGCGGCATCTAAGTGGAGCCGATCCGGCGAGATGCCGCATGCCGTTGCGGGTTCGCGCGCATCGGTATATCTCGACAGGAGTCGTTAATAGCGCCAGTGTATGCGAACGACGACAGGAATAAAATTCGCGTGGCTCGCCAGAAAGGAGAGGCACTAGTTATTTTTCTCGTTCGGCTCGGCTGCACACGCACGATCGCGCCGATCGTAATTAAGAGAACCGATCGTTCGTCCCGCCGCGCCGCGCCGTACCAACACACCGCGCGTCGCTCTCACCCGAGAACTCGCTAGCGCGCGCGTATGACTTGAATGCGCTCGAAAACCGTACGTCCGTGTCCGCGTGTTGCAAAGACGGTATGCGGCCTAAGGTAAAAAGCTTGTAAATACACGGCGACCACGTGTACGGCAGACGTGTAACGGACGTTTCAAGATGTAGGGCGTGCAGATTTATAAAACGCGCGGCGGTAACGCTCGCTACCGGGGCCGCGCGCACGGATAACAGAGAAAGCGGGTGTGACTACAAGGATACCCGGGGAAGAAATTTATCTCGGGGCACCGGTGCTTTCTTCTTGTGCCGAGAAATCATGTTCGCCGGCCGAGTCTATGGTTGGACGCTAGGCAACGGGACTTCGGTCGACGGGAATAAGCGGTTCACTGGACGTTTCAATTACCTGAAATTAATTCCCAATGTTTCGACCGGGCGTACCAGTTTTCTCGGGACGGCTGGTTAAGGGGGTAGACTTGTTTCCAGGATTGCAAGAGTGCGGGATGCGCCTTCTCATTTCTCGATAATGGAAATGATAAGGTTTATCAGTAGTCGAAAGCGCTAGATTAAAGATTAATCTAGGCCTTGATCGCCCTCAAACATCCTATTTTTACGATTACGAGGCGATGTTTGCATTATTCAGAAGCATAAAACTGCGCATGTAGCTTCTTTCATAAAGCTGCGACAGCTAATAATGCAAATTAGGTCTCGTAAACGTGAAAATAGAAATGTTGGGAGTGATTGCGGCCTGGATTAACCTTTTATCTAGCGCTTTTGATTACTGAAAAACCTCATCTTTGAATTATCGAGAAATGAGAAGGCGCATGCTGCCGAATAATGCAAATTACGCCTTTGTTAACGTAAAAATCGGACTTTTGATGGCGACCGCGGCCTAGATTGATCTTTCATCTAGCGCTTTTGACTACTGAGAAACCTCATCTTTGAATTATCGAGAAATGAGAAGGCGCATGCTGTCGAATAATGCAAATTACGCCTCGTAAACGTGAAAATAGGAATGGTGGGAGCGATTGCGGCCTAGATTGACCTTTTATCGCTTTTGACTACTGAAAAATCCCATCTTTGCATTATCCAGGATTGAGAAGGCGCCTCGCGAACCTTGCAATTCTTCAAACGAGTCTACCGCCTTAAATTCGGAACGGGTCGTGAGGTCGAGCCCGAGGAGAGGGAAGAGTACAGGCGAATCAGTATGCGAGATGGTGCGTCGCGTGTTAATACCGCTGAAGCGAGATAAGTGTGCAGAGAGTCACGTTTTAGTGAACCGGACGGAATCGGTTATTCAACTCCATTGAATCGAACGACGGTGGTTGTGTACGATCAGTCCAGGAAGACGAGGCCTCGCATCGGAAACACCGTGTTCGCTCGTACAATGGGGGAAAAAAAACAAAAAGGGGAGGATTACACACACGGCCGGGGCCCGTTCGAATCGTTAGGCGCCCGTTTCTAATTGGCGCTAAATAATCATTTTTTCGACGGCCGGCTCCGGCGAGTCTCCTGTCGACGGGTTTCTTCGAACAGACCCATTACTGTACGACAATATTCGCACTGGCAATCAGCACGTCGGTGCGAGGGCACAACGGTTCCGTTTGCAGGAGCTTCATTATGTACCGCGTCGACGAACGCGACGGAAGACGTCTCCTACGGCCACTAACGAGGGGAAGACGCCTCTCTGACCGAGACACTAACGTGTACTGTATATATTCTGGCCACTAGTATGTCGGACGCTACCACCGTGTTCCCAGCCACCAAACAACGGCTAGTAATAAACCAACTGCCTAGAGATTGCCATTTGCATACGCAGCTGCGAGAATGGAATAGCTTTTCTATTATGCGAGCAAGAACCACGGCAATGTCTCGACGTGAATGAGATGTGCACGATAGTTGCGAACAATTTTGCCCCACCACCACAGGGCGTATCCCTTCGAGGATTAGACGCAGCGGTAAGACCATACTAATTCAATGAGACACCCGTTATCTTGAATTATTTTTCACACTTCCGCCGACGTATTCGTGACATTTTTCTGATTAAATTGATACCGAACACGATAACATCTCGGGTCACATTTACTTGGCTAATTCACGGTGCAGAACTAGACTGCGTTTCTAAAAAATGTCAACGTGTAAAGTTAACCCGGCGTTAGTTAGGTGGGGTCTCACAGACCCCAGAGATTTTAGATTGATTGTAACATTGTAACAACGCGTGACAGTTGTTAAGTATTTTTGAATAATAAACATTTAATTTCATGGATCTGCGTGTTTACTCTGGTAAATTACAAGCCTCTTAAGCAATACCTAATCTTATATTTATGAAAAAGGTATTTATTTCTATAATACAATGTATTTTTTCCTGGGGTCATTTTTCCTGAGGGGGAGATACATTTTCCCACCTTACCAACGCCGGGTTAATCGGAATAAAATCTGTAATCTACTTGTAGCACAGTTTGACAGGGGGTGAAATGGAAACGAGTCGATCTGCAACAACATTAATCACCAAGCAGCATTTGAAAACAAGTGTCGAGCACCGAGGCGAAGTGTGTTTGAGTTGGAAATACATCGGATTTCTGATGTTTGGGTTCGACGACTGAAACGAGTCGGTGATCCGTGGCGATAAGCGAGTCGAGCCGAACGAAAGCATCGTAAAGCAAAACCGGCCGGAGCACAAACAAATGACTGATACCCTGCAGAATAGCTGTACCTTCCGGCGGAACTAATGCTTCCGTGAACTCGAGCTGTGATCGTTTAATTGCCTCGCTTCGACTAAAACAAACAGACCTTTCGAGCAGCCGCAATTCGACACGAGGGAGAGCGATTCGAACGAACTTATCGGTTTATCGAGAGCTCTCCACGAGATCTTGTTACCCTCCGGTGGAAATAGTTGCCGGGCACCGTAAGCCCGACTTCTCACGAGAACGAGCGAAACCGTCTCTCGTAGGTATTCGCAAATAACACGTTCGGAAGGGTTCCCCGGGTTCTGCAAACATCCCAGCACCACCGCTCTCTCATTCTGCCCCCCGACGTCTCTCGCGTTTCTTTCGGAATTACTTTTATGGGCCACGCCTGCTCATTGAAATCTTTCCTGCAAATATTCAGTCCCTAGCTCCTGGAACGTTCGCGAAATCTTCACGATTCTGCGCCCCGCAACTGCGAAACTCGTCTCCAATTTTAATACCACTCTTCTCGGGTCTTCAAGACTCCTCGAACGTATTCGGAAACCACGCTTTTCTTGTGTAGGATAAATAGACTGCGAATCTTTATGCAAAATAAAAATGTTCCAAGTCGGATGCGTAAACATTTATTCCTCCTCTTGATAATTTGTTAAGCCACAGGCAATATGATTGTGTTTTCCGAATCGTCAGATATTTTCACTGTTTTGTGTTTCACCTATCCATTTTTATCGTAAAATCTGCAGTTTAATAATAAATATTAACACTAGGACGAGCGAAGACGTCAAAATGACTGATTTCAGGTTCGTAATTTGTCAATTATTGATTATTTAGACACTCAATGGATACATTTATTTATTCAAACGTATTTAATGAATGTAGTCTTGTTATTTTCAAAAAAGCAATACCAACTACTCACTTGAAACCTAGGTTGAACTACGAAAAATACGATAGGGAGATTGATTACAATATACTACGTTTATGCTAACAAGGGAAGAAGCCCAAGTGTCCGATTTCGATTTTGATAATCTTTCGTGAGATGATGGTATATGGATCCCTAATGATGTCTGCAAAATATTAGGTGTAGTTACTCAATAGTTTTAAAGATATAAACAATTAAACTTTCATTCCTTGTTGATGTATTATTTGCAGCTCAAGTTTTCGAAGTTCAATTGTTGATATCTTTAAAACTATTGAGCAACTACACCTAATATTTTGCAGGCATCATTAGGGATCCATATACCATCGTCTCGCAAAAGATTATCAATAATCGAAGTCGGCCACTTGGGCTCCTTCCCTTGTAAGACACCTATAAGTTGCGTTAGGTTTGAAGATTGGTACTCAGGTACACAATGTCCACATTCAAACAATCATAGAAATTATAAACACATAAAATGCAAGTCCAGCAATACAGAACGTCAAAGCTGTATCAATTTCCAAGACACGGGCAACAACAATCGTTAATAGTCTACAATGTGGAACCATAATGGAGGAGAACATCGGCCAATCACATTCAATTTATCGAAGCTGAAACTACCTCGTAAACCTCGGATAATGTTTCACGTACTTCTAATTTGTACGGTGTTAAGTACTTTAAAGTCGTTGTCTGCCATCTACGAGTTGGGCAATTATTTGTTGTTCCGGAAACTAAATTGCTTAAGAATATAAGATATCTACTAACAAATTCCTGCACAGGGTGTCTCAAAAATGTTATACATATTTCATTGAAAGGGATGATTTTTATTGGTCATTGTTATTCGTTGAAAACTCCTCAACAAATTCCACAGAGAATATTATCGCGAAGGAAAAAGTGACTTCCAATGACTTCAGGAATGACTCCTAAGTAAAACATTGTTGCTAGGATAAAAAACGTGGACATCATATTAATAATAACAACATGTAAGATGGCCGACTACTGGCCTTAAATGGCCGACTACCGGGACAATTATCCTAACGATCGGAAGAGAACCTAGAAATCCGCTTGCTCCGTTCTTATTTCAGCAAAAAGCATTGCACCGGAGTGCACAAAGCAGCGTTGGAGACTCGGAGGACTACATTGAAGGATGATGCTATTGTAAGTCGCCGGTCATTATGATAATATGCTCATAGGCAGATAATTATTATTGCTTCGCGCAGCAGCGGTGCGCTGGTAAAGATCTATCGCCTCGGATGTTCCGAGAAACGCGTGGACGTAGTTGTCGTCGTCGAGGCTAACGCGGAGATTTTCCATAGGTGTTCCGCGAACCAATGAATCGATTAACTTCGCGTGCCACCCACGGGAAAAAGGGGCAAGAAGAAGAAGTCAGCCGGTAGAAAACAGCAGCGCGGCGCGGCGCGTTCAATCGGGCCCGATGTCGCATAGGATCGGCGGCATCCGCTGACAAACAGGTCGAAGATAATTAGAGCAGCTTATTGCTAGGCGAAAGAAGTGGAAGGAGAAGGTGAGCGCGCTGGTCCGAGGGAGCCGGCCACCGCCGGAGACAAGTGGTTTCCACCACTTGAAGCGAATATTGTTCGCGGACGGGCGAGGTGTACGGAGAAAGAACGTGGTGGAGAGAAAGAATGGCAGACGTCCGCACTTGAATCTATGCGGATATCTGGAGGTAGGGGAGTCAGTCGATGGGTCGGGGAGGTGGGGCGAAGCGGAGACAGAGAGGGAGAGCGAGGAGGAGGAGGAGGAGGAAGAAAGCGAAACGAGGAACAAAGTCAGAAGAACCGATGCGGGAGAAGAAGTTACGTGGCCCGAGAGAGAGAGAGAGAGAGAGAGAGAGAGAGAGAGAGAGAGAGAAAGAGAGAGGGAGGGAGACGAGGAGGGTGAAACGTCGACGTCCCCTCGGACGGAGAGAGAGAGAGGAGTGGAAGTGCAAGAGAACCGATTACTCGCGGAGGGAGCCGAGGGGACCACGAGGGGCCAGGATACCCGGCGCATGCGCGGCGGGCGTGGGAAAGCGCGCTCACGTTCAGACGGTGTTCCCCTCCTTCTCTTTCGCTCCATTCGCTCAGCCCTTCTCTCCATTGAGCTCCTCTCGCTCCCCTCCCCGTCGATTCTAGTTCGTTCTCTCGCTCCGACAGGCCCCCGGGTCTCTCTCGCTCCGTCTGGATACGTCTGGACGAGGATCGCCGATCACGGCCGAGTGGCCACGATCCAAGGCCCCGCGGGCATGAAGTTAGTTATTCGTCCAGGGGTGCTCAATATCTGGGTGATCGGTAATGCAAATGGGGGGAGAGGACTTCGGTCGCCCCGCCGCGCGCCGCGAAATGGTCCTGCGTGTGCAAACATACAGGCTGTCGCCGATGCCGGTGATCCGATTGCTGGCTCGGGGGTTCCCGTTGCAACGATTCCGACTTGCGTAGAGTTCGGTCGGCGAGTAGATAAGTTGGGAATAGACGGGCCGTGGTAATTGGGAAATAAATTAGACGCCATGATGCGTATCGGGATCCGCCATTAATGCGCGTCGATCTTCGCGGCAAAGCGGGAAAAACTGGGAGTACCCGGTAGCCGATGCACTCCGGCGATAGGGCGTCGTTGCACCGCGGCGCGAGTAAATTGCACGTACGTGCACGCGTATTGTTCCCGCCGGAATGTGGATGCGTGCGCACGCTTCGGAGACCCCGGGTACGACAACGCCGAGGTGTACCCCTAAAGCGCACGATAACGGACGATGACGCGATCGCCGCGGGGTGCACGTCCACGGGAAAAGTAACGAAAAAAAGAAAGCAACACGGGTATTTTGACAGCGCCCCGGCAACCTTCGTCATCCTCTGTCGATCGGTTCGTGTCTCCTCCGGGTCCATTCACTCGTGGAACAAAGGCCTCGCGGTCTGACTTTGTGATTTATCTTCGCACAATGCGAGTGTTCCTCTAATTCCAGCCCATGGCTGGCTCAAGGCTGATCAAACTTCTGCTCGCGAATAGCCCGTTTGAAAGGACGATAAGAACGCGAGCCGTGCGCGAGCGCGTAGTCTATCTAAATCATTCGATGTAACGCGCGTCAGACAGATAAGTTCGCAGAACGAGCGTAGAACATTTCCCGACAGAACAGATGGCAATGATTGCTACTAATGGTGGCCATCAATTCGCGGCGTGTTCCACCACTTGGACGCCGCTGCATGAACCAATGGCAGGGACCAAGGGAGTATCTCTGTGACATTGAGAGAAGACAGAACCGTGCTGCGTCTTCTGCCGGTGATTGTCGCGCCAGAGGGTGACTACACATGGTTCCAACTAGCTGATAAACATTTACAATCGGACTCGTGTCGCTTTTCGATGTTATATTTGTGCTTCTTATCTCGCAGCTACCGATCGTCAGCCTTGAGGTCTCTATAGAAATTTTGAAGTCGAGAATGCAATAAAAATCGAATCAAATCAAATTCATTCTTAACTAGGAGTACATTGAAAATTACGAGCTTGAATGAAACTGATAGATGTATCAATTAACACTTCATCCGAGGGCAATCATCTATAGATCTAAAACTGATCGGCGCAAAAATCAGAATTTCTTAAGACCAAGAAGTTAAATAATATAATTAAATAACTTGTTTTAGACATAGTCAATAAAAAGGTTATTAATAGACTTCTGGTATGCTGCAACAAATATGTATTCTTTCGACCAACAAATTTCGATGGATAATTGCATTTACAATCGAGGTGACCTTGTGGCTTTGGTTAAGGGTTCGAATGTCATAGAGCCCAGATTTATCATTAATTTTCACCCCGTCACACTGCAATACTTTGTTAATGAATGTAACGATTTGTGCAGTGCGTTTTCAATAAAGAGAAACACGTTCGGCAAGGAAAGAGCGTCGAGCAACAACGGCCGGCTCTTTAAGATGCAACGGCCGTACCTGCGGGGAACATAAATCACGCGGTATAATTAGTCTCATGTCTACATCGTTGACCACACCCCTTCGAGCCGGGTCACATGCTGCACAATATGCAAACGAACGACAATTGTAACTAGAGTCCGACACGGATTTCTCGTGCTCGAAACAACCCTTGGTCGTTCGGAATTTAAGCAATTTTCTCAAAGGAACCGTCAACCCGTGCACGATCCAAAATACAAACGTACACGCCCGTTCGAAAGCACCCCGTGACTCGCATAGGGGATGCGTCTGCACGCCATCATCCATCACCGTGCATATGTTGCTCCGTCCGACGAACCCTTCCTCGTGTGTGCGACGCAGGTCGAGCTAGTGCGACGAAAAAATTCCCGGGGTTAACGGTCTCGCAGCTGCGCATTCAAAAGCGGGAACTTCATTAATCGATTTACCAAAAGTTTACCCCCCCAATAAAAAAGTAGAAACCGAAAAAATGTTCCCCCGCTTTTTGTAACCGAGCACCGTAAATCTCGTCTGCGCCGCGGTGTCGTAAAACCTCGGGGAAGTAAAAAGTACCAAGAGTGAGGAAACAGTTACGGTGAATCATGACCGAAAGGTGGACTAAAGAATGAAGCCTGGACGCACGAAAACCACTCATCGTTATCTTTATAACCAGGAAGGGCGACTACATGTTCCGGGCCGAAGTACAAAAAACGTGGATCCAAAGTTTGTAGTCGCTGTGAAACGCGCGAGTACAATTATTATTATTTATTACTAGACTGCGGATCTTTATGCAAAATAAAATATTTATACATCAATTGCAAATTGTATAGCAGCCGAGTAAAACTTTATTTTCCATATTAATGATTTCTATATGTTAAGAATAGTATATCGGCATTGTTAAACTCTTTTAATCTTTTTCCTGTTTTGAATTACACCTGCCCATTTCTGTCATGAATGCATAAAATCTGCAGTCTATTCATTACACTTGAAAATGTAAAAATATGTTGAACTATGTAGATATATCGTTAGTTGTGGATTTCCATATTCTTATTGTTTTTTTATTAGTAGGAAATCTTCTAGCATTTATTACAACATAGTGCACATTACAAATTATAGTTAATAACGAGAACGTTAATAGTGTTGTGACAAAAACAACATTGAGTCAGTAAAATTGAAAATTCGAGGGAGATTCAGTGTTTGAAAACAGCAATACATATATTAGTCCCAATCGATTAAAATTATTAAATTGTTAAAATTTGATTTTAGACAAAGATCAGAAATCCAGCTACAAGATTGAGATTACTTGAGTTAGTGAAATTAAAAATTCCAGGAAGATTCAGAGTTTGAAAATATCAATATATTATCTCCAGTCCATTAAAATTATTATTAAACTGTTAAACTCCGATTTTAGACAAAGATCAGCAATCCAGCTACAAGTTTGAAAATGCAACAGTGAGGTAGCAAAGACATACAACGAGTCTTTAGAAAAAGCAGACTATCATATTTTTTATTATTATATTTTGCAATTGTATGAAACAAAAAATATTCGCTTGACAGATCGGTACTGTGGTCGGAAGGGGGAGAAACATCGAAATAGAAAAACAATATTATTTCTCCGGGCAAGCGAACCCTTCCGAGCTGTCGAAGCTCCGATGCAAACTCCATGGGGGTCACGTGCCAGCACACGTGACCTGTCCACACGCGGTGCATTTGAACGCACGCGTTAGCGCATCCACGTAAACATGTAACTGTGCAAGTGCAGATCCATTGTGCGAGCAGATCTATGCGATCGCTGTGCGGCAGGGGCACGTGTGTATCCTCACTATCGTCGCGGAACCTACGGGCGCATGAATGTGCGAGTGTGCACGTGATCGCATGGGGGATGGTTTCCACTCCATTGTGCCGGATCCTCCATCCGTTAGCGGCAACTTTAACTCACCATATTGTCAAGTGGCACTAGCCAAATTTGTTATTGTGTCGGATCATCGCCATTTTGCGCGGAAGCTATGTAAAGCGATCGAGGATTGCCATGATTCGAACTACAGATTCGATGGAACAATGGAGCAATATTATTCATAGAAGCATTTTGCTATTATTATTATTAAATTCTCTTTTATTCAATTCGTAGTCAGTTAAATGATTAATGGAATTAAAATATTTACAAATTTGTTTAGAAGCTTCTAGCTACAGATTTGATGGAACAATGGAGCAATATTATTCATAGAAGCATTTTGCTATTATTATTATTAAATTCTCTTTTATTCAATTCGTAGTCAGTTAAATGATTAATGGAATTAAAATATTTACAAATTTGTTTAGAAGCTTCAAGCTACAGATTTGATGGAACAATGGAGGAATATTATGCATAGAAGCATTTTACTATTATTATTAATATACTGCGGACGTTTATGCAATGATGACTTGATATTTTTCAAAAAATGCTAGGATATAAAATTTAGAACAGAATTTCGAATGATTTTTATTTATATCAGTTCTAAAAAGGCTACTATCACGAGAAATAAGATTTCATTTGATTCGAGTTTCTTCAAATTCGTCTACAAAAATTGCAAATTGCATAAACATCCGCAGTCTAATTATTAAATTCTCTTTTATTCAATTCGTAGTCAGCGAAATGATTAATGGAATTCCAATATTTACAAATTTGTTATTGTGTCGTAGAAGCATTTTACTATTACTGTTAATTAATGGGATTAATAATATCTTGTGAGATATTTAAAAGCAATAACAAAATTGAATTAAAAACTATGAAAATAATCTAGGAAAAAAGTTTAGAATTATTGTGACAGGACGACTGAAACTTTCATTGAGTTGCACCATTAATAGCAGCGTTTGAGATTCGTATCCCTAACGCGGCAATGGATTTACACGCGTGCTGAATTGCAACAGTTCGCCGCGATTAGTATCCGTCAAATTACACGTACCTAGAATTGCTTTGGAAAGCATACCTTGCAACGCGAGATTAGTGCTGTTCGCATTCGCAACGAGATGAATTAGTCCTCGCAGAAGGCGGCCTCCTGGTAAGGTGGTGGTATCGCCGGCCCCCGGCCGGTGAGCAAGATAAGAGTGTAATCAAAAGAAAGATGAAATAAGAAGAACATCGAAGTGGGAACACGGTGACTAAAAATTGAACCCCGAGGTCACGAGCGCGTATCATCATTATCTCCGACTCGCAATTAAACCTAGTATCTTAAAGGTTGCCGTAGATTCATCCTGCACCGTGGTCGAGATTGTACTGCGTAGTTCATTCCCTTTCTGTGTTGCTTCATTTTTCGGATTTGTTTGTTCATTCTTCGAAATGAGCGCACTCGAAATTCTACATGAGCAAGTTCAAATAAGAATTACTTGCTACTTTATCCGATTGAAAGATTTGTATTCTCTTCCCATTTTTAATTTTTCTTTTCTATAGAAAATCTCACGTGAGATTTATTTCAACAATCATTTATGTGAGAATTTAATGTGAGAATAACAAACAAAGGAAAATGTGTACCAGTGCCGTACTTTGACGAGCCAGACTCGCGATGAAGGTTTTTAACAAAGTCTAACAAATACGTTACGCGTTCCATTTTAGATGAAATAAAATTGGATTCGTTTGTAATCAATATTCAAGCGTTAAAATAAATGTAGCCATACAAAAAATAAACATTTTCATTTCCGTTCCACGACATTTTTGTGCATAAAGACGTTCTAATCACTGTAACTGTAAAAGAAAAGGTACGGCAAGGGGTGAAACAAACTGTTACAGTAATTAAAATTAACAATTTCATATGCAAAGCGATAGTAAAACAAATGAATATTTAAATTACATACATACGTCCACATTCTTCGAATTTACAATTGTGTAAGAAATCTTGTCTCATTGACTAAAATGAAAATTCAGAGGGCAATTTGTAACCGAAAATGATTCATAAATTAGCTGACGATCTGACTGATATTTCCTGTTGTGTGGTCCTCTGGGACTATAAATTGTCTTGTATAAGAATTGAATGCAAGGCGAGGCAGCTACGACGCGTGGCATCACCGATTCCCAAATTCTCCGCAACTGCTACCATTTGCATACCCGTGGGCAGTGTAATAAGAGGGTCAACAACGGATCAACGGAGGTGTCGAGCTGGCTGATACAAAAGTGAAACCCACGAGGGTTCGAGATAAAGGTAATTTAGATGCGTTGCTGGGTCACGACTGGCAACTATTACAGCTATTACCGGATCCCGGCCCATCGCGTTCCATCCCATTCTATACCATCCCACGCCATTCTGTTGGGATTATGTTCTATCGATGCGAGTCCGAGCGTCATTTCGCGCGATCGAATCGTGCGGTCAATCGCGACCAGGGACACACTGATTCCCCTTTCGGAAAAAATCGATGATTGCTAAACCGTCCCGCGTGCAACCTACTTTTACCTTTAATTGTTTCTCACGTCACCGATTTTACTAAACTATACACGGTGTGTCTCAAAAATGTCGGAAAATCTTGGAAGGATTTCCGAGGTCATTCGAAGTCTATCTTTAACAAAGAAAGCGTTGCTCGACGTGTAATTCTCCACGATTCAACCACAATACTTCCTGATGCCAATTGTCAAAGATTAGTACTCTATGTTCGCAACAAAAAAAATGACGCGCAATTTAAAACGTGAGGTCATTCTGAGACACCCTCTACTTTCAATAAATAATGGTGAAAACAAACTAAAACTGTGTCATAACTAGACTGCGGATCTTTATGCAAAATAAGAAATGTTTGCATTGATTGCAGGGCACAGGAGCCAAATAAAAATTTCATTCTTCTTTTGATTATCTGGTTAAGGTGAAACTAATCGACTGGTGGCCTTAAATCTTTTAAATACCTCGACTGTTTTAAATTGTACGTACCAATTTTTGTCATAATTGCATAAAATCGGAAGTCCAGTTATTTTTTTGATAAAATCCGCTGTCTAATTATGACTAATTTTTCAGAAGGGATCTAGCTCGAGCAAAAAAATGAGACAAGATAAAAGGTAGATTAATCTCGATTAAAGTATTTCTAAATGCATCTATCTTCCTGCCTCCCATTCTTCACGACATCCCTTTTCCCGGTGTTTCCTCTGTTTCTCGTCTTTTCCGCGTGGGACGCAACGAGACGTCCGGTTCTCTTGCCCTCTCTTTCTCTTTCTTCCCCCCTCCCCACCCCCGTTACTCCCTGGCGCGCCCTCGAGTGCGCGTTATCTTTAGTTCCCTCTTTTGCACGTTCTTTCTCTTTCTATTCGTTCGAGACACTCTCGCCAATCGTCAAGACGGCGAACTCAACGGTTTCGCGCACGATCGTTTGACACGCGCGTCAAACGATGCCTGAGGTCGCATAGGGCTGGGCTATGACAACGCGCTATTATAATAATTGAAATGGTGAAATATATGCACTCACTTGCAATGCGACTCGCTGCGCGGCGATGACACGCACACTCCGCCGTTTTTGCAGGGGCTCGGCGAACACGAGACAAAACCTGAAACAATCAAAGAAACGCAATCAGCTATGTATGCATAAGGTGGGGAACGATCCTCATGGAAAATGATGAGAGTCGATTTTTACAGAATACATCATAGGTAGCGGATCTTCGTGCATGTATGAAGTACTAACACTTTTAAAAGAAATTAGAATACGAAATTCAATTAGGTACGATTGCTATCGTATTAATTTTATAACAAGAAAATCATCAAAATTCATCTAGAAAAATTAAAAATTGCCTGAACATCCGCAGTCTAATCAGAAATTACCAATATTCAACTTCAAGGTCGAGAGGTCAACAATTGTTTCACTACATCGTAGTCTATCCACCACGAGGATAAAAAGTGCAGCCATCGGACTAAATCGTTCTGTTAAAACATTATGATAAAGTTATCAACATTATCAATGGAATTTATATAATATCAAGCTCTTGTTAAGCTCTTGGAAATTATTTCCTTCCGCGTGAAATATATCGAACACGTTAACTCAGTTTGATCAAAACTTTGTCATAACTTTTTAAGAGAACGGTTGAACGTTGACCCATGATTTTTCTTTTGAACTTTTCATCCTCGTGATGAGTAGGATATGGCGCAATAAAAGAAACGGTTGACATTCCGACCTTGAAATTAATTTTGTACCCTGTTCTAGTCATTTGGCCAGCAGTGGCGGTTTTAGTCAGTTAATCATCACTCGGTGTATGTATGGTACAGTTGTTGTGAAAGTGTCCAACGAAAGTGTCCTCACAACGAAAGTGAGACTCGCGGGGAGAGGAAAGTAATATCTCCTTTCGCCGGACAAGACAGTCGGGTTGTCGAAAACGCAGAATATCCGCTCGCTAGGCTCTTCCGCTGAAAAAGAGGAGGAGGCGCAACCCGACGTCCGTTTATCGTGTTAGCAATTAAAGCCCAGTTGGAGAACGGTGAACGCGGGTTACGGCGCGGCGGATCCCCGGGGGGGGGGGGGGGGAAACCTTTGACACGCCGTGCAAAGTGAACTTTCGTGTATCCCCCCTCGAAGAATACGGCGAGATAAGGATAGACCGAGGATCGGAAAAAGGAGGCACCTTTAAGGGAGCGAAAATATCGGAGACCCTTACCCGCTTCGGGTGTAAACGCGACCGAACTAGAGAACCGGGTCCGGGCGAAACCACCCGTGCACATCCTGCTCAACCATTTGCCGGAACCGGCGCGGCGTCTGAATAATTTCACACGAGCCGAGGAGCGCGACCGCACACGTGCGTCACTTGCATAAAACAGAAGACCTTTTACTAATAAAACAAACCTCGACCAAGAGAGCCGATGCTTTCCGCCGCCTCTACACAATAACCACATTTGTTTTCATCTTGCTATCTCATCTTATACGTTATCAGCCGGCCTGTTACGTGGTGGTTTATGCGCGCGACTCTAAAGGTCTCGCAGATACGCAATGCTGTTTCGCAGATGAACTTCCAAGTTGTAACACTGGACTGCAGAATTTTTTGTGTGTTCGTGAAGAAATCGGCTGGGTGAAATGCAACTAACATGTTAAACTGCAGTTAACATGTGGAATTAAAAAAAAAAACTGTTTAAAAACCACGCTTATATTAAAATGCATTAAAAAGGAGAAAATAATTTTTTTCCAGCTTCTCCATAAAACACCGAATCCAGTTAAATGATTAATAATATTTTTCCCCAGAATTTTAAGCAATTAGTACAAAATTTCTTCTGTTATAAAGTTAGTGTCGGAATAGATAGAAAAATTTCATATAAATTGAAATCAAATCATTACATTAATGACTATTCAAATAAAAGCTCGGAGCACCCATGAAGATTACGTCAATATATAATAGTTTAGCGCTCCACATTAAAATATCAGATGATTGCATAAGTTCGTGCCCGATTTGAAAATAAAATTCAATGGTTAAATTTTATAGAGTACAGCTTGATTAATCAATTAGGGTCACCATTCTTTTTTACGATTAGAAAAATAAAATTATATGATCACCATTCATTTCTGCAATTCGAAAAACAAATTATATAGTCACTATTCTTTTCTACAATTTGGAAAATGAAATTATATGGTCACCATTCTTCTTTACAATTAGAAAAGAACATCATCTATGAATGATGGACATCTATGAAAATCGGGCACGAACTTATGCAATGATCTAAAATTTTTAAGTGGCGTCACATCTCTGTCTCGAAAGGAAGGCTTTTCGATAATTGCACGAATTAATAATAAATTGGGAAGTGAAGCGAGAAGCCGGCGCGGTGAGTCGCCGCCATTGCATAATTCTAATTAATGTATTTCAGGACTTTGTACGTATTTACTGCAACGAGAGGAAACCTCCGCCGAGGCTCGATTCCGCATACATTTGTATATCTCACCGTTAATGTATTCGTTTTCGTTGGAATCATTAATGTCGATTCTCAAACAACATTCGTGCTCAATCACACACTCGGCCTAGCGTGTACTTAAAGTTCGATTAACGTGCCCTGCTCAGCGTAAAGTACACCGAGCAACTAATGCAGAGGTACACACATACCGTCACGACCATAACAACGTAGCAAATAACTGTTTAACATAGATGGAGAGGAAACCAACAAGACCAGCTCTCCGGTGTATGTACTTATGTTTTATCACAGAACGCGGAGGCCTCACGGATTCGCGTTATCCTACGTGACCTTTCGTTTCAGAGCTCTGCATGATGCAAAGACGAACGTCGTCCTTCCTGTAATATTCTCCTCTGTTCAGGCAGATTTAATGATTCAGCTCGGAACAGCAATAATGAATAACGATCTTGAAATTCGCGATCGTAATTCAACAATATGGATCGCACGTGACGTATTAGCGCGCTTGAAAAGGTCTCTGTAATCGGTGTACAAATGCTGATCCGATCAAGCGATTGATTGGAGGATCGTCATGTGAATCTTCTATATTTCATCATTCTTCAATCTATTGCAGGTATATGTTTTAGGAATTTCTTTGTGATAAAGTACATATTTTTACGAAATTTTGAAGAGATGTAAATACGCGTTTAAAATGCATTCTTGAACTTCTACACATTGGTATCATGGGAACTGCAGCAATTATTTGCTAAAGGTATGAGTCAATTTATATAAAATTCTGATCAAATAAAGGTGTAGTTAGCCTGCGTATCTTTATGCAAAATTATGCAAATTTTTGTGCAAATTATCACTTAACGATAATTACATTTAGTGATCGGATCGAGTAACTCGCAAACAAGTTCAAACTTTGATTGATTGAATTCGAACTCTCTATAAGTACCTCGAAGAACAGAAATAGTACTCCTAAGTATACTCGAACCTATATCAGACAGTTTAGAACCTTTTACAAGTACTTCGGTAAACGGACATAATACTTGCAAGTATATTCGAATCTTGGTCGAACAGATTCGAAACTTTTCTGAATATCGTACCGGAAATTCTCTGATTTTTCTCTGATGTTGTCCTCTAATGCATTACATTGAATCAACATGTATAACTATAATTTCATAATCTATCGGAAATATTATTCTTGAATAGTTACGAATTTAATCAAGAAAGTTTGAAACCTACTATGTGCAGTTCCGATTTCCAAGATTCGAGTACTACTTCGATACCTTTCAACATCGAAGTACTTATATTATAAGTATCTTTTCGAAACGGATAAGTACTCATTCCGAGGTTCAATAATTATTGAAACGTTATTGCTTTTAAGTAGTAATCGAAACCCATGAAATGAAACTTGATTAATGAAATTGACTCGGATTCGTGAGTACATATCGAACTTGATCCCATCGATAATTAAATTTCGTATTAAATGACGCAGTTGCTCTGATATGCAAATGGTACGGGACGCGGAGATTACTTTCGTTGATTATTTCCCCGCTAATTACACGGTGATTATTAAGCAAGTTATGGTATGTGTCGCAACGATGAATGGGAGACAAGGATATATCGATCTGCGTGATGCTCCGCAATTAATATCAGCACGCACAAAAAGAAGGACGTTAATAGAATAAAGCACGTGACGTAACAATCAGGACTCTTTGATGGTGACGCGTGGGACGCAGAAAGTGGTTCTAACGTTTGTAAATGTCATCTTAATGGCACACATTTCTTGACTTGGACACGTCCACACGCAATGGCGAACCGTGACACTTATGACACGCGTGAGTTCACCGAGTTTCACGCATATTGAATACGTACTACGGAACAAGAGTTATGCTTCGACGTTGCTACAGGACCGAAGGTAAGTCAATTTTAAGTGAACACCTTGTTTTACAGTCATTAAAAATATCCGAGATGTCTGAAATTGTCATGATCGATTCATTCGTGCTAACTCTACAATGAAAGTGAATGCCATACACTCAAAAGGACCAAAAGAGTTATCTCTTTCATATTTCTTTCATGTATAATAATTTAACTAAATTGATTTATTCGAGGCCCACATTATGTATAATAAAAGATAACCTTTTCTATAATAGACAGCGGATTTTATGCATTTACAGTAAAAATGAATGAGTGAAAAATAAAATTTGTAATGTATTAGATCAATTTAAGCATGTTGTTACATTATTTCCGACTTGTTAAGATTACTGAAAGATTAAATACGTTGTTATATAGTTTTCATTTCTTACAATTGGCGTAGGAAAATTTTATTTTGCATAAAAATCCGCAGTCTAGTCATTCATAATCAATAGACTGCGGATCTTTACGCATTTATGGCTAATGAAAATGTTCGGAAAAGGCGAGAATATAAAATCCGATAGAATTTTGTACAACTTCCATTTGTTTTGAATCTACAAAGGCTGTTCCCATTAAAAATATGATTCAATTTCATTCCACTTTCTAAAAAGTCGACAAAAATTGGAAAATGCGTAAACATCCGCAGTCTAATAATCAACAATCCATGATAGACTAACCATAAACAAAACGTATGGACGTTACTTATCTAATAATCGAGTAAATGTTTAAATATCTCAAAAATTGTTTTACGCTTGAAAGGACTCGTCAATACTGTTCATTTCTGTCTTACTAACTATACAGTTAGCGTAACCTTGAAACCTTGGGTGTTTCTTCAAGTGCAACAGTCTAAGTATGGTGACCAGAGTCGAATATTAAAAGTCTGAGGCCCGTTCGAATCGACGAGACGATTCAATTCACTTTGAAAAAAGACGGGTGGGAGGGGTGAATCAAGCTGTCGCACACAATGAAAGTCGGGCAACGTAGTCGTCGAGACAACGACGAAGACAGCTGCCAGAACGTAGCAACGTCCGCGACAAGACGGATGAGATCAGTTAAACCAAACTGCCTTCGTGACAAATCCTCCGTTTCCTCTGTCGGTTCGCGACTCCGTTTTACTGTCGTTGACGCAGTTGCGTGTACGCTTGCACACGCACGCCTTGACACGGGCTATCGTGGTAATTTCTATGTAGGACGACCGGCTTTAGTGTGATTCCTCAGGATTTCCGTCTACGACTTGGATCGGACTGATTGGTAGCAAAGCGGTGGCACACAAACAAACTCTTCCTAAAACGATCCAACCGTTCTGTACATAGACCGTAAAACACGTCAAGTCTTCTTTTCATGAAACGACGAAAATGTGAACGAGTAGCCTAGTAATAATTTTCCAATCTTTTTAATACGGCTAGTATTGTGACCGAGCGGACTGCAAATTCTCTTACTTATTTTTATACAAAATAAAAAATGTTTGCATTGATTGCGAGACACAGGAACCAAATAAAAATTTCGTTCTTCTTTTAATTGCCTTATTAAGGTGAAATTAATACACTGGTGGCCTCAAATCTTTTTAATACCTCCACTATTTTAAATTGTACGTACCCATTTTTGTCATAAATGCATAAAATCCGCAGTCTACTTGTCATATACACGGTGTGTCGAGAAAATGACGGAACTTCATTAATTTAAAGGAAACTACTAACGCCATCTATTGAAACAATGTATGTATAATCTGAAAGCCATAAATTTCCTCTACAAGACGAGACCACTATCACTGAAATCACAAAAACACGATGGAACAAAGAGCAAATATTAGATTTTGTTTCAAGCTCGGTAAAACTTGTACAGAAACATTTGAATTGATGATAAAAGTTTATGGTGATGATTGCTTATCCCGTACACGTGTGTTCGAATGATATAAGCGATTCCAGGACGGTCGTCATACTTTGGAAGACGATCCAAAGTCAGGCCGGCCAAAAAAGAAAAATCGCGATGAGTTGATGGAAAAAGTAAGTGAAACAATCGGAAATTCAATCCGCAGGGTCAAAATGTCATTGGTGAATATTGTCTGGGTGTTATGGAGCTTTTGTGGAAGAGAATCGTCCGAGACGCCCGAATATCGAGCGCCAGGGAAGTTGGTTTTTGTTGCAGGATAATGCACCGTCTCACAGAACCACCGTTGTTCGTGAATTTTTGACGAAAACACGAGTCTGTGTGCTCCAATATCCTCCTATTCGCCTAATTGATCAGCGTGTGACTATTTTCTATTCGCGAAACTCAAACTGGCCACGAAAGGAACGTTTTATGACAATGTTATACAAGTCCAAAGAGCCGTGACGAGGGTCATAGAGACGATTCGACAAAATGAAATTAAAAAATCTGTACTAGCATTGCTGGAACGTGCCCAGCGGTATATTGATGCGGAAGGGGTGTATGTATGTAAAGGAAGTGTACTTTCTTTAAGTTGAATGTACCGCGTCTCAGTAGAGTAGATCACGAGGGAATCTGCAAAATCGATCGATAGGGATCTAGGATAGAGCACATGTGCAAAATCGAGGCAGAGTGAACAAAAAAGGTGTTTAATAGTAATTGTTAGAAAAGAAGTTAATAGTGTAGATAGAAAAAGGATAAAGTAATTAACTCCAATTGTCGTTTCTTTGGTTTACAGGTGAGCGTGTATATAATGTAAATAGTAGTTAAATGTACATAAATAAATAACGGAAAACTTTGGTTTACAGAGAAACAAATTCTAGTTGATTATTGAAAACCTTCAGTCGATTGTCTTATATGTATTTTAAATGAAGAGGAATAATTTCGGCAAAATAACTAATCGTTGCTGTTTATAGTATGTATTAATAATGAGGAAGAAATTGCACTTGATTGATGGAGCACAGTGTCTCTAAAAAGCTAGAAAAGTGATTCGCTGCAGGAAAACAAATGATTTTCGTAAAACGTATGGTTCAAGCATATGTACGGAAGAAAGGAGGAAACAGTTCGCGACGTGGAGGGAATAATGGCGATTTTGACAATGCGCGGAAATGAATTGTTCCGCAAATAAGTCCCGGTAAAATCCAGTGGCGGTTCAGTCATTAGGGTGTCGTAACCAGTCAGGCATTTCCTTTTCTGGAGGGAAACCGAACCGCCTGAGCAAACACTCGCACAGTAATCTGCATCACTTGCTGGAAAAAATGGTTTTAATTGTTTCAATTTCGGAGTAAATTGCAACGCCAGTAGAAAGCCACTGGTGAATTACGCCTTCCTTCCTGCTCGTCCGCGGAATTAATTCGCGCGCGCCCGCGCTAATAATGGAAACCCCGTGCAAATTGTCGCAGAAGCAAAGAGAGAATTAGCGGTCTTGCGTCATCAGCGAATCGTAAGACCATTAAAAGGAGCGCGTCACGTCCACTTCACTTTCTATTTCCGTATCGTACCTCACATGTACTCTACTGTTCAAAAGAAAGGACTATCCGGCCATGTTTAATAGAAAAGCGTAAATAATCAAATAAGAACACAATAAGTTTTGAAAAAGGATTCCGTTGTTCAATTAAATAGTTCTGGGAATATGTGTTATTGCGGATTATCTAATGCTTTAAATGCAATAAACCAATCATTGTACAACACAATTTCTACATAAAGATATTGTTTGTCATTATATCTTATAATTGATGTGGTGGATGGATAAAGGTGTCAAGTTTGTTTTCTATAAAACAGTTTTTAACAAAATATGTTGTCCTTTTTGTATGAATGAAGATAATGATTACCTTTTTTTGTACTAGAGATTAATCATAACAATATGTATATTTGTAATTGATTTGTGTTATTATCTTCATTCATCCAAAAAGGACAACATACCTCACTAAAAACTCTCTTACAGACAACAAACAATTTGTTACTTGACACCTTTCTCCATCCACCTCATCAATTATACTGAGTGCTTCTTTCTTCTGCAAAGTAGTGTATGTACTCCTGTTTCTACAATCGCTCTCTACAAGATTAAATATTCTTCTAATTAAATCTTATGAATAAAAATAGTCCTATAATTAGACTTGATGCATTTAGTACAAAAATAAGTACGTATAATTTGGAACAGTGAAACTTTGATTCCACTTCAGATCGTAATTCAGGTAAAAATGTTTATTTTGCATAAACATCCGCTGTCTACTTATAACAGTACAAAATAATCTTCCGATAACACAGAAACTCGTGAACGATGACTCGGAAAATTGCATTCGGTCCAACATATACGAAATTAATATTAAATCTATGAAATGCAATTCATCATTGCAGCTTGCACTTCTGCGCAGCGATAAATCGAAATTGGAAAAGACTACTGGCGTGAGCATGATTTACCGTAGGACATCAAAATCTAATACCACAGTGATTTATTATATTTATTGCCTAACACTCCTAATGCTTATTTAATACATTTATAATTATTTATATATCGAGTTCATGTATTTTAACTAGAGATATAATAAATCATTGAAGTTTACAATTTCACGCTTCAAATCGACAAATTTCCAAGATTTATGCATAACATCAAGGTACAGCTGTTCAGCACCCACGGATTGCACTCTGAATTGCCCAACAGCGCTCCAGCAAACGTAGCTTTAATTTCCGCTAATGATAGTTTAATTTTATTCACGATTATTGACAACGAGGAAGTGAGATTCGAAAGCAATACAAGAAAAATATGTGCGAGTCAGATCTATCCAGAGCCGATCCATCTCGCGGTCGACCGACCGATCCTCGCGGCTCAACGACTCATTAATGACTAGTCGGCCGATTATCATCGCGGCGCGGTTGAATGATTGCGCACGCCGTTGAAACGCAACGGAGTTGCACTATGCCGCGGCGATAACGCGATAATGAACGTACGGTGCACAATCGGAGATTCGAATCGGCTGCGTGCGGGTGCATGCCATCACGCCTCTTGTCGGAATTGCGTGTAGTTATGTTGCAGCGGCACCGAGGTTTCTGTGGACCTTGCGACTCCATTGACAGCGAACATACGGGAAGATTCATTGATTTCTGTTGATCCGATTGTCCGGGTGAACGCAAGTGAATGGTACCCTTCAAGACGCTTTGTAATGTCATTCATTTTGTAATGGTCCAACAGTTGTGGATTTCTGAAAGTGTAGACTCTCGTTTTCACGATTGCCAGGGTGCAGGACGCGTCTTTCCATTTCTCGATAATGCAAAGATGGGGTTTCTCAACCCATTCAGAAAGTTCGTAGCCTGACACATAGATGATATTGCTAGCAGCGACTGCTCTTTACTTTACCGGACTCAAAATTTGTGCCTTTCCCCTACGAATTATCATGTATTTAGTATGTAATCCAGTAGATTTGTACCCGGCGCGGATGCAGATCGAAGTTTCGAACCTCTAGGATCAATAGTTGAGGAGCTATGGTTGCTTTATGCGCTATAACTTGGCAATCCGTTGATCGATCGCAGTGATAGTGGTCTCGTCTTGTAGAGGAAATGTAGAGCTTTCAGATTATATATATTGTTTCAATAGATGGCGTTAGTGGTTCCCCTTGAATTAAGGAAGTTCCGTTATTTTCCCGACAAACTGTGTATTTTCATAAAGCTGCGACATCTGCATGCTGCCGAACAATGCAAATTATGCCACGTAAACGTAAAAATAGGATTTTTTAGGGCAATCGCGGCCTAGATCGATCTTTCATCTAGCGCTTTTGACTACTGAAAAACCCCATCTTTGCATTATCGAGAAATGAGAAGGCGCGTCCCGCGTCCCTTGCAATCCTAGAAACGTGACGGAAGGCTGGAGGAATAGCGTAGTAGAATGAGACGGTAGTTCTGACCATTGTGAACGAATAACTAAATAACTAATAATTTTAGTGAGCCACTAACGCAGAACTTGTAAAATTCTTTCGAAGTTGATACTTTACTTTCCGAAGACGTCAAAGTGGCAAACGCCTCCGGCAGTCAACTCGTTGACCTTCGATCTTAGCTGAGAGGATGTCCTGGCTTTTCCAAGTACAAGCGAGGAATCGTTTGAAAAGTACTCTCAGTGGGCTGTAGCTAATTGAAATCCCGAATTCAATCTCGTGTGCGATGTAGCCGAGGCAACGACGGTGTCAATGCCGCGAGAGCTTGCGCTGCCTCGAGTTCTCTCGAGACGCCGCGCCGCGCCGGTAATACGAAGAAATGTATTTTCTTCTCTTTCTGGCGTCGGGGCAGGCGGCCGGTGTTTCCTATGCCCTCGTCGAGGATGAACTTCGACAAAGAAGGATGTACTCTCAATCAGCGTGGGCGACGATTTCTCGCTACGGCGAGCCGCGCGATACATCGCGAACTCTACTCGAGCCGCCCACGCATAAATCAGAAGCGATGCGGGCGTGCCGAGAGCGAGCTATTCTCAGAGCTAGACGACTTCGCCCCGTCGTCCCTCGACTTTATATGCATCGATATCGGTTACATCGTTGTCGGATCACCCGGACGCAACAATGAACCATTCAATGAATTATGAGCAACGCTAAATCGACTTTGATGTTTAGTACGATTTTACGGGGGGACGACGAAGTGCATATTGCTGGGTTTATCGCGGCTTCTGCCACGGCAAATAGTGGATCGATGGTCAGGTAAACCGTCGTTTAGCTTTTCTGTGATAGGAGTTCATTGTTGCGAACTCGTTGATACGTACAATGGCTCATGACAGTGATCGAACGCCCTTTGAAACCGTAGAACTTTCTTCAAACCGGACTACCACGATCTGGCCTGCTTTTTAGCAAGTGGAAACTTTGGTTTATTAAGTGACGTGGAAAAAAGACCTTGAAAACATTCGACTTCTTGAATATATACTTTTGCAGCGAATGTTTCGGCAAAATGATTTCTGAACCGACAGTGTTCCGTTGATCCAGTTGAACACGTTGATCTGGCGCAGTGTGTGCATTAATGGAGGTAGGTTGCAAGTCGTGACCTCGTGGATTACGTAATCGGTTGCAACGTGTGCGCGTATCGGAACACCGATACGATACCTCCCCGATTTACACAGATTTGCCTCCGCCAGTTTTGCAACAGTACGGACGACCCTTCCTCGCGAACGAATCCACTGTTCTCGAGATAGCTACCCTCGACAAGTGGAGGATCCACTTTGCTAATCGTGATTTATCTGCTAAAACAATCCCAGGCTCCTAAGTTATCCATACTTATACATTCACATAAATCTCTTTGTCTTTATAATCACAAAATTAGACAACAGGAACTATGTAAGAAGCAATTACCAATAATTTTTAGTGAAATTATATATTCGTCGGGGATAGATATATTTACTGTTCAAATTCAATATTCCTAAGATGATATTACCCACACTTTGTACGAGCTCAATGCTGTTCCGTGGATACTTATTAATTTCAAGATGAAGATGTTGAAATTTATTCAAAATATTTAGCAGACTAAATATCTCGACCGATATCATGAAGCAAGATAAAATGTATGGAACTGGACCGACCGGTCGATTCTGCTCGACTCGATCAGTCGACTGGAAACACCGGATTTTAAACGACTGAAATATTAAATACGGTCACGGCGGAACTAAATTCTGGTGTTCAGAGTTTGCTCTATCGTCGAAACAAAACGGCGCCGTGTGGAATCGAGTTTTCGACCGTGGAAGCCGCGAGGATGTCGCCTGCCATTGCAATTGGTATGCGTTCCCGGAACAGACACGCGATATGGAGAGAGAAAAGTTTCTCAGACTAGTTCTCCTAACTAGCCTACCTCGCATTCCCTGCGAAGCAACATTCGCTCCTCAGCGAGACACCATTTGAACTTTCGCATCGTTGATACCGCTCGATCTGGTTAATTCACGGTGCGCTGGAAACATGAATGGAACTGACAAGAGATTGCGCCAAGGTTGCGCAGACGTGCAGCTTAAATGGCAGCGATTTTATGCTCACTTTCGAAAGGTAAGTATAATTGCAGAAACGCGACTCTTCGTTAGAATAATTTACGCTCCTTGTTGCTCGCAATAAACTTTCGTGGAACGATCAGTTGGAAAAGTTATGCTTCTAAGAACAAACACTGGGAAGCATGTTAACAATAAATCGTCGAATGCTAACAACTTGTTGAAGCAGTAATAAAAGCATGGTCTGTATCTAACTTAATTTAAAATTTAATTCAATCCTTGCCTTTGCCAATCTTTGTCCTTGTCTCTCACGAGTTGCAAAAAGAATGATTATTATCGCATACATCACATTCACAGCAACAAACAGCAATATTTCCCAAGCAACATCGCATAAACAGCTAACTCGATACATAATTGATCAGCCACTGCATATTCAGCAGTAGGTATTAGTCATAGCATGGATACTTGAAAACACATTTATTACTAAGTTTTATTCGCCATCTGTTCCATCATTGGCCTACGAACTCGGCGCGCAATTTCTGCGCGAAACGGTCCCGTACAACTGGAGACTAATCTCCGAGACACTATTATTCAAGACGGTTTTTCCGAGGCAGCAATTTTTCCGAGTTCACCACACGGCTCGATAGAGTAATTTCAATGAGCTCTCATTACACAGGCGGTTTAATAGAGATGAATGAAATGTAGCAGATGCGGCGCGGCGGTCCGTTGGCGCTCGTAAACTGGTCTAAAGTAACGTTAACTGATTTACGGCGTTCTGTTACCTCGGCGAATGGACAGCAATCGGTAATGTCCGCTCGAAATGATGATAAATCATTAATCCGTTATCCAGCAATCTCCGGAAATTATTTCAGGCTTAATCAGCCGGGTACACCGGGGTAGGTGAGTTAACGCGGTGTGCATTATCATTTGCAAGTGTGCTCGTCCTGTAAGCAAGTCTGTCCACATGCCAGCTTTTTCCCGTGCTAAATTATTCATAGCTGCCTACGCAAGTCGCAAAATGATCGTAAATTAACGGGCGCTTCGCGGCTCTTGCACCTTGTCGCTCATATCCATTCGGTAGAAACCTGTAAAACTTGGAAAACTTAGGCTGTACGGAGTTGCCGGATTAAGACTTGTCTTCCCACTCTACCTGCCCCACGCTTCCGCCACGGCCGGGTCACGTGTCGCCTCTGTTGATGGTAAGAGAGATGGTAACCCCTCGATTCGTGCTCCCTCCCCTCATCTGGCGAAATGTAAAACGTCACTGACATGTAGTCCTGTCAACGAAAAGTTGTAGAGGGAATGGAAGGACACAATTTTTAACTTTGGGACTTTGTTTGGACTAGTGAGCAGGTAAACATACTAAAAGTCCCCACTCCTAGAAGATTTTTTCGGTTTTCCGCGTATATCTCGGAAACTATGCGTCCTAGCGATAAGACCATTCTATACAAAATTAAAGCTGACCATGATGGTAAATTGTTTTTGACATTCTACTTATTGTTGGCATCATCTACATACAATTGTATGTAATAGAATAATAAGGTTTATTGGAAAATAGAGTCTTATAGAGTGTAGCAGAAGGTTGGAGAGTGGAGGAACCGATTCACTGGTAGTGGGAGTTATGAACTAAATAATATATCCCATAAAAGTGGGAATTTGTGTGTAGTAGTCCACTAATTGGTATCAGCATTCACGTTGGCACGGATATCTTGGACTGTTTCAACGTTAAATACTGCTTCCTGTGTCGCTTTATCTCGCTACGTTCGCAGCTAGTCGAACTCATTTATTAACGCCCTCGTTAGACTAGTTACTTGAAACGGCCGAAGCGTTCGAAAAGCTCCACAACTTTCCCACAGCCTGCGTGAATTTAGGCATTAGAGGTTTGTTTCACGTTTCTAGTGTCGGGCATCAGAATTGTAAGCACGGTTCACTTCCGCTAATGGGGTTTAATACTTGACGGGAAAGTGTCCCCGTTATGATTGCAAATAACCACTATCTCGGCAGTGCAATCGCGATTACTAGGCTCACCCTTTCTACGAGCGGACGCAGAATACGGTAGATTACGTGCTCGACCCGCGATTTTATTCGCTGAAAGCTGGACGTGCTCAAGTCACAGCGTCTTGCACTCGGGATGTACTCCCACGCCGATTCCTGCGGACGTGCGCTGCCCCCTCGTGAGAAAAGGGTACTGGCAATCGTGTCAAATGAGAAAATATTCGTCGATACGATTCGACACGATTAATGACAAAATAGACACTTCTATGATGCAAGTAAATCTTCTGAATTCCGCGAAAAGTTAGGAGTAAATGTGAAAGCTGAGAAACACATCTGAGAACTACAAAAATAAAGAAAAATACAGACAATCAATAAAACCGAAAGGACACCTATCTCGTGAAATACATTTCCATAAATATTCGTAGCCGTTGGTCCGGACGCTAAATACATTGGCCAAGCACACTCACGAGAACACATTGAATTCAGATAGCCACAGGATAGAGTTCTTGAAAAGTTTAGCAGCATATCCGCAGCAATTCTAACGCGATAAGTAAACTTATCTGACGAGTGGCGTGTTAAAAACGATCCTCTATCCACGCCGCAACAACTTAAACGCCTACCACGTGGCTTTCGACGCATCGCGCGCCGGTCGGGAAACAAATCACCGAGCGCAGTTATCGTGCGCGTCAATCGGCTCCGCCATTGTCTGTAAACACGTAAATTTCGCCAGGTGTGTGGGAGACGATTCCTCTCATCTGGCTTTCTGCGATCTTGACAACGCCGATCGGCAACGGGAGAGGGCGAGACCGTGTCCCGCGATACGATAAAGTGAAAAGTAATCGAGATGAGGGGAGTGAGCACGAGTTGAGGAGAAAAAGTTGTCCTCTTACTGGACACGTGCACGACGGTAGGGTGGGGACACGAGTTTTAACCTGGTGACGTCGTGATAGTATGATAGTTTCAAAATACTGCGATGGACTAGATTAGATCACAACTAAGATTAAATATAATTCAAATTGTGTCATGTTTGATATTATTTGAATAAGGAGAGTTTCATAATTAAATAATTAGAGAAACAAAGAGGTTCCACTATCACCTTCCAACTAGCTAGCAGCAAGAGATCAAGGAATCCGTGGTTACTACACGATGTAAGTAACATTTTGGTCCTGAAGTTTCCGAAAAAATTATTGTACTCCTTCGTCGGCCAGGTGATTTAAAATCGAGCTGCGGAGCGTACTCGCACAAGCGACGCTCAAACGCACACGTATTGCATTTCGGAATCACGTCGACATCTCTTCAAAACCGTTCGACGTCATCGCCGACACGATTCGAGGCGACCGGCTCGCATTAGCGGGCCCATTAATCACAATTACGTGAATTCAGGTCCTGGCACGACGTGCGTGCGCGCGGCGTTCGTGCGTGTGTGATTTGTCCGGGGCGGCTTAGCGTATGGTGGCGTGGCGTGGCGTGGCGTGGCGCGATGCACGAGTGTGCCGTAGAATGCACGAGCCGAGCTGCAGAAATGCACGAGTCACCGAGGTAAAAATACCGTCCACCGGGCCGATGCCCGGCAACAAACCCCTGTTGTCGTCGTTTTCGCAGCGGGTGGATAATCCCCGACCACCGTGGAATTTCGATGGGACAGGGAGACTCTGCTCGAACGCTTTCGCGCCGGACGACCGCTCACGGAATCCTCCGGCCAACGAAATAATTCTCATCAGCGCTCAACGGTTTACCAATTGTTCAGCTGAAGCTGTGTCCACACCGAAGCAACGTCGAGCGGCTTCTCGTCGCCCGTTGTTTTGCCGTCTTCTACTTTTATGCAGCCGAAGCGGCGACCTTTTCCAGGTACGCGCAGCATCGACTAGAAATTGCTCGTTGCTGCAAATCGACTTTCTGAGGATTCGCAACTAGCCTTTCATTCGGCCACAATCGTAGGTGAGACATGAGGCGAGTTGGATGATCAAATAAAAAACAGACGGACAGACAAGAAAGCGAGCTAATAAAAACGTGGTAATAAAGTAAATCAATTCTACTATCACCAAAGATCGTCGATATTTGTATAAAGCAAAGACCTTAGGAATTACTCTATGGCAGGTTTGACTATCTGGGAGTTTTTCAGTAATTTCTTCCTTAGCATCGAGCCGTTGCCATTTCCTCAGTAGACTGGTCTGCAGCCGACACGTGACACACATAGTAACAAGGACAATTATGCATACAATTTAGCCACGCTGGCCCAAGAGACCGTATCGTAAAGACCCAGTGCCCAAGGTAGGTTCAGGTAGTAAGTGAACATCTGTACAACATAAACGGTCAGTCACCAACACCCTACACGTGGGGCGGACCCAAAGGAGCGGTTGGTAGAGTTTGGTGTTAGCGAGTCAAGACAGTTAGAATAACATAGCACAGCAAGAACGATCAGAGACCAGAGTAGTGCACACAGAACATTAGAACTCTACTGAATCAGTCCGGTCCTCAAAAATCATTTAGGCGCTATGATAGAGTCAGGTAGCCAAAAGGTTCTGTGAACAAAAATTTCGCAAACTTTCATTAGGTATAGCTAAAGCCCAGAGTAGAGCCTGCAACACTTCGCTTTCGTTCAGCGAGACATTCCACCGGCGACTTGTTGTTCGTTTCTGCTTTATCCAGTACGCTGTTTTGTTATAATTAACCGAATGCCCGGCGAGCATCGCGTGTTTTTGCCTCGAATCGGGGATTCGCACTCCGGGACTCTAACCCACCGCCATAGGAGAAGCTGGCCGATGCAACAGGTTCCCGGAGCCAGCATAGGAAACCTGTTCGCATCGCACCCACCGATATCGTATCACGCTTTGAAATTCGCTCCGATATTTCATTAGTCCGCAGCACCTTTAAAAGTTACTTCTTGTTACACCGCTCGGGAATCTTAGCCATGCAGGAACTGATTAATCCGGGGAGGATAAACCGAGCGATTTAATGAACAAGCTTCGCGCTAGGAGATAGCGCCTCTAGCTCCCCGGACACCGAACTGTAAAACTCTCGAGCTACGTGGACGTTGCACCGTGTTGGGCCGATTTTCTCTTAGGGTCGTTGCTTGCTTTGAAAGGGAGGCTGTGTTTTTCCGTGACGTTATTATTTATTAATTGTTCGGATCACAATAAATACTGGGTGATCAGTACTGACAGAGAGAGGGACAATTTTCCCCGCAATTCGTGCTCCCTTCCCTCTTCTGGACGACTGTTGCCACAGTCAGTACAGCATACTGATGTTAGATCATGATTTTATCAGAAAATACATTGTTTACGCAGCTGTCCAAATCATTTCAGCACACACAGTAACTTGTCAGGTGATACCTAACCTGTGGACCGACATGCAAAACAAAAATGCTCTGTGTTGACTGTCGGAAGCAGGAGGAATACAAAAATTGATTTCATCCCTTAATGATTTTGTCGTATTAAAAACAACATTAGAATGTTCTGCGACTTTTCTCACCTTTTACTGTTGTACATTTCATTCATCTAATTTCTTCATAAATGCATCTTTGGATAAATTTAATATTTCACATTGTTAATTGTAAATTATTTGGGTTGGCAAAAATAAGTTCGTTCCGTTTTTGTGATTTATTCCGCTCTAAAAAACCGAACGAACTTATTTGCCAACCCAATAGTATATGATCCTAGCACAATTCATAAGAACAAATTTTTTAAAGATTGATGTATGTTGGCATTGAATTCAAATGTCCTTCAAAACTAAAATATACTCCACTATTGTGTACAAAGCGGTAAATACGTTCTTCCACGTAACAATGCGCAATAACGCACCCCAAGAATGAACTATTCCCTTGGTTGAATGAAAGTTCTGAATGAAGAGCCGAGCAGTCACAGCCGCATGATAAATGTTATAGCACATTGCCGTGCATAAATAGCGGCGTGAATGTGCCACCTGAAGGACGCTATCGAACGGTCACCCATTGCACTCGCGTAACAGCGCCTCTTGCGCCTGGATTCTAAACAGACTTTCGTAAAACTATTAGATGAGACAAAAGAGAGACGAGACATATAATTCATTTCTCCAATACATTATAAGCCGTATGCAAAATTGTATTTTTTAAAATTATTTTATACATATCTGAAGGAAAGACCTTGAATGTCAAGGTCTTTGTTTTTCAGGAAAATGAAGGTTTTAGCAAGTCAAGTAAATTTGGGTAGCTAAGAAAACAATTTTCACCTTGAAATTCACGATCAGGGACAATTTTGCAGCAACTTTTATTACAGATCTTCATTGATCCAAACATTTCTGTACACCCTGTACGTACAGTGAGTGTAGAAAGTGTTCGTACGCTCTGTAAAATAGAATAACTTTTTTATAATTGTACCAAACGACCTGACTTTTTATAATCGATTAGAAGCATCGGTTTACGAAATGATATGCAAAATAGATTTTCCAAAAATTATAGTTTACAAGGTTTCATGCAAAAATGGAAAAGGCAATCTTTACAACTTTTCTATTTGGTTTTTTAATGAAAATTTAAAATACATATATGTTTTGTAGATCAAAGATGTAATATTCTGTGGATTTTAAGCAGAAACTAATCAAAAGTCGTGTAAAACTACGATTTTCACCATTTTCAACCGCTTGTAACTCGTGTGTACGTTAATCGATTTCGATGAAATTTTCAGCATGCGTGTAACTACTACTTCTAATTGATTATATTGATTCTAATTGATTGCAAAAAAATCAGGTCGTTTGGTACAATTATAGAAAAGCTATTTTAAAGGGCGTACGAATACTTTGTACACTCACTGTGGTGTCCGAATACTTTTGAACGACAGTGTGCGAAGTCGCTAACGACCAAGACACTCGATGCAGCTTGAAATATTTAACGAAAAAAGTACTGCGTATAATATGCTCGTTAAATTCATATATTAAACGTGATCGCCACGCGACAACACACAACTTTCGAAATCACGAGCGTCTGCATCCAGATAAGTCAAACAAGAAAAACTCGTTTGGAAGTTTTGTGGATCTGCCTGGCGACGATTTTCTCCGATTTTAGCATGAAACGTTGTGTGTATGGGCGTACGTATGTACTTATCGTCGCCGCAAGACGAGTTGGAAAACGTCTCCTCGGCCAAATATGGCGCCAACGAGCGCGACTTCTTATGAAACAGAAGAAACGAACAGTGCGGACCGAACTCGATCGCTCGATAATTTTCTGCGACCGTTACTGTAACGAGACGACACTTTCACGGATCAGAATTTTACCTTTGCGACATCGCATCGATCATTTTCGACTGACGCGTAACGAATATAGTCGGGTTCTTGGTTTTATACGAATCTACAGATGGCAGACGACAAATATCTTTAATAATGCTACAGCTGCATGATGACAATTTATCTACCAGGGATGATTCAATAGTCTTCTAAAAATCGGAGAATGCCAATTGAGGGCTTCTTAATCAATTTTTTAATGGCGACAGCAATTACGTTCGTAAATCAACAAATTATTTTCAACGACATACGTAAAGTGAAGTTTACCCAAATCTTTTTTTGACGTGTCACAGTTATTGAAGAATTTATTAACCCTTTGCACTCGAATGGCGAGTGTGAGGCGCCAGTAAAAATTGCCACACCATTATTCAAAACAGTTTTGATATTAATAAATTCGTCTGTTTTTTTTTTTTTAAATTGTGAAAAGCTCAACTGTTATATGAGAAAACTGGTTATATTTGATGTGCACAATGTAATAAAGATTACATAGAATAAAAATTACCTGGGACGAAAGAAATGTCTTGATTTTCGAATTAAAATTGCTTCGAGTGCAAAGGGTTAATAGGCTTCCGGTAGATAAAATATTAACCCTAATTTAACAGAATTGTAGCTTTTATGATTAGCGTCAATTTGTAATTATCCGAGAATGTAGAGCTTATACGTTTATCAGCAAGAACATGCACAACATTTTAAATACGTTCATTTGAAGCCTAAATGCATTGATAAATAACTTATACCTACATATGTCTTGTAAAGATTAGTAGAAAAATGTGTATTCATGAAATACTGAATATGTAAAATAAGTCTATTTCGCAACAAGGTAGCTACATAGTTTTTTTTGTCATTGATGCATGTATAATTAATTGATTGTGTCGAGAAATCGCTAAGGCAATGAACAAATGCGTACAAAAAATATTGTTATTTTGTTTAAGTATGAAGATGGGTATTTCTCCAACAATACCTTGAATAAGTTATATCAAATAAGTAGAAAAATCTCCACAGGTATCTCATTTAACCTCGTGGATCTTTTATTGTTAAAATCGATTGAATTATAAAATATACATAAAAACGTGGAAATCGAATGCTGATTCCATTTTAACATAACAGGCCACATATTCCTGGAATTTATGGCTCCATAAAACGAAGATCACGTAAAAACTGCGATTGCCTTTTAAGACGTCTTGGGATTGTATACGCTGCTTTCGGAAAGTTTGTTGCAACCGCGTTTACATTTTTTTTTTTAAGGCATACATATTCATTTAGTATTTCCCTCCAATGATATGTTTCTCTTTTATGAATCCTGTTTGTTTTATGCGGATAAAAACGTTTCGGAAGGTATTTCTTCTGCGCCGCTAAACAAAATGTTTAAAGTAATAATAAAAGCACATGTTCATTCTCTTGATTCGTGTTTAAACGTGTTCATATTAAACGATTAATATGATCCGAACTGATAAACAATTTTAACAATGGAGTCGTATACGATTGGAGAGCGTATTAAAGTTATTAAAATTTATTGCGTTTCTATGCTAGTGAGAAAGACAACACGATAAATATGACGTTTTCTAACAGTTTATAATTGTTTGCTCTGTGACTGTTTAGTGAATCCTAATAAATCCTGAACACAATTAATTACATAATTTTTACTATATATAAAAAAACTGGAATTTCTAGTTGCGTTTTTTCAAGGTTTAAATAGGGTTCGAAGTGGAATTTCAAAATGTGCAAACTTTAAGTTGCTATAATTCTTAAACGGTGCAGTGAATCGAACCCAAACTTTGGTAATTGCATTAATTTAGAAAGAATTATATCTTATCAAATTTTCAAAAATTTTGTTGCGTATTTATATACCTCCAGAACATTCTTAATAGGCTTCCGGTAGGCAGTGTCAGAAAATTGTCTAAATGTCATTCTATTTTTATCATTTTATGTTCCTGAACCATCGGCCCGATAAAAATTTCAGAGTGCAGCCTATCTCGGCGATAAGTTGCACCGCGCAGGTGCAAAGTGCGGAGCCCGGTCTGCACAAGGTGAAGTTTGAGCGGGCGTCGAAGACGTATGTAGTATTTGCTTGTCGGTGAACTTTTACAGCTCCACAGAAGCATCGGAGTTCACGAGCGCATCTCCGCTATCTCGCGAGTGCACGTGTTGTATGCAGCTGAGAGAGTTCCCGGCTCGGCTGCAACCGCGTGTAACACGTTCGCCGCTCTGGCGTTCCATTGTGTATCCGTATAGGCTGCGGGCAGCATCGCACAAATTCACCTTTTCCTTCATTACATGCCGGAGTGCCGCGGTAGTCCTCGGTGTTTACTTTGACGAGCGCACTCGTAAAGCGCCCCGACGATTACGCTCTTTCTTCCTCGGTTTTCTACGCTGAACGCGCGTCCCTTCTCCGTTGCAACTTCTCCTTCTACACCCTTGTCAGACCAGCTTCGAGCAGCAGTGAAACTGTCCGGAAGATATATTTCCCCGGCTTAAATATAGGCGAGGTTTCACCTCAAGAAGCTCAGCTACATTTTTCCGTCGATCTCTCGTCATTAACGATTCCGTTGCACGCCGTCAACGAGGACGGTTGTTTACTTTTCGCTCCGCTTTCGCCGTGCTCCTTTGTCCGGCGGAAAAACTGCTCGGAAATTCTGTTGCGGCCAAGTTGCATCGCCTGTGCCCGTCGATTCCCTTCTACGGACAAGTGATAAATGAAACGCTCGAGATCGGATCCGCAGAAACACGTCGAACCGATCTCTTTTTGTTGTTCTTCACGATGGATACGTACTTTGTAGCGCGAGATATAAATTCGATTTCATTATCGAGCGTCACTGGGCATGATGAACGGAATTATTTTAATGGGCACTCGCTACGCTGAAACGTCCCAGCCTTTTTAATAAGCCGGTAGGTCGACGAGAGGTGGCCCGCCGCGTGTACGACTATTCGTCTTGGGCCATGAACCGTTTGTTAAATTGTCGTGAATTCCACTGGCAGCCAGCGTGATTACGATTTATGAACCGGTCACGGCATACGGTTCTCTTTTTTCTTTCTTTTTATTTATTGGTTCGTTAACTCTTTCAGCTGAACACCGATCCGCCCCGCCCGTACTCTTATTCCGATCGCATAATTAACGAATTCACGCGCGGGACTTTCAATTATCGCGGACGCGAATTAACCGGAACCGTCGCCTGCGAGATCACGGAAATCCGAACTCGACCATCATTTTCGTATTCTGTTTGCGAAACAATCGATTTCTATTTCTATGGACTTGATAATGAGGCGGTGTACTTGAAACCAGTTTTAATGCGGACAGCAATTAGAAACCGTTTATGCACGAGCTGGATTATGCAATTGAATTGAATTCATTGAGTAGTGTGCTCATTTAATTGATTCACTAATTCCTCGCTACTTAATACAGTGAACTTAGCTTGACTTAAAGCTTCCTTGATGTCTGTTATAGCAAAAATGAATTCTTTTCTCAAACCTCTATATCTGTGATTGAGTACAACACAAATTTGAAATAAACATGAAACTTATTTTCTTTATAATTACTAGACTGCGTATGCATTTATGACAAAAATGGGTGCATGCAATTTAAAGCTGTGAACGTGTTAAACATATTTAAGGGCATCAATGTATTAGTTTCAACTTAATAGGATAATTAAAAGAAGGATACAATTTTTATTTGGCTCCTGAGTCGTGCAATCAATGCAAACATTTTTTATTTTGCTTAAAGATCCGCAGTCTAATAATTACACTGAGATTTTTCGAAAAATAGAACATAAACTTTCTAGATTTTCAATGAACTTATTGTTCATAAACAAAACATTACATGAATTAGCCGCATTCTAAGAAACAGTATAAGTACAAAATATAAACGTTAAACCAATCATTTTTAAGTTGCCTGTAGATGTTCTACAGGCTTCATCCTCGTGTACGTGAAATGCTATCAGAACATAAAAGTGTACGTAAACATCAATAATTTACGGGCACTAAATAATAACAAAAATCGGGTAGTCGAACGAATCGATCCCATTATTTCCGATACTTTAACTCCCTCCAGCTCATTCAGAAATCCTGGTACGTATATTGTCTCAGCGTGTTCACGAACCAGCAGAGGTCAGACAATAAACGATAAAAGAGTCCGCATACCGTTCCTACCTTGCCCACTTTCTTCTCCCATTACCTCGAGACACGCCATTGTGTTTCATTATTCGGGAATTCCAGGTTCGGCGCATAATAATCGCGAGTTCGCCCGTTTTCCGTGGCGAGCCTAGCCGTTCGGGCAACGTAAAAACGCATGCAAACCAAACCTGTTGATCCTTTCGCCGTGAACAGACGTGAAGTTAGCATAACTCCGATGTATATTGCTTTTCTGTCCGCCCTGGAGCCACAGAGTGTATCATTACCATTGAACGAAATGATTTTAATCGGAGACCATAACTGTTATAACCAAAAGGAAAAAAAAGTCAGGATAACAAGTATTTCATCGAGTAAAACCGTATTGGTTACAAATAAGGATTATAAGTAATCCGAACATTTTTTCTCTTGTTGGTAAATGTTGGTAAATGTTGAGAGAAATTCATTTCGATCACTTATAACTGGACTGCGGATTTTATGCACTTATGGCAAAATTGAGTAGGTGTAAATTTTAAAACAGTGAAAACATTAGAAGAATTTACAAATTCTGTTGTATTATCTCCATCCAATTTTAATCATATTGAGAAAGAAAATTAATTTCTATTTCGCTCCAGTTTGTTGCAATTCAAGTAAACAATTTTGATTTTGCATAAAGATCCGCTGTCTACTTATAACAGTTATAATTATCAATAAGAGAAATTTATTTCGATCGCTCATAACTGTTATCAATGAGAGAAGAACAGTCATTGATGAAGGAAATTTGTAACGGTTATCATTAAATAGTACAATTTTCAAATGGTAGGCATTCGATTATTTCATAAACTTTTCATTCGTCAAATTAATTGCTACAATCAAAATTTAATGTGACAAACAAACAGATTTTGTGTTGTTCTTATGGTCTGTTGCTTCGTCTTGTTGTACGATACCTTCTCAATGAATTTCAATGAATGAAGAATGAGTTAACAACTCAATAATTAAATAAGCAACCAAAATGAATTTTCTCATCAATAATTATTATGAACAAGTGAAAGATGAACGAGATCGAGATGATCGAGATGAACTTCTTTCATCGATAACTGCTTTGTGCAAACGGAACAGTTTTCTTCATCGATAACAGTTATCGAGGAGGATCCAATTTTTTGAAAACTAATAACTATTATTTGTAACCAAAAACTATCAAAATCGATATTGCTTAATCATTCTGTTCTTCGAAGTTTTTTATTTATATTTTGTGTACGTTATCTTAAATTTCAATAATAATCAACTTATTATTAATGATTTTTATCGTAGATAATTTTAGAATAACTGTCGTCCATTCACTGCAGAATATTCTGTAATCAACAGTATTCTACTAGGTTGTTTAAAAACAGATAAAATATTTCACGCCTGGAACATAATAAAATATTGTAAATCTGATTGAAGGAAGAACTTCCTGGCGTCATCTTACTAATTATTTTTTCGAATTTATTGCAAGTAAAATATGTATATGTATATGTAGTTAATACTCATAAAGTTGACGTATGTTGAAGTCTAATGTGTAATATATCCTACATGGTGTATCTGTTTTTTTTCCAAGTTTCGATACTCTGCCAAGTGTTACTTGAGTAGACCGGCAGTGATTTCGAGCCGAATCGTGTAGACAGTTTTACATTGGCTTTCTTGGAAATAGAAGCTTCTGAAGCTGCATTCGAAGCCGTGTTGGGTGTCACTTAGGGATCCTGTAACGTAAGCCAGCGCACGTTTCGCGCGATTAAAAATCCTGACCGCACTGTGTGCAGATTGTCGGAAAAAGTTGTACGAGTCTTCAAAAAGACAGAGGCCTTTTCGATGTGCACAAGGAATCTCGGTTGCGACTCGCGCAGAGGTATCTTCTCCGGTATTCGATACCTGCCTTCGACACTCAATACCTAACTGGTCCGGACGTCTGCCTCTGCTACCCCGACCGAAGACCACGGACGAACCTTTTTCTATTTTTCCTACAGCATTGCTCGGCGAAACGACTCGCTAGGAAGGACGGCGCACGAAGGCAGACATGTTTCTTCTCGAATTTATAGCAAGCTTCGATTTACATTGCTACTTGTTCTATGAAAATCCATGTAAATCTTGCAAAAATGCAATTCATTTTAGAGACACTTGTTAATTGACCTGAGGAATTCCGGAAAGTACATTTTGGGACAACCTTATTTCTACATTGATTTTTGTCAGGATCGCATAGTTTCCGAGATATTCGCGCTCAAAGTTAGCTAGTCAAATAAGGCAAAACACGTGAGGCAAAAATTTCTTTGAGAGAACTTTGAGCGCGGATATCTTGAAAACTATGCGAGATAGCGAAAAATTGAATGGAATCAATCTTGTGGCACATATTGTCAGCTTTAATTTTGTATGGAATAGTCTTACCGCTAGGACGCATAGTTTCCGAGATATCCGGGCTCAAAGTACACTAATAGTGAAAAAGAACAGCACAATTAGTGAACTTTGAGCGCAGATATCTCGGAAACTATGCGAGATACCGAAAAATTGAATGGAATCAATCTTGTGGCACATATTGTCAGCTTTAATTTTGTATGGAATGGTCTTACCGCTAGGACGCATAGTTTCCGAGATATCCGCGCTCAAAGTACAATAATACTGAAAAAGAACAGCACAATTAGTGAACTTTGAGCGCAGATATCTCGGAAACTATGCGAGATACCGAAAAATTGAATGGAATCAATCTTGTGGCACATATTGTCAGCTTTAATTTTGTATGGAATGGTCTTACCGCTAGGACGCATAGTTTCCGATATATAAGCGGAAAACCGAAAAAGGGGGCCTTCTACGTGCCCCCCTGCACCCCGCTCACCTCCTAGGAGTAGGGACTTTTAGTATGTTTACCTCGTAACACTAGTACAAACAAAGTCCCAAAGTTAAAAATTGTGTTCCTTCCATTTCCGTCTACACCCCCCTTATGAGCATTTATCGACTGGACTACTGTTAAAAATATTCAATTTTTATCTGCCTCCTGTGTTCTGCAATCAATGCGAACATTTTTAATTTGCATAAAGGTCCGCAGTCTATTAATCACGCTCTGGGTTTCTGACACCCGCAGTGCAGTGTTCCAGGGTTAATAACTATATTGAACACCTACCACAAGCCTCGGTTGTCCACGATCTTTTAAAAGGACGTGATCTTTCGAAAGGAAGAAATATACAGCTATTATAGGTGGCCGCCTGTCCAGGTAATCCTATTACACTCGCGTATACACGAATAACGGAGTATGTGGACAAGTATATTGCCGGCAACGGGGGTAGAAGAGAGCAAAGACCGCGACGCTCGTAAATCAGAATTATCCAATTTTCATTGTTCACGATTCACGCGTTAAAGGAGCCAGAAAGTTGACCCTGAGGTAGAACGGGGGGAGACAGCAGAGGACCCGAAAAAGGTTCACGGGCCAGGTATGCGGGACCGAGTCACGAGGTCGTATATCTGGCTTTTGTTTTGACTCCTCTCGTTGGTGCTTTAGGGGTCTCCCTCGGGTCTCGTTTCGGCAGCCCAACAGCCTCAAACGATCGAACGACACACGTTCGAGCATCGAGGCCTGGAACCGGGAACGGAGACGCTCGGTCGCCATTGTTTTTCGGGAATTGAGAGGAACCGATCGGAGAAAGGGAAGAAGCAAGAGACAGCGGACCCGGGACCCTATTGTATTGTAATGGGCATTACGGATATTCACCTAAGTGGCTCGTACCCCGAGTCCTATTGCGCGATTTATGGATGTTCGTTAGTCGTCCATATTGTTTTTAGAGGGTAGCCCCCGATGCTGGCTTGTGTGGTCCTACACGCAACATTTTCGGATACAATTTACACAGCCCTAGCCACTTGGCTCCCACGATTTTATTTAAACATTATTCTCACGTAATGTTCGCCATCCCATTAGACGATTTAGAGGTTTCTATGTTTTGATATCGTGTACTTCGTTGATCTTCATGTAGATTGTGTGTGAACATCTTTATTGTTCACTTTTATAGCTTATTTATTATAAATTGATCTAAGGGAAGAACCTCTTTTTTTTACCACGTTTGTATTAGCTCGCTTTCCTGTCTGTCTGTCCGTTTGTTCGGTACAAATTTTGCAATTGATTTTAAACTAACTTTCCGGTGAGCTAGAGACTTGTTTAGTTTTTAATAACACGAATGTTTTTGTACATCACGTATGTTTAAAACGGTATTGACTTCCTCGTTGCAGCTCCTTAAATTTTTATGATTAGTGCATTACGGAATTATTATCGTGTTAAGACGCCAAACTTGGAGAACAAGTTCTGGCACGAATTACCATTAGCACTGATGGTTTTGTTGCATCTTTGCCTTCGCGATAGTGACAAAGTTATGTTGTACCGGATAAACTCGTTACTGCTCTCCAGTTTTAAGTCACGTTATCGCTGTCATTAAACAAGATTGTTTAAACTCAGCTTTAGAAGTAGGTGCAAATCTTATGGAGGCTATCTGATTTGACTAATAATACCGATAAAATATCAATATGGTAGACGTCCGATCTTGTGCAACGAAGTTATGTAAAAATTATTTCCACTCGCAAATGATTAAAATTTAGTGAAACAGGTTTTATAAATGGGAAATGAATCAGGCAACGTTCTCTTAAATGCTACGATATAAGATAAAGTATTACATGTACAAGTAATAGCAGAGCGGGCTGTATTGAACAGTGCAAATAGATCGATGACATTTATCTGACCAGTGGATCTTAATTAAATGTACTGTTTGAAATAATGGAAGCAGTCGAGTTCGTGCCAAGGCTAAAAGTACAAATCTGCCAGTGCATGCAAGATTGTGTGTAATTAACGCGTTGGCCTCGCGCGTCAATTTTCTGATTTTCGTATCGGTAACGTTAATTTTATTCATAGCCTAAATAAACATGTATTTTGTATGTAGTGCAACCATTTTTAAACCATTCGGAACCACCTGTCGTTAATGGTATTATCGAGTTTAAACGTTGTACACGTTATCGTCTTACTTTGATTATATTTCTTATCTGTTCAAAGCATTACTTAACTTTGGGAATAAATAAAAATTAATTCAGGTGTCCTTGCTTTACATCAGGGGTGGCCAACCTTCTACATACCATGCGTAAATGTTTTTCACATACGAGTTCAGATGCGCCATACAACTCGAGCACTTACCTTCTTACGTTCATTGTTGCGGTTGGAAAATAGGAATACGGGTAGGATCTGCTTCGATTAGAGAAGGAAAAGGGATAACTCAATGGCGCAACTAAATTAATTAACTTAAGCCAGTTGAACAATAGTGAGAAATGATCTTTTGCACGAGAGGGCGATCGCTGTCATGAGCACTCTAATTCCTATCCTATAATTGTAAACTGTCAAAAAATTGCGACGAATTGATGAGTAAGAAGGCTGTGTAAATTTAACCGAGAGCTCTCAGGTGTTGAAAATATGAAGATGGATTCATTTATGGCGCCTACTTCAAAAGAATAAATAGAGGCGCAAGGATTCAATGTGCCACAGATTGGGCACCCCTGCTTGACATTAATGAAAAAGAGTTTTAAGTAAAATTGAAGAATAATGTGTAGAGAAATGAAAATTCGGTAATAATAGTACAAAAAAAAGTAATAAGTTTTTGTAAAAATTGAATTTACTGTGATAATGAGATTGATTCAGTTATTTCCAATGGTAGCGTCTCTGTAATTTAAAAAAAAAATGTTTGACTGTGTTAGGTTCAGTGCTAAATTGTTTAGATTGTCAATAATTAAATAATGATAACACAGTAGAACGAGAGAAATGGAATGTACTCTGATTCAAATATAATAAAGCGGGCGAGGATCATTTTTTTCTCTGTAAGTGGAGAGCGTTCGGAAAACCGGCGACAACTCGGGTAAAGGAAAATAATGGTTTCTTGAGGAACGATCACCGGAAAAACGCAGCTGCTCCCTTCGATGCTATCGATGATTTCTTTGCGTGTGACGACGCCGTATGTACCCGTAACTTTGTATAGCCCTGCGAGGGGCCCACGTAGCGGGCGGCTGAGTGAATGGAACATCTGCCGATGGTCGAGGCCCTTCTCCAAACACCACCACTTTGCACTTATTACGGTGGAGGGGCTAACGATGTACTAACTGTGTCGACGACATTGACTTATCTCGATTACACTCTAGACATTTTCCTTCCCAAACATTTCCTTTATGAAATTCTGTCATCCAAATTCAAGTATGAAAATGTTTAATCTCAAATTCAATTCAATTTTAATTTCAAATTCACTATACAATAATACTGTCTCCCATTTTTAGGAGGTGTATCGCAAGAAATATTGCTGTGAATGTTATTATATTCTAACCCATATCATTCGCGTGCAAAACTACCAAGCATATTGATCCATATTTGCATACATAAATATAGAACAGTCTAGTTAGGTTATCTAAATCATAATAGTTCTACATTTTTCCCGAGGAAGAAAATACACAAATTTCAATTCATCTTAAGCATATTATTTTACTGATATTATTTTAAACTTGAAATAAACTACGAAAACATTATAAGCTGGACGAAGAAATTTCATACAATTTTTCAAAATTTCATTCGGAATTGTTCGCGATTCTGTCCTTAATACGTGAAACAATTTGTGCACATTTTTTGGCTGCCTTTTTCACAGTTTTTAGGCATCCTGACTTATCATATCCATCACATTATAAATATTATGGGACTAAACTGCAAAAATCCTATTTTCTACATATATGAGTTTGACAACGTTCTATTTCTCTGTTCAGCTAAGCAATACTGAAAAGCTGCATATTTCTATGGATCGGTGTGCAAAATCATATTTTTACACACTAATTTATACTTAAGAAAATGTATATTACTTACTGAAAAAGGTCAGTATTTGATTAATTATTAAAGAAAATACACCAATTTCAATTTACGGAGATAAATTGTGTTCATTCAGTATAAAATTACTTAAGAAAATGTATATTGCTTACGAAAAAAGGTCAGTATTTGATTAATTATTAAAGAAAATACACCAATTTCAATTTACGGAGATAAATCGTGTTCATTCAGTATAAAATAAAATATAAAATAAAAATTGTCTTCATAAATTGCACAACATAGGAGCCATATAGAAATATATAATTTTTTCTCTAATGATATTAATTAGCTGAAACGAGTACGTTGATATTTTTAAATCCTTTTAACCTGTCCACTGCTTTAAATTGCACATGCTCATTTTTGTCATAAATGCATAAAATCCGCAGTGTAATTATAAACAATAAGATAACAGTGTGGGTCGTAGTCACGAAACAAATCACGTGGCAAAGGGTTAACAGTAACTACAATAGCCAATATGTTTTTGGACGAGGAAATCAGTCGTGGCGATTGTCTCTGCTTCTCTCTTGTCGCGGCGACGACGGCGGAAAGCATAGTACGTGCTGGCATTCAAATCACCAGGAAAGGAGGTCATTGCAGTGCTACGACTAGGAAAATACGTCGACGTTAAAAACTGATTATACCCCAGTGGATTGTTTTTCCACGACCACATTGTAGTAAGCGCTTTACAGTTAGCAATCTCGCGAAATCATTACTCGTTGAATTAATATCGCTCGTAATTAGGGCTGCGACGGAGATGACAGTAATTCGGTGCTCGGGTTACTCTTTCTTCGAAAGTATCAAAGGAGAAATCAATTTCTTGGCCATTCATGACCCAAAAAATACAGAAATAAACGGCGCTTAACGATTTAATTTGTATCGAGTCGGCCTTCCGGCTAGCAGGGATACGCCTTCAGCGCGCGTTTTATTAGAATTGAGAATTATGTACCGAGTAATTTTCCGTCGAGTCAGGGGATTAATGACATCGGGACCGGACATGCAAATACCGTTGTGCACACCGAAAAAGAGGTCCCGCTGATTTCTTGAAGCATTATTGCCTGCGAGCTGTAGCGCCACGGGAATATTTGTACTGATCGTCCATCAGGAGATGCTAGTGATTTCGACGAGAACCCACTCTTGACGCCAGGTGGAAGATGCGTCGCGCGGAGTAAGGATATCACGTGGTCCGTAGAAGTTTCTCACTGCCATGATGGACGATCAGTACTAATAGACGGCGAATTTCACGCGTTTACGACGAAAATGAGTAGACATGCTTTAAAACAGTGAAATTATTAGGAGCATATAAAAATACGATTATATTACTTTCAATATATCAAAAATTTGCATTTCAGTTCGTTGCAATTCAGGTAGAAAATTTTTATTTCGCACAAGGTTCGATGTATAATAAATAGACTGCGGATTTTATGCATTTATGAGAAAAATAGACACGTACGATTTAAAGCAGTGGACATAGTACTACAACGATTTAAGTACATAACTAAAAGAAGAAGGAATTTTTTATTTGGTTCCTGTGGCTTATAACCGATGTAGACAATTTCTATTTGGCATAAAGATCCGCAGTGTAATAATAAAGAATCCACAAGAGTGTGTAATCGGCAGGATGTTTCCATTTTCTTGAATCGAGGCTTCACTGAGCCTTCGAAAAATTGTTTCCTGTATTAATTGGCGGTTTTATTTTATTAGTCTTATTAACTCTTGGATTTAAATGATTACGGTAAGGTGCACAGCGAAGCGATATACAAATTACCGCAACGAGGTCAGCTGCTTAATAAACGCCCGCGCGACTTATACGTCGAGTGTAAGAATAGTATTGGCAATTGAGAATCGGTGAAGCGTTAAAAGTATCTTCGAGGATCTTTAGAATGGAAGTACAGTTATTCGGAGGAGCTCGGGCGTGCAGGTTCACCGCGAAGTCAGGTGCAGTCTCGTGCAGGCTCATCTCAAATTGATCCCGAGGAATATCCCGTATTTGTTTCGTCACGTAACTGTAAGAAACGATTCAAATACTACGTGTGGCCGAGTTCGAATATTAAAGGGAGGAAATACAGATCCTGGCTCGATTGCGTGCGATTCAAACGGAAGAAGAAAGAAGAATATAATCCCGAGCTTCGTATCCTGAAGAAATTAAACTTGCTCTTCGACACTAAAACTATTCAACAAACAGCTAGGGGGTGCACAGTTGAGGATATAGTAAATTCTTCATACGACACTGACTTCATGCATGCGGGGCGGACGAATTTCTATTGAATTCCGACTGTCTGAAATTGTACGTTTGTACACGCAGTCCGCTGATTAATCTCGTGCGCCTAAGTGTGGATTTATAGTGGAGCTGCGAGCATCGATGATAGCGGCGCGGTGAAAAGAAACCAACATTCGTGACAACATTTCGACACATACTAATGAAAAAGTACATATGTATTTTCCTTTTTTTTCACCGCACAGCTCACCTCGCTGCTCCACTATAAATCCAGCCTAATAAGCGAAGCGATGGGCGCAGGTGCTCTATTGGGAACGAGAGTTATGCATCGGAAGCCATTTACGTAAACCGAGAGGCAAATAACAGCTGAACCGAGGCGGTTCGTAAATCGAATTAAAGAACGTGTACCGCGGCACGGATAAATAGATACGACGAGACTAAAGGAAAACGGCATGATGCGGTTCGGCGAAATAGAATCGAGTTTTGGAGCGACCGGAACATTCAACAGGCTGGATGCGGTTGATCGAGCGTCGCGTCTGGTTGCTTGGAATTCCGTCCACGTACCGAGGTGACATGAACCGTAGAGAGGATGACATGGCTGCGGCCGTTTCGTCGGTAACGAACCGGCGACGTGCTATTATGCAAGCGTAACCTCAACTTCGACTGTGTCCCGAGATTACGTGTGTGGTAACGATACCGCTTCGCTCGGCTCCACACCGCTCCGCACCGCTCCGAAAGTAACAGCGAGAGCGAGCGTGTTCCCCTTCGGCTGGTATTAGGAGCCGACGGTGTTCGGACGATAAGCGAACAAGATTCCGCATAAATTTCGTTAACCAGAGTATCGTGAGATCCCGGATGTAAAGAAAACGATTCATAAATTCAGCCGGGGATCTCTCGACACCGCGGCGGCAAATCGTTCGCGTTCGCTCGCGACCGATCGACATCCACCTCGTAAACGGAAACAAGTTAATGCGCGAACGATGCCGATGGCTAAGCGTGCACGTCCGAGAGGTGTCTTCTTCGTCTTCTTCTTCTTCTTCTTCTTCTTCTCCGTGCGCTGACCTTCCCAGATTGAGATACCCTGACGAAACTAACCGGCATCTTTCTGAAATCGTTATTAAGCGACCGACCAGCCAAGAGATCCGCCGATATGGTAATGAAATGACACAGCGAAACTGTGAGCTGAAGATCATACGCCCCTGATTGCGACCAAGCAGCCTCTAATCCTCCGCAACAAAGTACATATCCTCTTGCGCAGCCTCCAACGAACGCTGGGCTTTCTTTCGAGTCGCGATTACTCGTCGATTTGCGCAGACTCGCCAGATTAAGACTTGTGCCCTCACTCTACCTTCCCCTTCTACTTCCAGTTCTCTTCTAGATTAACAAGACCTAACAGGATAAAATGATTTCCTAATTTGGGTTTTTTGTGAAATGACTTATGCAAATCAGAATTTATATGATTCGCAAATTAGTTACACAAGTAAACCGCGGAACGTTATGCGTTTATTATTCTAAAATGATAAAATGATGAATGGAAACACCGATGAAGCAGTACGAATTTTATTTGATATCGATTTAGCCCTTCGCAGTCGGAGCTATTTCAATTCCGATCTAGAATAATTCCATTGTATATGATTTTTTTCATTTCGCGAATATAAAATTGTATGTAATTAAATAAATTAAATGTGTAGTAATTGATTAGATAAATAATGGTTCAGCAATTTTTAAAATCAAATGAAAAGCGGAAAGATTAGAATAACTTGTTCCAACTTTGTTTAAGTAGTAATGTTGCTTTGTAAAAGGAAAGAAAAAGGTAGTGAGCTAATCGGTTTAATTATGCTATTTTTCTGTCGCTGCTTGACCCACACAGTGAATTGGCCATTTGATACATAATGGTTATGGAGTCCATTGCAGCTCTTGAAACGTGAAGATGCGGGCAAGCGAGTATTGGACGATATTTTAGATCTCCGTTCGGAAACTGTTAACCTTATCGCAGGGAAACGGTATGTCAGGCAATGTATCTCAACCAGGATATGCTCTGCAGTACAATAGGTGCACCCTCGGCTGAAATTCGTTCGCTCTCTCGGCGAGAAGATGTTTGTAAAAAGAAAGGTGGGTTATCCGGTTTCATCTTCGCGAACCTTATCTCTTCAAGATCGCGCTACTATCCTTCGCCTGCAGGATACCTCTCTCATTGTAGCCACCCTCCACAGGCCAGGTTCCCCGGGCTCCACGATTCGTGTCCCTCCCACACTCGAATCGGGTTCACGTATTTTTCCTACCGTTTTTCTCCTTGATCGTCTATGTCTCGTTCACTAGTTTCGAGCAATCATGTTTCCTATACATCTGCTTTCAATATTACGTACGAACAAATTCCTCAAAGAGTTGTGTAACAGTTTCTTTTGTAGTAAATAGTGAAGAGCGAACAGCAATTCTTCGAATCTCTATTCAATAAGTAATTTTATGTGAAAGAAGATTAGAGCCAAGACAAGTGTATTTTTATGAAATTCAAAGAATTGTTGCTCGCTCTTCGCTATAAATGCAAAACATTACTGTGGACAATTTTAGAAAATCACCCTACTATTTTTCTGTAGAATTATCTTATATATTTTCTCAGAGTGGAAACTCCAGAGTTGGAAATTTTTGTTAAACCGCATATCGTTCCGAGAAGCTAACACAGACGAGATAACGCGGGCAAACGTTAACAAGGGCCCGTATTTTGAAGATTTGTTTGATTTTGCAAAGACGAGCGCCGGCACGCCGCGTCAGATCTCTCCTACATCCGGGGGAATTTCTTGGGAAGTCGATGAAGCAAATACAAAAGACGACATGTGGGTACATTCGTAATACCACTATTGTCAAATATCGTCACCGCTTATCTTCGTCACGTTCCTCTCTAACAACAGGAAAGGACATTGCCTTTCGGTTACATGGAGGAGAGCAAACAGAGACGGACGAAAGGCCTCGCGTGTGATTCAAATAAGTGCGTGTGCGTGGAGGCCAGAAAGGAACCGCAGCATGGAGCTAGAGTGCATCATCGACACCGGAAACTGGGGGAGCCTGGCTGCGTAACAGCCCCCATGCCGGCCTACCTATTAAATACCGACGCTTGCCAGTGTCTCTCAATCCCCCATATTTTCTCAGTCTGAATTTTCCTGTATAAATTAGAATTTTCTAGTATATTCAAGTATACAGTGAGGAGCAAAAGTGAACACACATACGATATTTTTACAAAAACGTATTTTCATTTAATGTTTGTATATAAGACAGAATAAAAATAAAATACATAGCATTAAGTACAAAGTTTTTGCTTTTCGAGAAAATTTTGCTGATCGTGGTATTATTATTGTTTTGGTAAATACAAACTTTTTCCGTGTAGCGTTTTTACATGTGCCTAAACGCATTCAAGCCACTGCCAGGTGGGCCAAAGGCTCCTGGACAGAGTATTAAATGCATAAAAATATGAAATGTTCATTTGAAAATGAATTGTGGTGGAAAACCGATTACACAAAAACAATTTGTATTTATCGAAATAATAACGATATCATCATCGTTTAAATTCTTTTGGAAAGCTGCAATATTCTACTTAATACTGTGTATGTATTTTGTTTTTTTTATTGTATATGCAAACATTGAATAAAAATACATTTTTGTAAAAATATCGTTTGTGCGTTCACTTTTGCTCCTCGCTGTTATTCTTCTATATTCTATATTCTAATATATTGTAGTACATTCCAGTCCTAACCTAACCCAGACCTAATCTCTAAATCTTTATGCGAATGTACAGTTGCAAAAATTAATTTCGGAAAACAAACAATGCATGGGCTAGCCTAAAGGTGGGATCTCCTTTGTGCGTCTGGACGCAGCGTTTTGTTATCCCAGCGCCTTTTAAGGAAAGACATACCAAATCGCATCATAGGAACGCAAACTTGTGCGTCCAGAGGCACAGAAAAGAGCTACGACGAACGAAGTGTGAATAATAAAACGCAGCGTCCAAACTCGCAAAGGAGATTCCACCTCAAAGCGTCATTTTGTAGGCCGTTTTTGGAAATTTTTATAAAGAAACCAGACGACTGTTTTGCGTTGAGGTATTGTACACATATTTTCTATTATTTCAACTATGCAATCTAATTTTTCGAAGTCTACTTAACATTCTGAGAGTTAGGAGCATATATGTACAACAAAAAGTGTCTCATTGTCGACAATCAGTTATACGTGTACAGTGGTTCGATGTCGTAAACCTCTTCGCGAGTTTCTAACAATAGATTTGCTCTGAAATGTGTCTTGTTGCCGCGGAGAAAGTTCGCGTCCCGAGGCGAGGCGGTTAAATAATCCACTGCGAGGCTAATTTCCGATGAAGATACAGAGCGGCGAGCTCGCGAGTTGATTTATGAACCATAATTAAAATAGAGCGCAGCAATTTTGCATCGTCTGTGTCCGCCGTCGTGAACACGTCAAATTATTTATTTTCAGTGGATTTAGTCCATCAATTGTCTTGCCCTTTCTCACAGACGATCCCACCGCAATTCGCTGAAGTGATAATGCTTTCTACTTATCATGTTCGAAAATTGTCGGGCATAAATCCAACGAGAGCACGCCGGTAATACTGTGTAACTCTTGCTGTCACGAACACTATCGTGCCTGTGGCCACGATTGTTGATAAACTCGATTGCACAGAGAAATTCATTTGATTCAGAAAACGCTGGGAAAACTTGTGCGAGGAAAAAGAACGCTGCAGGAAATGTAAGTGAAATTTAAAAGAAAAACAATCGTTTCGGGGAAAGCAGAAGAATAGATAATTTTGTAAGAATCTCCAATAAGAAAACCTGCAGAACAAATGAAGAAGTTGAAAACGCGATCCTGTTCAAACCTATGCTAATAATTATTTTAAATATATATATATATATATATATATACTAAATATTAATTATTAAACTGCAAATAACAGGACTGATGGTAAGAAAGCATTCTAAAATGAACGAAACTCTGTAAAAATAATGTCATATCTAGAGAATGATTAATTCACCTTTTTCACCTCAGCACCATTCATCACACTGATCCATCAAAGGTCAGAAGATAAGAATACGCAGCGAAAATATTTGCAGCACAAAGAAGCAGCAACATTTATCTACTTCCTGAAACGTTCTAACTTTCTCCAATAATTTGGAAGACAAATTGGAGACTCCTACTTTCGAAGGCCAATAAAATCGAATATTTCACAACTGTCTTCAGTAATTCTCTAATCAATTGTCTTTTCACTACTCAAAATACAGAAAAACTTTGAATTCTTTTTACTATTCAATTGTTACTTCAATCTTGAATTTACAGTTCTTTAGAAATCTTTCGTTTTCTTCTTGATTCAGGAATAATTTAACTTCACTGTGTTATAGTATTCGAATTAGTATAAACTATATATTGTATTTACAGTGATTATGTTTGTATGATTTTAATTTTACTTGTCTTTCATTACGTCATCCTAACAATTCACCATTTAAAAGCTAACCGTAACGTCTAAGCATTGATAATTGAATTACAATCTAAGTGTAGGAAGTGTAGGAGGAGCTTGGGGAGAAGGCGTGTCCTCGCACTCACGTGAGGCAAAGGACGATAGTGGGGGAACCTCTACACCGATGGTGGGGGTCGCGAAACAACAGCGGGTAAGAATTTTCCCGGGGCTGATCTAAACTCCTGCGACCTGAACTGTTTATCAGCACTTTCTGCTAACGCTAGGGTAGCGACAGGTGTGTAAATAGTACAGTATCCGCAAACAGGAAGATTTAGCCGATATTATCGATCACAAACCGGGAATCAGCGCGTCGACTCTCGTTACGGTTGGCTTTCATCGATCCCCGGCGGAAATCAACCGACGTCGCGATCTCCATTTTCCATTTATTCCCATCGACATATTTTTGTTCGCCGATAAAGCCGATCGTGTAACTCGTCATTAATCAAATGATCGCTCGCAGATCAAAGTGAGCTGATACTTTAAAGAAGTTGTAGTGCTGCAACCGAACGCGCTAATAAATCCGCGTCGATGAAAAAACTGATCCACGTGTTCGAGATGTAATGTAATTTACCAGGCTTACGATTGTGACTACTTCTTCTTCCTAACCGCGGACGGAAAAAAAAAGATCAGCTGAAAATGGCGAATCATAATCATTTGCGTCGTTAACCGTGAACTTGGGAGTAGCCTCGAACAAGATGCGAATATCTCGGGCTAGAAGGGCTGTTCTTCTAGGTTGCTATGAGGTATCCCGGCGGCCATTATACTTAGTAACCCCTCGGTGTTCTTGCTTCATGATAATAAAGTCGATGCCGGGTTCGAGTCGGCGCGCGTTATGAATAAGTACGTATAACATAACGTACCAGCATACGCGCAGAAAACGCGTTATTTTCCTGTCACATTGTAGAAGTGGCTACCCTTCAACCACGTTCACAACCTAAAATTCCCGTAGATATGTGGCAATTGTGTAAAAGAACCGGATCCGTCAGTTAATTTGCTTATCCCCGTCAGCGAAGCGTGCAAAAACATGGTTGATAGTCCACAAAATGGCGAAAGTGTATGAGAATTAGTAACTACGACGTCGGACGTTTAGCTTATCGAAATGGTAGAAGTGAATTTTGTGCTTTACTTCATTATATTAAACTACAGATGTTGAAACGTATGTTATTTTCAACTTTTTAAGGGAGTAGACTCGTTTTTCCGGAATTGCAAGGGTGCGGGATTCGCCTTCTCATTTCTCGATAATACAGAAATGGGGTTCTTCAGTAGTCAAAAACGCTAGATAAAAGATCGATCTAGGCGCTATCGCCCTCAAAAGTCCCATTTTTTTGTTTACGATGCGTAATTTGCATTATTCGGAAGCATACGACTGCGCATGTACCTATTTTCATAAAGCTGTGACTATGAACAATGCAAATTACGCCTCGTAAACGTAAAAATAGGGCTTCCGAAGGCGATCGCGGCCTAGATTGATCTTTTCTCCAGCGCTGTTGATCACTGAAAAATCCCATCTTTGTATTATCGAGAAATGACAAGGCGCATCTCACACCCATGCAATTCACAAAGGAATCTGCCGCCTTAAGATCGTTAAAGAACGTTCAGGGTGTCCCAGAAATGTCAATTTCCTTGAAAAGCGTGATTCCTAAGGTCATTTCGTTTGATAGCGATATACGAGAGTGAACTGTGTCGACCCTTACGGGGTAGTTCTACGAGAACAACTTGAATCGAAAACAACCTTAGCGATCGGCGGAGAAATAAAGTACAAACACGATTATGATTAATCGAAAAGAGCGTGGGAGACGTGGCGGGCGGGGGGACGATAAAGGGGAGGGGTAATCGATGGCAAATAATTCTCGACACTCGATTGCGAGCGCCGGAGGAAGCGGCAGGAAGAGGCTTCGTGACTTTGACTGCGGCAACAGACTCGACTGGATAATTATTATCGCGGATAGGCTACGAGAGAAACGAGATGGCCACCGAGGGGAAGAAAAAGGATGAAATCGCGAGAGAAAGGTGTCGGATACGAATAGACTGAATCGTGGCAGAGATGGTTCAAGGATCAATAGCCATACACGTGTGCAGAGAGTTTGTTGTAGCGCGAGACAACCGATTCCCCTTCCGCGGACTCTTTCTTGCCCATTTTACAGTAATGTCTCGATACGTGTGCAAAACTTCGGGACTGAAATGTCATTTATTATAAACATGAAGTACGTAATACAATGCAATTGAATTAAAAACAGTTTGAGAAACATTTGTGTGCACATATTGCGTCACCTTGTGTATCGAATATGCTCCGAACTATGTCGTGTTTAGTCTCGTTTCAATCAGTGAAATGTCGCAAATATGTTGGTGAACGTTTCATAACAAAAATCGGATTTGTATCTCTTTTATTGTAGTACAAAATCCCCTATATGTATATATGAGAAAAAAATGTTTGTCTCCAATTCTTTCAATAGGAGCAGCCGCCGTGGTGGGGATAAGTATTTCGCAAATATCGCGTACATCTGTGTCACACATATCAAGACATTACTATACTCGTTTTCTTTATCGGCGCTCGGTCTCGTTGACCCCAAATACCGACGCGCTATTAACCGCGGACAATTCTTTCGTGACCGCGCGACCGCCGAGATCCACGCGATATAAATGTCCATACGTATGCGAATGAAGACGGCGAGCAATTGCACTGACATAAGAGAAAGAGCAAGGACCGAGCCGCGCCACAAGCTATCCCGTGAATTTCTCTTCGGCCGGTCCGCGCCGAGTTGACGAACGTGAATGAACGCGCGAGCAGTTCATTAATGCGGAGGGACCAGGGGAATTCATTTATCGCAGACTGTCTCGATCACACGATCTTGAAAGTTGTCGTTAAACACATATTTTCGGCGAAAGTAACGCGCTCGCCGAGAAATTATAATATTTTCGCGTCCGAAATGCCTTTTCGATATTTTGCGTTGCGTTGTTAAGAGAAAGGCGTCGCATCGGTAACGATGACCACCAAAATTGATTAAATACATTATCTTTAGTAACATCATCCGAGGTGTTCGTTAACGAAAGGCCTGCTGAATTTATTTATATTTGTATACCCAATTTTCAATATTTCTGTAATATGAGAGAAAGTAAAACGTGGAATAGAATTATGTTCTGTATTGGTTTTCCTTCAATGTTGATATATCAAAGTTATTAACAAAAAAATATACTTTTGCTGGACTCTTTTCATCGTTAATTATGTCTTGACTTATACCGGATGGAACTGTACGATCTTAAACAGTTAAACTTGCACAACTCTGCACGAACACGTTTTTTACATAATGTTGTCAACCAGACGATAAAATTATGCAGTTGTCAGGGTATTACGAATTCTGAAGTTCGTATAAGGAATCGTATTCCGAGACCAGCTCAGCTGCGTATCAAAGCAGAAGGTCTGGCACGAGTTGCGTCTACTTCTCCGATTGCATTATCAAATGTCCTGTTGATAATGCGTCGATTAAGAATCGACGATATCAAGCCTCGATGCACCTTTACGCGAACACGATATTTTCAAGTTCAAGCCGTTTCAAAAACATCGCAGAAAACGATTTGTGCATTCAGCATATAATTGAAGGGGTGGATGTAACAAACAACAAATGTAACAAGTAACAAATTGTTTATTTTCTGTAAAAGAGTTTTTTTAGCGAGGTATGTTGTCCTTTCTTGATGAATGAAGATAATAACACAAATCAATTACAAATATATATACATATATATATTGGTATAGTTAATGTCTAATACAAAAAAAAGATAATAATTATCTTCATTCATCAAAAAAGGACATGTTTTGTTAAAAACTCGTTTACAGAAAACAAACTTGACACCTTTATCCAGCCACCCCTTCAATTGCTAAGTTGACAGTAAATGTGGACGTACAACAAGCTTTAAATTCTATTCTTTTATAACAAACAAAACCATTGATTTTCAACACTGTTTATCATGAAATTGTTGATTATCTGATTAAACCTTCACTGACTCGTACAGTGAGTCGCGTAGTACATCGTATATCGTCAATTAAACAGGTAAATGTGATCCAATATAGGTCGTGTTTGGTGTCGTTTCAATCAGAAAAATGCCAGAAGAAAGTTGGCGAAAGTCCCGTAGAAAAATAATGAAAAATAAAGAAGTTATATAATTTTACACTGCTCGGCGATCGGGGCAGCTTCACCCTTAGTGGAGGGGATATTCGTTTCCCGTAGATCCTACGATTTCCTTTTTATTAGACCAAGGCTTTACCGTACTAGTTAATTTTTCACCTAGTGATGTTTGCCACGTGTGCAAAGATGAGTTTAAAATGCAGAAAAGGGGTAAAATGTGACCTGTTGCCAACTGGAGACAGCGGTGTACACTTTTTCAGTTTGAAAACCGGGCGTGTAGCAGATAACGACGCAAAACTGGCCAGTGATTATTGTACGATCGATCAGCGAAGTTGAGCCGAGTAAATCGAGATGCCAGGCATTTCGGCCTCGTCCAGCGTACACCTCGGCCGTGTTGCATCGGATATCGAGGCACGCGGGTTATCCGGATGGGACGAGTCACGGTGAAAACGTCGTCGTCCGCTACCTTCGTATCTCGCACCTGCCGTTACCAGAACGCGGAGGTATTCTCCGGCGACGGCGGTCAGCTTCGTTTTTGCGCAGCATCGTCTGTTGCGCCGATCGAGAGTGCACCAGCCACCACCCGGTCGGGACAATCCGGGCCGTTGCAACGGGTTGCCGCAATAATTCGCCGATGACCATATACGCGGGGTCGCCGTAGAACCAGTAGGAATAACGAGGCCGGGACAAATTATCAAAATAACGGCTGCAAAAACGAAGGAAAAATGGTACGGGCACGGTGCGTTCGGTGCCGTGCGATTAACGAGCTCTAAATACTGATTTCACCGGGTCCAGTGTGTTCTATCGGACGCGTTGGCCCGTTATTACCGCTTGGAACCCGGACTTATAAATCAACGGACGCGAAAAAATCAACTGGCGAAATTGATGACGCGGATAATTACCCCTGGCACGTATTTCTCCTCTTATTATATTATTTCATCCGGTGTCCAGTGACGATGGAAAGTTTTCGCAACCGAGTCTGGTGTAACGTTACCCCTGCGGTATCCGAGGCACTTCTATTGTTTTCTTTTCCTTGCCTCGGGCTGCACATATCTCTTGAAAATCATTCACCTGATATTCCACGGTTTTTCACTCGCCAGTGCCTCTCCTTTTTGCGCACGCGATTGCACGTGCAGGCTTCTTGCCAATTATTCATTTAGTACGAAGTTCTATTAAACGATCCCCTGAGTTTCCGTTCTGAACACATTGAATAGAGACAGCCGCCATATCATTTGAATTGAAATTTATTTATGGCTAGACTGCGGATCTTCATGGAAAATCACAATTCTCTGCATTTACTTCTTTTCTTAATTTGAACTGGTTGGATGCGATACAACCAGAATCGCCAGGGGTTAAGACTGGTCCTCCCATTCTACCTTCGCCCTCTACTGCAGGGGGTAGCTTTTTCCCCTGAATTCGTGCTCCCTCCCCTAATCTGGTCACACTGTGGGTAAGTACCTACGTGTCGCGGCAAAGAAAGGTCGTTTTAGCGGCGAGCAGGATGCAGGGGTTCGATGATAAAATAGAAACGGAGCGAAATAAATGCAAAGGTATTCGCTGGAATACGGACGTACGAAAATAGCGTAGCCCGCATATCCTGCGGCTGCCGCGGTGGAAAAAATGTATGTACTATTTAAAGTTCCCCGAGGAACTCGAAGAATCCGATGCGCGAGGAATTCGACGACTTCCTTCTCGAGAATTACGACGGACAATTATATCCTCCAGCCGACTTCCTCCTTCGGTGAGGAAAAATTCGCCTCGTGTCGAATATATATGTTCACAATTAACGTTTTTGATTGCGACACCTTACGAAAACCGGCGTAGAATTCCGCGGAGTTCGCCGATCGATCTTCTCGATACCTGCACCTTACCGGCGTATGTGTTTATTCGTATTCGCACGTTGCCCGGGAGTAAAAGAAAACGTCCGGTTTGAACGAGCATCGTTCGCGCAAACACGCGCGCGCTTGCGATTCCTTACGCGCGAAAACCATCAATTTTCGGAAGGTGCTTCGACGTGATTGCGTCGTCCTTTGACTCGAATTACCGGCACTAACAGTGCGTAATTACACCGAACCGACTGCTAGTAATACCCGTGGAAAAGTGGAGCGCGGTGCACGTGGCCGAACCTTTCGAAACGCTGTGATTCGAATTAATTTTTGCCGAGGAAAATATTTGCATCGGACACGCACAACCTCGCTCGAAAATATTCAATCGCTTCGAGCAATCAACGCGAAAGCTGAAGGAGTTGTTTCCTCGACTCTTTCATAATTATAGCCATTCAGATTTATCGATTATTTTATGTACTGCTTGCCGTTGGCTAGAACTTGCGGTCTAGGTCCGGGCAACTCCATTTCCCCACTGTCAACTATTTCTTATTTCTTCTACAGTGCTTCGTGGCTTCCTACGTATACATATGTAATTGTAAACACTCCTAATCTTGCCATCCTCCTTCTGCACTCCATAGGAGTTTGGTGAGGAGGACCCATAAGTAGGAAGAGGAGTCGTCAAACCTGATGTAGCCATCCAGTTCTTTAGTTTTCTGAGTCTTCCAAACATTCAGAGATACTAGATATTCGTTAGTAGAGGGAAAATTTCCCTTATTTCTCATATCGCCATTCTTGCATATTTCAAATAAGCGCCGGAAGCAAAAATATTGTGCATTGTTACTTCTGGATACACAGAAATGATTGTGAAACACACATCTGTTGTTTGATTCGAAATTACGATACCCTGTTCGAGCCTAAAATTTTGTTCAAGTATGCGTTCTTATCTTCGCGGTTAAATGATTCAACTTTATCAATAATCTGAGATAGCATTTTATCGCACGTGTTCAGTGCACACGCGGGATATCAGGCATATTTGCCAGAATTCGTGGAGATTTCGTCCTTTTTACAGGAATTTATCGGTTGCGTTGCATTTGCCACTTTCTCCGAAGATTCGTGTCGTACAAACGCATCGGAACCGAGCAACGTTTCACCGTTGGCATGCAGTTGCATTTTCAGACCGCCTCGGCGTACTATTCACCCTACAAACAGACCGGGCACCCTTCTGCAACGCGTTCTGTCACGCTCCGAGACCTATCGGAGACGCACCTGGCAATCGATAATGGTACAAAGGTACCCGTAGACCGAAAACGGACAACCGGGAATCTAGAGGGAGGGTGAAGCCTGTACCCACGTGTATAGCGTTCTACGACTGTTACGTTTAACGTGAATTTTCATCCTGTGGCTTGATACACGTTCCACCACTCGTTTGAAAAATATTTTCGACAATCATTGCGTCCCCTGTTTTCAAATAAAATTTTCGGAGGTCTAAGATCAATTTAAGGAGTACCTTTCTAAATCTATCTATAATCTAACACGATCATTTATCAACAATTTGATATGATAATAAACATTAAAGCATAGAAAATAGAAAAAGGAAGAAGAAAATAGCATAGAAATTGATAAACGATAAGTTAAAGAACGCAACTAAAACCAAGTAAAAAATGAAAACGTAAAGCAAACGGTGTGTGAAAACAAGATTCAATGGAAACTAATGCAATGGACGGAAGAACAATATTTAAAAAACAGACTAATGGTTAGATAGAACTGGTGTAAAGGTATGCTCACATCAAAACGCAAAATGATGAAAAAATATATATTATTTTAATTTCGGTGGTACGCGAAATATATGTATCACACATAAACCTGGAATTTAAGCTTGAATAAAGGATCACGATTGAAGACAAAGATTTTTACACGGTTCAGACTACCAAAATGAGCAACATGGATGGACCATCAACGTGCAAAGTACGCGCGGCCATTTTCAAAAAAAAATCGACCAATGAGACACACGGAGATATTAGATTATGCCGCGCTAATTGATAAGTCACGCTTCCTCGACTAACCAGAAAAATGGTCTCTAATTGATAAGTACACCGAACGGTGGTTAAAGTGGGCTAGGACTTCCTGAAGTTCAGCCCACAAGCCCCGGATCTTTCATCCAATCCGTGTAACGTTAATACCGGGAATTCCAGTTCGCAAGATGGTGCTAACTTTGGCACGTTTGTCGAAACACGGAGCAAATTCGGGAGGAATGTTTTACAAAATTGCGAGTAAACTGTAGCAGGATTTTTCAACAGTTTCAACAGACAGGTACGGGAAGAACGAGTTGGACAATTTACACTTCTTCGGACAGAAAGTTACAGGAAAATGAATAAAAAGCGGTGTGGTGTCGTGTCGATCTCGAATTTGGAGGTCGTATCACGACCAGGTTAACGACGCGAATGAGTCAAACTCCGGAGAACACGTTTCTTTATCTTGCTAGTTACAAGACTCGGCTGTGCTTGGGGTTGTTAGTGGATCGATAGTTGAAACAGTTCTGATCTTGTTGTGATCGCGTAGAAATTAGGAAAGCTCGAAGGTAGGGTTGGTCTTGGGAAATTGGATATGATTGGCTGGAGGGTGTGTTTTAAACGGCGGTGGAAGCAGTGGAAAATTAGAAAGAGTAGAAGTAGAGTGGCTATAACCTCGGTACACTAATGCTAAAACGGTTGCGCATGTGTTCGTCAGCTGCGTGTCCTTACGGTTTGTCGAATATTTTAAACTGCGGTGACTTTCGTCCTTTATGGCGATCACGGTCGTTATGTCGCCAGTATCTAGGTAGTCCAGTAGACCTTCACGATTGCGCGGTTGTCCCTTCTCAGAATGTTTCACGACGGAACAAGCGGATTGCAAATAGCCGTAAACATGTGCAAAATCCTAATGGTAAAAGTTTAGTATAAAGTTCCCGTCAAATTTTTATATTCTTAGTGAATTTTAATAAAATATGGTTAATTTGTACGATAGTTAAATCTAGTGAGGAATATTTCAGTGAAATTAAATTTCAAGTGGGTTTGTTCTCCTGAAAAAGGTTCATGAAAATTGGCGAGTAGCTGAATGGCTTCTAATTTATTATTATATTTTAAGGCAATGAAACTGTCGGATTGACGACAACTCCGTTCACAAATCCTCCGTGTTGAAGCTCCCCGTTTATAGTGTAAACACTTTCCGCAACATGCGCCGAACAGTATGCGCTTACACGGTTGGACGCGTCAGCGCGCACGGCCACGATCAAACGGCGTAACGCACTCCTATCAATGTAATTACAGGCGCGATCGCCGATAGGAAAATTCAAAGGTTAACGGTGCGTGCACCACGGTAACGGGCAAGAGAAAAGAACACTAAGGAAACACTGTTATAGAGTGGTCAGATCAGGGGAGGGAGCACGAATTCAGGGGAAAAAGTTACCCTCTCTCTGCCAGTAGCGGACACGTGCACGACAGAGATGAGCCGCGTCACGTGACCGGACTGTGGCGGAAGTGTGGGAGTAGCGTGGTAGAAGGGGAAAGCAGAGTGGGGGGGGACGAGTGTTAATCTTGCGATTCTGGTTATACGGGACTGTAGCGCGAAGGAGGGGAATATGATCGACCCAAAATCGTCGATCCGGCCACTCGTAGATCCTCCAGGCACGAAGGAAGGAGATGCACGAGTGGCCGTGATGATTGATGTCGCGTCGCGCATGATCATTACCGGAAAAACAAGATGAAGCGGCTCGAAACCGTTTGCGGGATTTTCTTTCGCCTGTATTTTCGCCGCCGTCATTACACGGAATTCCATACGAGTGTATTCTTGCATAGCGAATTGTGGGGCCCGCGTAAATTGAATCACGACGCGGCGGCGGCGGCGGCGGCGGCGGCGGCGGCGGCGGCGTCGGCGGCGCGATGAATTTACGATCCTGAATTCGAAATTGAATTTACGGATATTTCAGCATCCACGGAAGTGATAAATCGCGCGAGAAGTTCTTACTATTCCGATTCGTCTTTACCACTTCAGTAGGTTGGGGAAATGAAAAATTGTTTTCCTCGGGTTTCGAACTCGTATGCCTTTTTTGTTCGAAGCACGAGTGAGATCATGGAGCGCACATCATCACTACATCAATCTTACGAGGACTACGAGGAGGTTTCTCAGGTTCACCGGTGTTGTAAGCTGTGAAAAATTGCTCTCGCTTAAAATATTGCTTAGAAACAAATTGCTTCATTTTTCTACAGTTAGCTGCACGCATATTCTAGAAGTTTACAGATCTAAATTGTATGTGGCGAGGCATTATTGTGATGTTGTGGTCCGGAATAAGGTTATAATGAATTCTAAGAACCTTTAATTACAAAGCGTGAAGTAACTCGGGACACGACGATGACACAATTCTAATTAACGCATAAAAGATATGAATTAGCAACAAAGGAATTAACTCTGAGACGCGTGAAAAATGGACGCGAGGCTGACAGGATGCTTCGATGAAGAAACAAGCTTCGCCCGCGCAGGATTCGAATCACAATGTGATCAAACGGACGGGCGAAAAAAAAAATCACGAACAAATTGCTTCGACACGAGCGTGTTAAATCCTGGGAATCATGCGAGGACTCGTGCCGTTTGGTAGCAGGGCGTGGGAGACCGTCGACCAACCGCCGGTGGATGTTGATTCAAGGACCATTACACAATAGCAACGTATAGTATGTGTGAATGTGGATTTTAGCCGAGAAAGCCACGTTTCCGTGGAATCTGTTTATCTGTTTAAGCTTATACAAGAAACGAAAAAAAAAAAACAAGACGAAGGATCACCGTTCCCGGAAAACTGAAGTAGGCACGACCCGTGTACCGGCTACAACTGACGAGTGTATCCAATTAACAGGGAGAGAAATTTCTTTCGCGACGCGGTGATTAGCGTGGATAATTCCTAAGCGTTCTTACCATACTTCTTGTACCTGTACCTACCTCGGTATAACACCGTGTTTACAAATATTAAATTTCTCATGATTAATTTGTCATTTAGTCTTACCTATTGAAACAGCGTTGTAACTGATTATGGCTAAATTAAAATGTACTTCCCTAAGTCAAAATGACAAGATTGATTTTATTTAGACTTTGCGCGGCTCCTATTGTAATACGTGCCCCATTAAAGCTATCTGTACAATCATTTCTTACGATATCATTTTTATTATTTTAATAATTGTGAAATAAAAAATCCGGAACCGGTCACTTCGACCGGTGGTGATAGGTTCAGTGTTAATCCGAGTGGCGGTGACAAAACTGAACCACCAAACAGATCTGAAGGGTTTGCGCGCGTTCATCGTGACGAGCAGCTCTCGCATGCCGAACCGAATGCAAGAAACCATCATCGGAATGACCTTTGCAAATGGAAAATCCATCTCGTACAGCGTCACGGGGAATATCGAGCCGACTGATGAACGAATTTAAAGGTAAATGGATCTGGTCGGTTCACGCGGACCCAATTAGAGCGAAGTCACAGCCAATCAACGTGAAAGTGCGGGACAACGCGCGAAGCGATGCGTTATCATTCGCAAAGATCACGAGCGACCAGTTTGTGGGAGCGAACGGTAGTTGATAACTCGCCGGCGCTGCTCGACAGCCGTGCACGCAAACAAATCCGCGGCGAGGCTGGCTGCATGGTGGTTGCATGTGGTCGCGCCGACACAGAGGGCCTCCGGTGAATGGTCGTAGTTGCACGGCGCACACACACACACACACACAGAGAGAGAGAGAGAGAGAGAGAGAGACAAGCATGCGACGATCGACGAAGTTCAAGCAAGGTTCGTACCGCGCGCTGGGACTCGGCAAGAACGCCGTTTCTCACTTACAAATTGCGAAAGACTCTATACCCGCCGCGGATCCTTCCTTGTTATGCGCGCGAACTCCACGGGAAGAGTGACAGTGAACGCTCGAGAACGAATCCGCTCAGGCTAACTTTCGGAAAATTCGCCTCGGATGCAATTAACCTCCGACGCCACGCCTTCGACGAAATTTTATTTCCCTAATTGTTTGTGCATCGACTATATCGAAACTGATCTAACGAGAACATTACTGGATCGAAAAGCCTGTTCTGTTGGAAACTTCTCCTAAATTCATGTTTTCTATTACGCTAGATAAACAAAGTTTGCTATATGTAATCACTTATGGAAATGATGTTTCCCTGAAAAGTGAACGAGAAGTATGACTATTCTGGTGAGATGACAGGGAGGTCCTGACAACAGAAGAAGTTACCCTCTCCCTGTCATTACCGTACCTCGATCACGTGACCGGGCCACGGCGGGATCGTGGGGAAGGGGGAAGGTAGAGTGAAGACAGAAGTCTTGATCTGGGGACACTGCCTTGAGGACCTTCTTGTCATCTCACCACAGTACAGTAAACATCGATAAAATAATACAGAAATACGTTAGCTGCAAAAAGAATAGAATATCTATAAAATATCAGATATTACTTCAACATTGAGTTACTTTGAAAAACAACCCATTTTTATTGAGATTTATCCTTAGACTCTCATTTATATCGTAGGTTAAGATAGATATAAGTTAGTTAGAAGTAAGAATAGTTTGTAAGAATGACTGAGTTTGAAGAATTGTAACCTTAAGGGGAATTCAATAAATTTATACATTCCTTAGACTGTCATTTAATAAAACTTGCATATAAATACAGAAAATTAGTTAGGAGAAAGAACACAATCTTAGAAATTCTAATATCCACTGATAAGTAACCTGAAATTTGATTACCTTTATGAAAAGCAAGCTACATATAAGAGGAGGATTGAGATGTTCGCGAATAAGATTGTAATGCGAGATTTTATATATGCAAGATATTTTATTTTATTTATTTTATTCGTTTAACGAGCTGGCATTTATGAACCGTCTGGCGTCGTTGTCGTTGGTTAATAGCGCGATGAAATATGTATGTATACCTGCCATCCGGTTTGTTTCAGTCGTCCAGCGTCCTAGCAGATGGACTTTTACAGCCATCCGGTGTCTTTTTTATCATATCTTGTTAATACCGACAAACTAATATCGAAAACGAATGTACAATGTTCAGCGTAGCGTTGCGTATCGTAAAATTATGAAAACACGTTCGCTGTTCTCGACACGTCATAAATTTTTACTTTTACGATCTCGCGAAGATACCAATGAAAAGATACTTGTACATTTAAATATATTGAATAACAATATTTCGGAAAACTCCGCAACAGGTTTCATTTAAAAATTCCACGTTCGCAAATCTCTTGACAGATTAATTAGATTTCTGACAGATCTCAGGTTTTGTCGAATAAAACTTAAGATAAATTCACTTGTGGCATTTATGGGTGCGTGTAAAATTGAACAAAATATTTCCTTTATTTTTGCCATGAGTCGTACGAAGGAATCTATAGGAATAGAAAGTTGCGTAATGACATTGCCTATTCGTTACTTATTTTACTCGACGGTGTACGCATTAACAGGTCCGCAGGCAGGTGGAATATTTAGCAATTAACGTGGTGGAACGATGCCTTGATTAATTTTTCACGCGGTCACCGAAGCCTGCGTTTGAAAGTAAGAACCCCTTCGCAGACACGCTTGTTGGTTCGTATTACATGCTCGCACGACGGAACAATCGAAAGCCACACTTACGCGGCTAACGTTCCATTACACGAACTACAATTCCATTTTTAGGAATTTTATTTTTCGTATTAGTTAGGAGCATAACTGATCAAAATAAAAATCGCCTGCACCGATTGCAAGAAATTGAAACAAAACTGGGTGTTATCCTTTCACTTAATGATTTTAATAGAGGAGAAATCTTATACTGACATCATCAATTTTTAAAATTTTCCAACAATTTTGAATTTCGTCTACTCAATTTTGCTATAAATGCTTAAAGAGCCGCACTCTACTGATCAGACACACTTTAAATTAGAATAACTTTTTTATGAATGGACCACAAACTACTTCAATTTCTCTGTAAGGCTAGAAGAATTAGTTTAGTAAATGACGTCTAAAAAATATGTTGGAAAAATGTATTTGGTAGATAAAAATAATAGTAAAAATTGGTTCTTGCAATTTTTTTAACTGGGCCAATAACAAAAATTTAAAAAATTTATTTGGTCAACTCGTATAAATTGTATACGCTCTGAAAATTTCATTGAAATTGGTTAATTGGTTTACGGGTTATAAACGATCGAAAGTGGTGAAAATTGCAATTTTTCAAGATTGTCGGCCTCGTAAACTAATTAACCAGTTTCTATGAAATTTTCACAGCGTATATAATTTATACGAGTTGATAAAACACATCTTTTAAATTTTCGCTACTGACGATCAATTTTTTCTATTGTTTTTCGCAATTCCGACCAAATACATTTTTTCAACATATTTTTTAGACGTCGTTTACTAAACTAATTCTTTTACCCTTACAGAGACATTGGAGTCGTTTGGTCCATTCATAAAAAAGTTATTCTGATTTAAAGTATGTGTGTGTGATCAGTGATCACTAGACTGTGGATCTGTATGCAAAATAAAAAATGTTCACATTGACTGCAGGACACAGGAGCCAAATAACAATTGAATTCTTCTTTTAATTATCTTATTAAAGTGAAACTAATACACTGGTGGCCTTAAATCTTTTTAATATCTCCACTGTTTTAAATTGTACGTACCCATTTTTGTCATAAGTGTTTAAAAATTTTGTAGAAATCTTAAATCTGCCGTACAATGCACGAAACATACTGTTACTCGCAGAAAACAGTTAGCTGATCGTTGTCAGGGAAGACACCTGTTTCCGAAAACAGGAGAACTAAGGTCCTGCCGAGGTTCCCATGATCGTCCGCCGAGAGAAAAGTTATTAGTCGGCGATTAGCCTCGTGTAAAGTATTCGCCTCGGCGTTCATTTCCATTTATCAGGGAAAAGAGCGACCGTGTACACAGTGTTGCGCTGGCGCGGAGGTGAGGAGAGGCAGAATCGAATGATTAATAGATACGATCACATTGACCTAAGATAGAACACGCGGGTCCCTCTCGTGGCCCACGCGCCTTGGGAAGAACGTCGCAATCGACGTTGTCGGAATAAGAAGAATCATTGTCCACGGCTGTGTCGCGATGAATAATCGCTTTAAACGGATTCAGAGTCCGACCAGCGTGAAATCATTTCCACGTGTCTTTGCGAGATCAGCAGCTTCCCGGTGGTCTGCCCGCGTCCCCTTTGCTCTCACTTTTTTCCCCAACCAGTAGCTACCGCGTTTCGCGTGTTTTTCGCTTCTTCCGAGAGATCTTCCGCAGCGATCGCGAATTAAAATGAATCCGCCGCACTGAGGGGAACGCTTAATGCTTGTGAGAACGCGACAGCGGAATTCTTCGTTCGCGAAGTCAGTCGGCGAACAAGTATCGAGGTGAATGAAAGGCGCATGAAAGATGCAGGATCGTTTCGAAATTTATTTTAATCATCGTACGAGAGGAGATTTGCAATCGTAGCGGTGCTCCCTGTATTCTACTTGAACTAATGGGGGCAATGTTGTTCCATAAGCTGCACCTTAAAAGATTGCGATTCACTAATAAAGGAATAGTTTGTTCGCTGTACCTAGGACCAGAGTCGCCTGATGTGCCAGTACTGGATTAGTCACGTGACCAGGGGGAAGATAGGTGTGCTTGTTTGATCGAATTATGAATAGATGACATCTTTTACATCTTTTGAAGGAATTAGCATGTAGAATTTTAGAATATCTTTCGAAAACGTGCGAGAAAGCGAAAAATATGATACAATGAGGAAGTATCGAATCGTTGGAAACGAAATAACTGTATAATCTCGCACGGTGAAAGGAAAGTGTACAATCATTTTGCAGATTCGAGTTGAAACATGGTTGAGTCGAGGAGTCGGTAATAAAAATAGAAGGCGGTAATCCGTATTCTATGCCAGCTTAGCGAAGACCGGACGCAAAATGCGACGCAGAAGTTATTAAATAAACATGTTCCCTCGGCGCAATTTATTTGCCAAGGTGCACCTCTAACTGGATGCTGGAAGGGATGCTTGAGCAAGCTCTCTCGCAGGATTCTTTTTATCCGGCCGGAGGAAAAAAAAGGCTCCTCTTCCGCGCGAGCTTCATGGAATCTACATACTGTCACGCAGGATAGATCCTTTCGTGCTTTATAAGGGCTCGAGGCTGTCCCGCCGTTGACTGACGGCACAATCCTCCATCCTTGCGCGATACTGAGGAGCACCGCGGATCTCTGTACGACGGGGACGACGTAACTCGCTGAGGGAAACGAAAGAACAGAAGGAACGGATGGACATACGTAAGGTAGCGAAGGTCCTTAATTATGCGGTTTTACGCAATGCGCCAACAACAGGATGAAAAGGGACTGGAGGGTTAAAACGAATGCAAATGTCCACGTGGCCCATAGGCCAGGTCAGCATGCGCAACGGGGAGACGGCGATCTTACCCTTTTAGTTACCAGATGCCGCGAGATACCAACTATCTCTAGTCTTCCCTCAGTCTACCTCTTGACGGAGAAAACCGAAGGATCGAGGCACCGGGGAAAAGTACTGGCATCCATCCATCCCAGAACTACAAGTGACTCGTGTACTCTTTCAACCCCTCCCGTGGCATGGGGCAAGCGAGGCTTCAGGAAGCAGATGCGCCATAACTATGGACTCGAGCACACTAATGTCTCGATATATGGGCAAACTTCCCATGTGGACTCGTTGATCTCTTGCAGCTAGCCTCGAAATATTTTAGCGTTTTAACACTAGAACTACCGAGGTTGAGACGAAGCTAGTTCTACCAAAGCCAGTCAAAATGACTGGTATTAAAAAATTATGTAATAATAGAATATTTTTATATTTATTGATTGATTACTATCTTACAAAAGCAATATGGGGCCGAACATGTCTTTGAAAATATTATGTAGTAGTAATCTTCCAGCTTTAGACCCTCCTTTTATTTTTCCCAACTGGATCTTGTATACTTTCAGTTTCGTCTTCAGAACTTGAAGGCACACAAACACGTCTCCTTTTACTTAATGTCAAAATATTTTTTAATTCACTTTCCGTGGAATCCTGAACATTTTCTTTGTCTCTATAATCTCATTATTACTATTCATCCTATTATGTATTACTATTTAGCCTCCCCTAAACGTAACATTTACCCCTAATATTTATTTAGCAATATTAAAAGAATACATTTCAGAAGAAACTTTTGGGACAACCTAATATTTTAAAAGATATTTTTTTATTGTATTTATTATATTTTTATTTTAATGGTATATAAGCACCAGCAGCTATTTGATACTAACATTAAATTAACATGTTGTTTATTGTATACCACACCCGCCTCTGGCTATAATTTTAGTATGTTGTTTATAAACCACACCCGCAGTTAAAGAGTTAATAAAATCATTTATTTCGATTCTGTGCGATTTTTATTGAGTAATTGTCGATCACACGATTTTGATCGAGAAGAATTTGTTTACAGAAGACGAACGTTCAGCTTGATGATGTTGCCATGAACGAAATCCGGTAATGGTCGAATTGTGACCTTTATTGGGGAACGCGTTCCCTCCAGGTGAACGGCGAGAGAGACAAGCGGCAGACTGGTATCGCCGAGCACGCGTTTCTCAAGTTGCACCGGCGTGCATGCACGTATGCACGGAAGGCTCGTGTGGCCCCTGAATCGATGAAAGGGAACGAGGAACCGGTTGCAGGTCGGTCGTACATCGGATTCTAAGTCATGCCAGTTTCAAGTGTCTTTGGGGACGAGAATGATAGAGAGCAACGGAATTTCTGAAGAATTGTTGGTCAACTATTTCGAAAGTACTTTCAGAAATACACAGCTTAACATTCCTTGAAAATTAAATTTCTCTTTGTACAGTGTCATTCCATCGTTTTTTAAATACTACTGTCCGGTGACTATGCGTCTAGTGAAATAATGTACTTCAAAAACTACTTATAAAGTATTTACAATGATCATTTCTATTAAAATTAAATTTCTCTTTGTACAGTGTCATTCCATCGTTTTTTAAATACTACTGTCCGTAGACTATGCGTCTAGTGAAATAATGTACTTCAAAAACTACTTATAAAGTATTTACAATGACCATTTCTATTAAAATTAAATTTCTATTTGTGCAGTGTCATTCCATCATTTTTTAAATACTACTATCCGGTGACTATGCGTCTAGTGAAATAATGTACTTCAAAAACTACTTATAAAGTATTTACAATGATCATTTCTATTAAAATTAAATTTCTATTTGTACAGTGTCATTCCATCATTTTTTAAATACTACTGTCCGGTGACTATGCGTCTAGTGAAATAATATACTTCAAAAACTACTTATAAAGTATTTATAACTCTATTGAAATATTGATCAAAATCTGGGACGTTCTATTGAAATATTGATTAAAAGCGACGACGTTCGTTTTTTGTTGTATTGAAATATGATTCTAAAAGCACTTTTAGTTTTTCCCGAATTTTCCATTTTTCCATGGTACTTTTCCAATTTTTCTTATCCTATAACCTAGTTCGGACTAATACGAACATTTTAAAAAAAGAATTAGCCAAATCGGACCAGCCGTTCTCAAGTGATGCGCTTACCAACGGACAGCATTTGATTTTTATTTATGTAATATAGAAGATAATTTCGATAGTTTGGAAATTCAAAATGTCGTATTCTTCAAATGCTAATTGAAATAAATGATCAATGATTAACAAGTCCAATTTATCTCTCCTAGAAAATTTCTTGTGATAAGCGTAGAGCGGAAATGTCACCGATGTTTATTGCTGTACATGTAAAAATACTTTAAATGCATAAATATCCGCATTTGTGAGAGAATCGATTTCTAAATTGTCATAAGATTTCGTTCGGTTTCCTAAAAAAGCACTTTGAAAAATGTTACTAAATCTAATGCTCCACTCTAATTATTCATTTGAATCTCATCAGTTCAAGCTGAAAAGAAACTTGATGCTTATTGTAACGTGGAGAATATTTTTGAGTAATCTGTTGGTTTTCGTAAATTAATTTCACAATTTGAACAATTCCAGAGTCCGTTGCGGTTTGAGTTGGCGAAAATGAATACGATACGTATATCGGCGCGCAGGAGACGCGTAATTTTGTGTGAAAGCACGTTAAGTCCGGGCGAATCGTTTCCTAAGGAGAGAGAGAAGAGAAAGCCTGAGAACGTAAGAACAGCGAGCGTCTGGAGAACTGCCGCCATGCCGCATTCAGAGTATCTCAACGCAAAGTAACAGAGTCGAAGGCGAGGACCTCGATCTACTCTCGGAAGCGACTGTCAGCCCGCCTCAATCGAAGAACATTCCGAAAGATATCAGCCATTAACCACTTTTTACCTATCATTCTCAGTAACGTTGCTTCTGCAAAAGAAATCGACAACGGAAAATAATTGACAGCATTGTTCTCCCCCCTCGGTTGACGTAACAACAATTAAAAGTTGCAAATAATCGATTAAAGGTACATTCACACAGAACTTCTTAATAATAACGATAAACTTATTATTTTTTGTATTTGATATGTACACTATTATTATTATTATAGAGAACTATTAGCTTGTAACATAAAATTTTTACCCTCTACCGTAACATGACAAATCGATTGAAAATATAAAAGGACTTTTTGTAGACGTTCGAAGTCTCCTTAACTGTCTTCGTGATTAACGACTACATGTACTTTCAATAATGTAATTTCTTGATGGAAGAAGAAATATCCAGCGATAATAATTGTTATTACTCCTTACATAATTTATGTAAATTCCTTTATATTTGTCTCTCTTCTTTCCAGACATGTTTCTTACGTAACTATCATCCTATTTGAAGAAGTATAAATTATTTCGAACAAATGCACGCGGAAGAAAGTATTGGCTTCAACCAAAAAACTCAAAAACTCAAATTACCTTGAAAAATCTATGCGAAAAGAAATAATGCTTACTACGATGAAAAGGTAGACTTTGATTAATTTCTGTGTTTTATTAGCAAGTTTCTGTATTTATTGTGCAATAATATGAAATAGACTGAAGTTCAGGTTTGCCTGTGTATGTATGTACAGTTTTGTTAACTTTCTTCGGCGAACTGCTTTGTGCCGGCTACACGCTCTTCCCGCCTAAGTACTCATTGGCCTGAACCAGCGTTACGTCACGATCCATCGTGGATTTATGCGTTGTGGAATAGTGAAAATGAAAATTCACGATCGAAAGCGTTCACGAGGTCATAAAGTGCCATGTTATTTTCTAAAATAAGTACGAGTACCGATGTTTCACTTTCCACACGACCGTACACAAAAATCTTCACCGACTTTCTCACAACCAGCTGAATTTGTTAGTGTTTCGTTAAAATTCTGACAAACTATACAAGTTGTACAAATTCAGGATATTACGTAAACGTCTACTATTTTATGAATTCTTTAAATGAGGCTAATTCTTTAAGTTAACTCATAAGTTAACCCACTATAGCCAGAATTTTGTTATGAACAGGCTGCGAATCTTTATGCAAAATATAAAATGCCAAATAACAATGTATATCTTCTTTCAATAATTTTAGTAAGTCCAAAAGGAGGTAATGATATTCTTAATATTCATCTGCGAATGAAAACAAATTTCTGTAACTTGAAAACAGCAAATATATAAGAGAAGAACAATATACTTGCATCACATTGTGTTGGTGGTTGAAAACAGAAATAAGACTAAATAATATTGATACATCACTTTCGAATAACACGGAGCTATAGGAAGTTAAATTGAATTAATTAGGTGAAACATGAAACAATAAAAATTATTAGAATTAAAAGAGGGAAGCAAATTCTTATTTTTATGCTGCTTATGGTACCTTGTAATTGCTGCAGAACATTTTTATGTCGCATAAAGATCCGCAGTCCGTTTGCGATATACGTTCATATTTGAGAATGATTATCCGAATGAAAGAAAACGAGTAAAACTGGAATAGTTACGGCGAAGAGAAAAAAATTCACGTTATATTTTGTAACGACCAAGTAAAAATAGTCGGCAAAAATAAAAATGGCTGTCCGGAATGGAAAACCAAGCTGTTATTTGTGCACAATGTCGGGAGGAAACGGGGACGCGAAATGCTGGTTCGAATGTTTACGTGCACACGAGGGAAGAAAGGCTCGTTTCCTGGAAAGCAGGGTTGGGCACCTGTCCTTCAGGGATTGCCAACCTTCGCGCGAGCAGTATAGAAATTGAGCACCACTGTGACAGTAACATAACCACGTGTGTTCGAGAGACTAGCATGCGACTATCACGAGGACAACAGCAATAAATCTTCTTTTCATTCGCAAACGTCGTTGAACCGTCTAAATCCAATATTCTGAATTAATGATTTCGTTGGAAAGCGTCTTCAACCGCATAAACCTACTACCTCTGCCTAAGTTGCCTCTTAATAAAGTCCGAGAGTAAAGAAGCGTCTGTAGAGAATTTTTGAATTGGTCTAATGCGTCGTGTGTCGAGGAGGAGGAGCGAATATTTTCGAAACAGGTAGTAATTGAAAGCGAGCAGGCCGATGCCGAAACAGCGTCGTGGAATACCAATTGCACGGAGCCGAAATCGTTCAATAATCTTCGGACGCGTTGACCTCGAATAGCTCCGACGACATTTTACGGAGAGAGAATATTCAAAGGAGACGCGGAACGTCAGTTAACGCGGCGAGCGTCCAACGCGCCGGCGCTCGGCGTTGTTTCGTGACCTGTTGCCTAGCAGCGGCATGTGGCGAACAACGACTTCAAACGTAGCCGAGAGAGACTCTGCTGAATTCGAACTCGAAACGAAAGTAAACTCACCGGACACCGTAGGCAGGGAGACCGACAGGAGCAGTGCCAGCGAGAGAAACGCCATCGATGCGTAATCCAATTTTCGGCGTGGCAACAACATGATGCCGTGAATTTTATCCACACACATCGAGCAGACACACACTCATCGGGGCCCGGGCGCACACACTAGAGAGAAACCAACACTTTAGTACACTTCAGTATTAAATCCGCGTACCGTCACTTGACCACAAACATCGTCCGAGATCTATGGTACCTCCGATACGTCCAGCTAATCTGTATACACGTACACGCGAGCCAGAACCAGAAAAAAACATGCGGCAACCGTATACGAACACGACCGCGTCCGAAACACTTCTGGGATCCCTATTGTTCGCTTAACGCGCTGAAAGTAGTTCCCCGGTGCGCGCGCACCTACCTACCGCCGCTGTATCAATGCGCCGGCAAGGGATGGCTGACCACGTGAACCAATCACAGCGCGGCTTTAAGAGAACGGCGGCGCAGAACGCCGCTTGCGCTCTGTTGGAAATGAAATCGTCTTCTTCCGAAGAAACTTCAGGATATTTCTTTATAGAAATTGTAAACGCACCGTTTTCTATAGATTAATGAAAATCTGCGACTAAATAAGGTTATTCTAGATATATTCAATTTATTTCGAGCAGAAATCTACGCATGCAACTTGCAATAAGAATATTTCGAGTCTCAATGGGTGATTTACATTTACTGTTGCAATCAGGTTGGCGGGAGATGTTACGTCCTTTGGAATACAGAAAACAAAAGATGCACAAGTATATTATGTTTTGGAACGAAAGTACGTAGTTTTGCAAATAAAATTTCAAAGTTAAAATTAATATATTTATTCGATAACATATTTTCCATTCTGTTCTGTTACTTTCTGACATTTTGAGGTTACTTAACATGTTATTGAATACACCTATGAACAAATATCTTTTATTTAATGACATATTCTCCATTTTGCTCTACTACTTTTCACCATTTCTGAGGTCACTTATTGAATAAACCTATAAAATATCTTCGTACCGATTCTCAATTAAAATTCAAATATAAAATTAAGATATTTATTCAGTAACATATTCTCTTATTGAATAAACCAATGAATAAATAATAGACATTGTCTGCGTCTGTTACGAGAAGCTTCCATTTCGGAATTTTCGATCAATTCTTTAGTTCAATTCTTTTAATCTTTCCGTTTCAAATTGCAGCTAAACGATTTCGCGATAAACGCATAAAATCCGGCATTCGACGTGGAATTGAAATCCAACACCGTCGCGAGAGACGGTTCTCTGCATAGAATTCAGCCGGCAAACGGAACACAGCGAACGTGGTCAGTTATAAAGTACCAAGACGCCGATGCGTATGAACTTCGTCGAGCACTGGCGGAGCATGTCTGATCATTAATTAACCTTCCAGCGGTTGATTGCGTGTAACGCGAAATTCATCGCCGGCATGGCCGACGCCAGGCGCGGCTACTGCCCTAACGAATACAAATGCGGAATTATAATTCGGTGCCCTCTCCTTAAGACCATTCAACGGACGAAGCCTTACGAATTGCTTTCCCTTTTGTGCCCCGAACACGGGATACACAAGCACGGAACTGTAAATACGCGGCGGTCGTTAGTTTTTATTAATGAAACTATTAACCCTATCATCGTACCGCAAACATCTGCGGGCGAGGCGTTGTCGCGCGAAATGTTGCATAGCTGAGAGCACATGTTCTTTTTCGCTGACTCGAATTATCGCTGACTAGAACATGTTGATTTTCGCACAACATGTTTCATTTCGATATACCGACAACAATCAACCATCGTACGGGACGATCTCGTCGCCCTGACAACGCATTGTTAAGTCAATAACCGCCACCTGGAGTTTCGAACACAATCGAGACAAGATGTCCGACCACTCAACGCCGAATGTTGAAAACAAGCTGAACGAATTAAACAAGAAAATTGCGGAAATCAAGAAGAAGATCCAGCTGTCAGGTAAAGCCGCGCACGGAACGACACCACCGAAAGTAATAAAGCTGTAATCAGTTTTCTTAATCATAGTTTAATATTCATATGTTTGCTTGATCGCTGCACGAAGAGATTACGCCGAGAAAAAGACGAAAATTCACGGACATTTATTTTCCCAGCCAGTTCCTGATTACACGTGAAGATATATAAGAACACGTTTAACCGGAAAGACTAGAGTCTAGAAAGAAATGTTCGTGTCGCATAAGTGGTTTCCTCCAGAAAAAAAGAGAATCTCCGCTGGTTTATCGATATGTTGCTATCAAAACGTAACTTATAAAACGGATATTCCAATAAGCGCTTCTATTTTCGATTCCGAACTCGGCAGGTAACAAGTTTTAGGTTACACTCTCCAGCGACGATTGAATACTTCCCATTTGAGAATGATTTCTAATATTCTACATGTAAACTTGATTTATAAACTGTATTTTGTAACATAGGTTTTGCTAATATATTACATGTAAACAAATGAGCTAGATCGTTTATGAATAATTCTTCACTTAATGCAAGCGTCTTGCTAATTAAAATTAAGAATTGAAAATCGAAACTCGTTTCGAGTAATATTAATTAATATTTATCGGTTAGTAATCAATTATTTATAGTCCTACGTAATTGCTGCCACGATTGTTCGGACACTTCCGGTAGCCAGATAAAAAATGATTAGAACAAAATTAATTAGTTTGTAGTCGGTTACAAAATGCAACGAAGAAAATTCAAAACAGAAATTAGTTCATGAAACATGAAGATCCTTACTGACAAGCCTGCCTTACTTTTAGGACCTTACGTAGTATACTAAGCCATTAAACTTGTCTTGCCATTTAAAAAAATGAAGGTGACCTTCATGAATAAATTTCTTTATTATATTTTTTCTATTGCATTCTTAGCCAACTAAAAACTAATTAATTATCTAATTTAATATCCTAAGCTAATAAAATGTATTGCAATTCGAATACCGTTCAGTAAACGCGAAAGACAAATTGGTCACCGGGGAGACATCGCGAACATCTAAACATTGTCCTCATTCTTGAAGTCGCCTAAAAGGACAACCAGCAACCCGACATTAGTAAATTTCCTTAAGCGTTCTGGTCTTTTAAGGAAAATCGTGACGTCAATTTAAGTAATCTAGGTAATTCAGTTTTTTTCAAGGTGTTCATGCAAAATACGATGATCATGGTTATGAGGATCGCTCCATCGCAATCTTGAGTACAGTCACGACTTGTGTTCATTTTATACTTTGGTCTATTATTACGGAAATCATTTTTTCGTATTTCATAGCCTAATTGACTCATTTAGTGGCTAAACTAGCTAACCGCATTTTATGAAAGTTTAACAATTTTCATATTTCCTACATTTGCAAAGAATTCTCTACTTATTTAATAAATACCTAATTTCTCTTAGGATAAAAGTATCGTGAAGTTCCAACATATATTATCATGAATATTATTATAATTTGCAGTCTCTTATTATATTCTACAGAATCAAATCTTAACATTTCAGTTTTTGTTTCATCGGATAAATGACTTTTTAAATTACTTCTAAAGGCTAAATGGGAAAATTTTATTCATAAATGTTTCCCGTGGAAGTATATGTAGATTTTATCACCGTTTCTTCCTGCATTGAAACATGCTTGAAACTAACCGCGTTATGAATACACATTTTTTCACAGAGGGGCAAAGAAAAGCGAATTTCGAAGAGTACGAGACAAAGAAGCATGAGTACGCGGAGAGAATCACAGCTCTCAAGCAGAGCATCAGGGAATTGTACACGGAGTATGCGAGAACGAAAAACGTAATAGCAGAAACTCAAAAATTCGCCCGGCAGAAATTGGAATTAACGCGATACGTTTCAGAACGAGGGAAAATCGCAGAAGAAGGTTCACATGAGTCGCGAGTCCTCGGCCTATGGGAAAAAACGTAATTTAACCGAGACAATTGCTAAAGCGCGGGAGGACAATGTACGCTTAAGAAAGAAGCACGATCTAATTAAGTATCAGTGCGAGAAGGTAAGTAGTTAGATAATAATCTCGGGCGACTGTGTAACACAATATTCCAACACGAACATATATCCCTTAGCGACAGCAAAAATTAAGATCGCTGTCGGAGGAGTATGACCAATTAGTGAACGATAAAATGCAGAAACTGTTCAAGAGAAAGATGGATAACCCGTTGAGAAACGTGAGTTGAACAGCGAGAATGAGGTTGCCGCGACTGACTTGTTTCTAAGATTGCAAGGGTGCGGGATGCGCCTTCTCATTTCTTGATGATGCAAAGTTGGTGTTTTTCAGTAGTCAAAAGCGCTAGATAAAAGATATTTAATTAGATAAGTAATTTGCATTATCCAGCAGCGTAATTTGCATCATTCGGAAGCATAAAGCTACGCAAGTAGCTATTTTCATCAAGCTGCGACAGTTACATGCTGCCGACTAATGCAAATTAAGCTTCGTAAACGTAAAAATAGGACTTTTGCGGGCGACTGCGGCCTAGGTTGATTTGTTATCTGGCGCTTTTGACAAGTGAAAACCCCCATTTTTGCATAATCGAGAAATGAGACGGCACATCCCGCACCCTCGCAGTCCTGAAAACGAGAGTCTACCCCCTTCAGTTTCTGCGTACTTTCGTAGAAAATCGTCAAGTTGGAAGTGCACTTGGAGCACATTAGAATGAAACAAATAAAGGCAAACCTAACGCGGATGAAGTACCGATCGATACGTTCCGGTTTGAAAGAAAAGTCCGTGTCGTACGCTTCGTCGTTGAAGAGCTTGGAAGATGAGATAAGGGAGCAAGAAAACGAAGTGAAACGTCTGCAGGCAAGGCATGATCGCTGGACTATATGTATGTGCATGCCTTGCAAACATATAAAATCGACGTGAACTTACTTTTATGCGCAGGCAGTGAAGGAAGAAGCGATTAAGCTGAGGAACAGCACGCAGGAGACGTTGATCAAAGAAGAAATCGAAGTGACCAACTGCAGCAAAGAGCGAAATGCCGTTCTCGAAGAATACAGGTTCGAACGAATAGATTTCTCTTAAAATAAACCATACTACGTTATGTTGTAATGAAAAGTCTGAATCGAGTAAGTGTATGTGTTGCTTGAACTTCAACGTCAATTTTCAAGAGAACTGTTCAGAACTGTTTTCAGTAGAACGCGACAGAATTGTAAAAAGTTTCACCTCGAACAAGTCTGTCAAGGTGAATTTCGCAGAAAACTATTTTAACAGATCTCCCCCGATTCTAAGCTGTAGAATTACGCTGTAGCGGTTTTTACACATCATTTCTTGACACCGTGTACATGAAGCGACCCCGTTGAACCAGGCAGCGTGTGCTAGAACGAAAAATGGAGCTCGAGCGGCTGGAAAAAATGATATTCCATTCACGTCTGCGAGATGATTTCGACACGCGTGGGAAAAGCCGTGTTCAGACCGCAGAGGACATTACCAAGGACGAGGTGACACGGCTGGAGGTGGCGTTCGCTAAGCTCTGCAGCGCCACCGGTGTGTTCAGGTCCGAGGACGTTCTGAAACGGTTTCTGGGTCAGCAGGCGACCAAGGATAATCTACAGAAAATGCGGGTGACTACCGAGCAGGAGAAAATGACCTTAGAAAAGCAGAGGCAAGAGTTTATCGCCGAGATGGAGACCAGAAAATTCTCCGAAACGAAGAATGCGGAGCAGTGAGTCGTCTGATTCGTTCTAGTACCAAAGATGAACACATCTATTCCCAGTATCTCGTACAATCTAATGCTTCAGGAACGCGGAAGAAGTGGAAAAATTGAATTGTAGTATCGATGAGCAACGCGCGCGCCAATTAAAAGCTGAAGAGGAAACGCGGAGGGTCGAAGAACTTCTTCAGGAGATCAGCTCCGTATTGTGGAATTTATGCGATAAATTCCGGGTGAGACGTCACTTTAAAATTTCACGCTAATCAATTAGAAATTCTTAGTAAGCGCGTGTAATTCTTATACCTCCTGCGTAACATATACAGGGTCTGTCCGGTAAGTAATGCGACCACATTTTTTTTTTAATCTATTGAACATATGAGTACAAACCTTTAAAATTCTTCAAAGTAGGACCCTTGGACGTCGACACATTTTTTCCAGCGCGATTTCCATGCTTCGTATACTCCCTGGAAGGCGTTATCTGGAGCCTCTCGTAGTACCCTCGTCGCAACATCGTAGAGCACTTCCAACCAAAACTTTTCTGTAGATTACGGGGAAAACAGTAAACGGTACTTCTTAGTTGGATCACAACACTTCCTCAACCTCCGTACAGTCCTGACTTGTCTCCAAACTTCTTCTTGTTTCCAAAAATTAAAAATGTGCTAAAAGGATGCCACTTTGAAAGCGTGGAACGCATCAAAGAGGCTGTGACGAGGGTACTACGAGAGGTTCCAAAAAACGCCTTCCAGGGAGCATACGAAGCATGGAAATCGCGCAGGAAAAAATGTGTCGACGCCCAAGGATCCTACTTTGAAGAAATTTAAAAGTTTGTACCCATATGTTTAATAGATTTTTTTTTTAAATGTGGTTGCATTACTTTCCGGACAGACCCTGTATAACATACAAAAAGTTTGTGAATATAAACAACTTACACCCTACTTATGAGATATAATACTAACAATGTTATGGCAATTGTTCAGTTTCTCCATAAAATGTGATGTGCAGCTTTCGTCCCAACAGGAGTTTCCAATTAACATGGAGTCGTTCAATAAACCGAAGAGATCGCAATTAACACTTCCCAAGGCGAAGAGTTCACAAAATCAAACCCCATCGGCCGGTGTCATGTTAAAATGGCCGATGGAAATACCATGTAAATCCCTAATTAAATTAGAGAAGTTCTGTTCAATAGGACCCGCCATAATGGAACCGCCTCGAGTTTTCGTACCGAGTATATTGTCTCAGGAGATTTAACACCCCTGACACCGTATCCTATTCTCTGGTCATCCACCAATGAATATCTTCCAACAATCTCTGCTTGTAATTCTCACCTGTAGAAGCCGTTGTCCTGCGCATTAACACCTTCCAGGCTGATCGAAAGTAAATAGTTCGGTAGCACGTCGAGGCGTAAGAGTATCAGTTATTGATTCAATCGATCCCTAGAATCCGTACCGACCACTCTAACTCGCTTTTCGTTCTTCTATTTCTTCTTTCACTTCGCTGCTACGTGTCTATAAACACAAGGAAAAGATAAAGACTACAAGAATCTGACACTTGAAGAGACACAAGTTCGGAAATACCTCTTCTCTCTGCTCTATTCTACTCTCACTCACTTTTTACAGGACATACTTGAAACGTTACCCGAAGATCAAGAAGATATTCAAGATCCATTGCAACTTGTAGAAGTAATCAATGACAAGGTCAACACTATAATTGAAACCTTGGGCGGCCCGGATAAGTATCTCGAAACATTGAACGAAATGTTGATCGATAAGGTAAATTTTACATATGTAGTTATTATAGTGTACAGTGTTTAATAACTTCTTTGAATAAGGTATTCTTTTAATAATGATACGAATAAGTTGAAATATCTGACAAAGTACATTTATTTAGGTAGAGACAATATCAATCGCAACCACATCGGCAGAAGGGAAGGCAATACGTGCAAATGAAGGGCAGCTTTTCTCAAGATTTCCATTATCGGCAATGCCAGCCGCGGCTCCGTCCGAGGATGAGGAAGACGTTCCGTCTAGGAGTATTCTAAAAAAACAAGCACAACAATTAGTCGACATTAAAAGTCGTAGAAAAGGATTTACATTTAGAAGATGAATTTTTCGTTTCATGACACTTAGCAGAACGCCACATATTATATAATATTGAAAAGTTTACGATAATAATAAATAATAATAAATAATCTTCTTAGCGCTTTTCTAATTTCACTTAATTTTCCGGTATAATATGTTATATTTTGCGTATTGTATTATATCTAATAACAGTGTACTTATTAAATGTTACAGGATATGGAATACACTTAAAACTCATTCTATATATAAATTCATATTCAGTAATTTATTATATGGTGGTTTAACAATTTTCAGAAATTACAGATAATTAAAATTACGATGTCATGCACGATCAAGAACCTATGAATTTATTTTTATAACAGAATGAAGATCGCTATTTGGAAAATGCCATTTCCAAATCTGCGAGAGATAAATTTCGTCATCGAAGAGCCATCTGAAGTGAAAGTGGCAAATTGTAGTTGACAACTTACTAAGATACGTGCTGCCATCTGTTGATAATGCTTATTTGTCTCTGTCTACATACTGACAATGAACACTCTCATATCCTCTCTGTCTGTTCTTACACGTATCGATAACTGTCGCAGACTATCGATGGTTCAGCGAAAACTATCGATAGTTCTCCGCCGCCACGGCCGCCGCCTTTCTTATCACTACGATCGATTTATCGAACGTATGTGGTAGAGTGCAAGTAAATTTTGAAACTCGCCAATTACATAGTAAAAAAAAGCTTGTGAGATAATGCGGGTATTGCTCGATACGATAATACTTTCAAGGACGGGGTAAATCGTTGACAATTTTATCACCGAATTGAGTATGCAAAGATTAACCTAATGACTTGCGATATCAATTAAATTTGTCTGCGTTGTGTACAACAGTTACAAACATTAATTCGTGATTCACTGTGCCGTCCCGGCTGCATTTTTGCACACGACAGATCGCTTTTATTGCTTTCTTTTCGAATTAATCGTGTGATATACGTAAATAAGTAGAATCATAATGATGGCGCTGTCAAAACCGATGGATTTAATTCTTCAGCTTACCAGTGGTTATTTCGAACGTTTGTACACCAATCCAGTGAAAACAAAAGCAATCACCAGGTATATTAATGTCCCGAATTATCATCACGCAGAGTAAATGACAAGTTGGAAATCATTCACATAATTACCGAAAGTTCCTTTATTTATAGCTGCATAATTGCTTCGCTAGGAAATTTGTTATCGCAAAAAATCGCGGGAGCAAAAGTCATCAATGGGGATAGCTTACTGGCTTATGGTCTCTTCGGGTAAGTTCCATACAATTGTAATTTCTAATTTCTAATTTATTTACACCTAATTCTATTGAATAATATCATATTTTTATAGATTATTCTTTGGAGGTCCGGTCCCACATTACTTTTATAAATACATACATCCTTTTGCGAGGAGCCCTCTCGCACTTTTGTTAATAGAGAGATGTTTGTACACACCGTTATATCAAGCTTTAACATTATACATGTTAGCTCTCTTCGAGGTAAAATCTTTCATTCTCCATGCTAATGTTAATATCTGATTACTTGGTAGATTAATTTTTAAGTTTGATTCTTTTCAGGGCAACTCGCACAAAGATGCAGTCAAACAAGCGAAGAATTTGTACTGGCCAGTACTTAACGCAAATTTAAAATATTTAACGCTGCTACAGTTTATTAACTTGAAATATGTCCCGCCAATGGTACGTAACAATCTCTATTAGCCCTTTGCACTCCTTTGTCGAGTGTGACTCGACATCAGAGAAAACACAACGTAAATGGAACATGCTTTTATATGCATTTGGTTCTTCTTTTATATATTTAAATAGTACAGCTTGTCAAATCTAGCTGTGCAGCTGAATGTCCCCCGCAAGGGGAAATGACCCCGCTGTTTGAGAGGTATATTTAATATAATTAGTAAAGAAAATTGTTTCAAATAAGTAGCAGTCGAGGAACAGTTAAAATAGTAGGGAGTTGTTGGCAACAACATTGAAAAATAATTCGGAGTGCAAAGGATTAAATAATTATTTAGACATTAGTATGTTGTATATACTAAATTAATATTTATATTTTTAGTTACGTGTGTTGGTTGTAAATTTGATCGGCTTCTTCTGGGTTATATATCTTGCGCAGAAACGGTCGAGGCAAGGCAAGAGGAAGTAACGTATGAAAGTAAGTTGGGCATTTTTAAAGGCCGAGTCGGAAGGGACCACATTTATTAAAAGGAAATATATTTTGTATGAAAAATAGTGTATATAAGTTAATATTAATATAGAAAGATATTTATATTGATTAAATCTTTATATTATTTTATACATCTAGCACTAGAACTACTAGACGAGTCGAAATAAATAACAAGTAATAAAATAAATGCTGGAAACATGTTAGGGGCAAAATAACTTTGGTTGTTTCAAGCTTTTTGATTTAATCACACAACAACAATACAGAGTATATTACAGATATAATCAGAATTTTTTCCATTTCAACGATGGTAACATTCGATGACTGTAAATTATGAATAATAATAAATAGTAAGTCAACAGCCATGGTGAGCAAGTTTCGACAAATTTTTCTTGGAATTTGTCACGCGATCGGATCGATGCTTGACATTTTTCTCCGTGCTTACTACCTCTACCAAACAAATACTCCGTGATAAGTATGCATTTATATTTCAGTATTCCTTTCATTTTAGATATGCATTGACGCAAGGTGAACATTGCGACACCATAGCAATTGACGACTTCGTTTCAATAAAACTGACTCAGTCATTATGCGAGAGCTAGGTTCTATGTAGTTTTCCCTTTCTAATTATAAACAACGTAGACTTTCCAAATATGACTTTTAACCCTATACATACATTCTCAAGACTTAACTTCGAATAATCAAGACTAATTATGTCTAATTATGTCTTTTTGTATGCTGCCTGGCCTTGTGGCCAAGGAAATAAAAACCTTCCGACTAGTATTTAGTTAGGTAAAATCGAGTATTGCAAGTAAAGGAAAGTTTAAAAGTTCAACATCACTTTTACGCCTTTCTTTCTCGTCGTTAAAGTCGACAAATGACTAGACAATATCGTTAAATGAATAAATAAATAAATTAGAAAATAAATAAATGTATAAATAAATATACAATAAATCTTGGACGTCGCGATATGAATAATGAAAAGTAAATATGAGCAAAGTACTAAGCATCGTTATGCACATTAATATATCTATATACAAAAGGAACAGGTTTGTAGAACATTGCACTAAAATTTCCGTAGCTAATCCCTCGAGAAACTGATCGATCAAAAAGAATGCTAGTGCTCTTTTTTCCTTTCTTCTCACCATTAATGGAATGTCTAGAAATTCGACTAGCTGGTGTTTGTATAACAAACAATTACATGATTAATTAATCACGTGCACGTGGAACTATTAGAGTAGTCTTAAATGAGTAATTAAATAAATAGCTACCGAATCAATAATAATAATAATAATACTAATGTGAGATCTGAAAAAGCTGTAATCAACAGAGTTAATGGCGCGCGGTTAATCATCCTTGCCTTCTTATTGCTTATACGTACTCAGGTGGATGTAAGTTTGTAAAGAACATCATCGCGTAAAGAGACTTCTAAAAAACTCAATGATCGCATGGACAACGTAAAGTCACGGGGTAATAATAAATATTTTTTCTCAAAAAACGACCGTATGAAAAAACGTTCGTCGCAATAGTTATTAGTAAAATATCCTCTTTGGTTTTTCTTGTACAGGTTGCGAATCGGTGAAATCAAAAAAACGATTAATTGACACTAAAATCTGACTTCGTTTCCCGGTGTCCTGGAGGAAGAGAGAAAGAGAGAGAGAGAATGTCTAACAGTTCGAATCGGTGAAACGTTTCCGATCTTAATTTCTACACGGAAACAAGACCTGTAGAAATGTAGCTTTAGTTAGCCGACAAGAAAAGAGTCTATTCTCGAATGATACATGTACTAATACTGAAACTAACAGGTGAACCACCATTGATGAGTATTACTTTTAGTCATGAGATCAGAGGTGTAAATGCGTATTAATATTTTATACAGACTTAAAAGATCATGCACCAAACTCAGAACCGCCGTTTGCCGGCGCGCCCCAGCCTGCATCCCCTATTTAAAATCATGCTTCCTACCGCAGGTGAACAGAGTTTCGATTCGTGGACATGACTCTCGGAGCGATGCAGAACTTTTAGAAAAAGCATCAGAGAATCTTGGTGATCCGCACCATTCCAAATCTGACACGTGAGAGGAACGTCGAATGTCTTTTTTAGTTTTTTCTCTTTTTTTTCAAGGATCCGCTGCGACCGCTTCAACGCGTGTACGATGGACTCCGACTCGGGGAACAACTTGATCGGTGACTCGGACTTGACCAATTACTATGTCTGCTGCTATCTGAGCTACTCGGTGAAGAAGGTGGTGTCGGAGTAGGTCGGTGATATGGAATTGGTCGCTTCCTGGCACTAAAATTAGTCGACGTCAATATTCTGGCAACTCGAGAACAACATTTGTTAGAAATTCAATTCGCTCAGACAAACGCGATTTGTTAGTCGTCGGAGAGCACTTTCAGCGAGTCCACTGTTTCGCAAACTTCAGCTTTTTCTTCGCTTTCTCGACTCTGAGTAAATGTTCTGTGAATTTGTTCAATTCTCGTGTGTGGAATCGTACAGCTTGTCAAATCTAGCTGTGCAGTTGATCAAAACTTAGGAATGCGCAGAAAACTTTGACCGTAATAATTCAAGATGAAAAGTTTCCAAGTCAATTGTGAGGAACGGAAATTAAATGGAAATGTATTTGTTCTTTCGATAATCTTAACAAGTCGACAATTATGTAATAAAAGAAATGATTTATCTTTCGAAAATTTTCGGTAGTTTATAATAGAAAAAAAGTACGAGAAATTCAACGTAAAATAGTAATTTTTAATGCTCCGTAAACCTAATGTTAATATTACAACTACGTTACTTTATACAGGAGTGTCTACAGAATACTACTGTGCGATTTCGAGTTGCATAGATATTACCGTTGAAACACAAGACGTTCTCAAAGTTGAGAATTTGCTTTCTCACACGAGAGTTGAACAAATTTACAGAACATTGACTCGAAGTGATAGTTGAACAGTGTCATTGGTACCGCTAGTTGTCACTATCATACTAACATCAGAATAGAAGCGTGCGAAATAAACCATGCTATGGACCGGCATGCAAAATAAAAATGGTGTCACTTACCTTGTCTTATCAATGCAGGCAGTGGTGAAAAAACGATTCGCAAATATTACAACAAAAAGAAACGTCGAACTAAAGAACCAGGCTTGCTTGGTAGCGGTAAATATATTTTATTTGTGAACTGACATTAAAATAAAAGAGGACTTCTACTGTAAACGCTTAATTTACAATAATTTATACGGGGGATACACGCATGCTACGTCTACTTTAATGTCGGTAATTCGATAAGCATATTTGATACAAATAAAAAGAAACGAAGAGAAGGTAGGGGGAAAAGAAATCATACAAACGTCAATGTACTTGAAATTAAATCTGTATGTGTGTGTGTATGTAAATACACTGCCCGAAATTACCATAAAGCCACCTGATTTTTTGGTGAAATCTTATAATTATGTCATAGTAATGAGAAGCTGATGCACGATAGCATTTTAAGATTAATAAAAGGAACCATTTACATGATTACATTCATAGATATATTATTAATGTAATCATGTAAATGGTTTCTTTTATTAATCCTAAAATACTATCGTGCATCAGCTTCTCATTACTATGACGTAATTATAAGATTTCACCAAAAAATCAGGTGGCTTTATGGTAATTTCGGGCAGTGTATGTCTCGATGTGTCAGAGTAAGTATAGTTATACTCTGTGAAACGGAAATAATACCGGGCTTCCCTAATTATACGGATTACGTTTTACAGATGGAACGTGTTAGCAACGTCCGCGTGAAGTTACACTGATAGAGTTTATAATATATAATCATAGAATCGACGAGATATTTTTTAATAAAACGATATATCGCACCCCGGCAAGAACAATGACACAACTCGAAAAATAACGATTTTGAAGTTGGAATAGTGATAGAAGCGTTTAATTGGCCTCTACGTGCTAGAAAAACGTCATATAAATCGCTAGAAGGCAGTTACGTCAGGTTTTCTTTTTGAGCTAGTTCATATCAGTACTGACAGGAACAGTGTCACTTTAGAGTTGATGAAGACATCCATGATATCATTTTATAGAGCCTAGTCGGATTTACTTCCAAAAATATTCTTCTAAAAGATTAAAGAGGTCTGTACTATGTCGATAGAAATTTAATTTTTATTTTAATTAATAATAATTTTCTTAAAATCGTTATTGTGAGAATACTGCATTTTTTAGTTATGTTACTATTCTTGCCGGGGTGCGATATATTCGGTTGCACTTATTCATTGATTAGCCTAATGTTCGCATCAGCAGGAGAACTGCTTCGCCTTGTACACGCATATCTGCTATTTGTATTGATAGGAAAAAAAAGAAATCGAAATTCGATATGCGTCTGTATTTAAACTACGTGTGTGAATTGTAGGAAAGTAATAGAAACATCTGTGCGAAGCCGTAACTTTATCTTCTATGCCTGTCCCTTGATCTGTCCCTGTAGGACAACATAAAATGCCATTAGATTAAACAATCAAGATTAATACAAATCGGGTTTCATAATTGTATCGGTAATCGTCCGACGTCTTACGGGACCACGTGAGAAAAGAAAACGACATAGCGACAACTGATGAGAGAAATCAAATCAAAAATGCAAAAATAAAAAGGGAGGAGAAACCGAATAGATTGATAGAGAGATATGTACGTGTCTACGACCGATGCAGTGGATTTACAAAATTTGCCATGGTGTGTTGGAAAAATTAGCTGGCTACGACATCGAGGCTACCGATCAGGCTACCTACCTTGTGATTCGACGCCTGTCTAAGAAACTAGGAGAACCGTGGCGTCGAGGTATAGACGGGGATCGAGATCTGCTGGAAGCTGAAGAACTTGACGTCGAACGAGAGGATCTACTGGAGACGCTGCTGGATGATCTTGATGAACTAGAAAAACTCCTACGACTGTGCCTTGAACTAGAACAGAAACAAATCATCTTGAAACAAGTTCACACAAGAAATCATCCCACACAGAGCTGGATAAAATTAAAACATTAAAACAACTGAAATATTTTGTTTTCAGAAGTGCACGTACGATTTCAAATAAAATAGACTATTTACTATTTCAAATATTATTCTACCCAGCTCTGATCCCACGCTCCAGCATTTAATTGAGTATCACCTTAGAGAAGACCGTGAGCTGCTCCTGCTGCGACTTCTCTTTTCCTTATCCCGTGATATCCTGGATAGTGACCTTGACCTGCTCCTCGACTTCTTCGACAACGATCTACTCCTGGACTTCTTCGACAGTGACCTGCTACGAGATTTCTTGGATAACGATCTGCTCCTCGACTTCTTCGACAAGGACCGACTCCTGGACCTCTTCGACAACGACCTTGTCCTGCTCCTGGACCTCGACTTCTCTGGCGAATGAGAGGGAAACTTCTTGGAGCGCGATGGCGACCTGGACGCTGAGCGTTTCGATTCCGAGGAAGACCTTGATCTGGTCACCCTCTTCGTCCTCGCCGGAGACTTTGGTGACTTCTTGGACTTCGACGGAGATGTCGGCGATCTGTGACTTGGGGACGCCGATTTCTTACTTCCCGATAAAGAACGTGACTTTTTATCTCTCGAAGGTGACCTCGAGTGACGTCTGGGAGATCTGGAAGACCTTTTCTCCGGGGACACTGATCTCGTGTAGGATCTGGACCGCGACCTGGAGTAGGACTTCTGTCTCGGAGAGTGTTTCCTGGAAGTTGGTGAGGTCTTCTTGGAGATGGTCGGAGAAGCAGACCGTTTCGCTTTGGTCGTAATTATCGGTATCGGAGGCGGAGACTCGCTGGGAGAACGCAGCTTTATAGGAGCTTCTTTGTGAGAGACTGGTGGAGAATGCGAGGATGATTTGCTTTCCGTCGAGTTCTTCCTCAACAGGACCGGAGAGTTCTTCTTAGCATCGGTTGGAGACTTGGGACGATGATTCGTCTTGGTAGCCAGATTTGGTGAGGTAGAGTTTATCTTATTCAAAGCTTGCGGCAACGGAGGAGGAGATTCACTGGGCGATCTTATTTTTATAGCTGCCTCTTCTCGCGTGAGCGGTAACGCTGGCGAGGGTGACCTGCTAGACACCGGTGATTGGATAGCAGGTAGATGCGAGATGGGCGACTTTGACTTAGATTTCTCCCGTACTGGGCCGACAACAATGTTTTGTACCATTTTAGGTGGATCGTTCGGTAGAGCGATATCAAGGACACTGTCCTCTTTCTTCTCTATCTTTATCTTCACGGGACTGATCACTTTCTTCCCTATAGACTCCCTAGCTTTAGCTGCTAGACCACTTTGCAGACGCTTTAAGGTGTGCAATTCCTTCAGCCGTTCTTCGTCTTCGGGCTTCGGCTCGTCGTCAGCCATGTCGGTTTCATCCTCGCTGGAGGAGCGAAGCCTCACTCTCGGTGTTATAGTTCTTATCTTTCTGGTTTTCGAGGTCGATCGAGACTTCCGCTTGGTGTCGTTGGTCTTCTTCTGATCTCGCTTCTTCTTGTCCTCCAGGATATGCTTGTATCGTTCCGGGTTCTTTCTTACAGGGGAATAGCTCAATGTAGACCGTCTAGATCTGCTCCTAGTCCTGCTACGGCTTCTGCGACGTTCTCTAGACCTTTCCCGCCTCTCCCTCTGTCTTCTCGGGGATCTTGACCTTCTTCTCGATTCGGATCTCCTGCGTCTAGGCAGAGGAGACGGTCTGCGCCGAGATCCATAGCGATCATACCTCGATCGACTCCTGCTTCTGGATACCGAATATCTTGTGTATCTTCTAGGCGACCTTGACACTCTTCTCCGTCTAGGCGAAGGACTCACTCGGCGCGACCTTGAATACCTCCTAGGAGACCTTCCTCTTTCGACTCTGCTCCTTGATGGTGATCTGTGACGCCTCGGTGGTGGTGGACTCTTGTGCGCAACCGGTGACTTCTCCTTCTTCTCCGGAATTATCTTTTTCACTGGAGAATCTTTCTTTTTCGGAGGCGGAGTCTCGTTTCGACCCTTCTCCTGCTTTTTCGGCGATCGGTTCGATCGGAGTTCTTTCGCCGTGGTCTCGGGCTCGTCATTCTTTGATTTTTCTACAACTTTGTCATGTTTCATGGACTTTTTAGGTCTCTCTGGGGAGCTGGAATATTAGATTTCGGTAAATATGAATATTAATTACCAGACTGCGGATCTTTAAGCAAAATAAAAATTGTCTGCATCTATAGCAAGAAATAGGAACTAAATTGAATGTTATTTCTTCCCTAAAATTTTTCAACAATTTTGTATTTCATCTACTCAATTTTACTATAAATGCATAAACATCCGCAATCTATTAATTACACTGTCGTGCATAATTAAAGGTTAGCTACATTTTCACAAAAGAAATGTAGTGAGATAAATCTGCTTCAATGTTTTTTCATGAAGTTGTTACAACACTGAATATGCACAATTTTTTAGCGAAAACGTAGTGATCCTTTGTTGCATATTTAAAATTCATTTACCTGTCGGACGAACTCTCAGATGACTGATGCTTCCTCTTGACAGCTGCTTTTTTCTTCTAAAAGAAAAACAGTATGGATTACTAAATTAGACAAGGTTGGATAGTGAACATCAATCATGCATATGTATTTGTAGGATAAAAAAAGATGTTGCAAATGTTCCAAAATTTGTCCTGGAGTCTGCTCATTCGCTCTAACACACATGTTGCTTGAGTAAATTTGAAATGTACGTCCAATCGATAGTTTGTATCGCGAACGATCGCTGAACAAAAAGAATTATTGACGAGAACGGAGAACAGATATATCACAGGTGAACCGTGTGAACGTCTCAATGTTATTATACTAATTTATTCGCATTGCACCTATGCCAAAGAACAAGCAGCCTCCCGTTCAGTAACTCTCTCGTAAATGTGATGGTGCTTGACACAAAACGAGTGAAAGGCAACAACAATCGCAAGTTTGTACGAATATAAATCACAAATTATTATTACATTGAGTAGCGGCATATCTGGTACTCACTCAGGGAATATATCCTGTCAAATGGCGCTGATAATTACAAACAATACTGAGATTTACACTTTTGAAATAATGACTGTTAACTTGAAATCAGATAAAAATCTTTACAGAAACAAGCAATGAATCATGCTTATTCAAAGATAGGCAGCAACACAAAATTCTCTGATAATTCCAATGTTAATTGACAAACTAATCAAGGGGGGAGGGAAGAAAAATGAACGCAAAGTAGATGTCACATGCTCCTGCTTCACGTGCTAAGGTATATATATGGAGATATATATATATAGTTATAAATATGTAGATGTATGTATAGAAATAGACAAGAAGATAGAAATTCGATATCTATGTCCTTCCTATTGCTTTTCCTACCTCATGCTTTTCTTTTGCCTCTGCTTTGGACTTCTTCTTCTTCTTTTTCTTTTTCTTCTTTGACTCAGTTTCTGACGAACTGTGCAATACAATTACATCGTGTTAGAAAATGAATGAATTCTACAGGATGTCTCATTTAACTCTTCCACCCCTAATAACTTTGTTCGTAAAGTTAAATGAGACCCCCTGCGCAATAATTTAGTTTATACTGTTATGCTGGTATTGTTACCTGCTATCATCTGAAGCATCGCTGGACTCGCTATCAGAGGAACTAGCCTCAGCCTTCTTGTGTTTCTTCTCCTTTTTCTTCTTCTTCGACTTTTCTTTTTTCTTGCTGGCCTTTGGAGATTCCGACCTAGGGAACGCCATCGACATTATTCCAAGTGTTTCACCGTGTGTGGTGTCTAGTTTATATTTGTCTTTTTTTTTTGTTTTGTTTTGTTTAATATAATATTTATATTTTAATTCTTGCAGTGGGCGTCTTCCTGTCGACAAGTGCATACCTTGTGCTGACAATAAAGAAAGCTGTAGTACAATGTATCCGTGTGTGAAACAAATACTTTATTCTAATGATACAAGCTACCTGCTTTCAATGAGCTCGATCAAAAGTAAAACGAACAAACGGTTTGAAAATAATTCAGAGAACGTGTTACTCGGACGGAAGAACACGGCATCGGACTGAACTATTTCAGCGTCTGGATCAGGATTCGTAAGTTCAAAAGTAGATAACTAACTTACACGTACATGTATATGTATAGGAAATGCAGTGTGTGGACATTTTATATATATGTATATATCGAATAAGAACGAAAAGGCATTTTCTTCCCGGTTTTTTTTTCTTTCACTGCAATCTCAAGTGAATTAAGTAATAGAAAAAAAAGTAATATTTATATGTATAAATATATATATATAAAAAAGTACAACGATACATATACAGGTGAAACTCACAAGATTGGGCTATAGCTAACAAACCGACTACATAATTATTTCTTTGGAAGATCTGGTTTCTCATGGCCGCTTAACATGTTCATGGTAACCAGCCGATCAGGGCACATATGCAAAACCACATCTTTCAAATAGTCACAAAAGACAAGTATACAAAATATGAGGAGTATTGATATAATATGGGATTAGCATTACCTTGATAACCATCGATAGGGACGGACTTGTCAGAAAAAAATAGAGAGATGACATTAACAACAAGCTTTATCGATAACAACAACAAAGATAGAAATGCATGATTTACGCATCAGATTGTTATGTTATTTGTTCAAAAAATCCCGCGTTTCGATATCTTGTTACATGTTTCAAGTAAATGTTTGCCTATTTGCAACGGTGCGGACCAGCATTGTTCTATTCGGAGCAACGGAAACGTATCACTGACGTGTTTTACGGTAAACCACGGTACAGCAAACATTTACCTCTATTTGGACTAAGAGAGACAATACCTAAAAAAAACGTTATGGCAACCAACGGACTCGACTGGATTGGTCTCTTTTCTCATTTTAGATTGCTTTCGAGAGTGTTTTAATTTTTCTTATTTTCTGTTTTGATTTTTTATTGGTTTCTTTTTTTGTTTTGGATAGTAGACGCGACGACCACACTTACCTACTGAGCCTACTGGGTAGGCACTCAGTCCTCCTCAGTTCTGTTTGAAACAGAGAAAGGTGTATGGGACATGAAATAGTAGGTGAGTCATGAGTCAGTATCTGACAAGAGGTGTGTAGTAAGCAAATGAACGAGTGTGGACTTGCGGTAAATGAATAATTAATTCCGGGGGGGGGGGAGGAGAGGAACTACTACAGGGGGATGCTTGTTCGGTCTTGGAGCCTGGATTCTTGTACACCTTCGACTGTATTCCACCATAAACAATACAGATTGGCACAATCCATTCGCTATGGTACACGTATTACACCATTGTACTATAATATAACACTCTATCGTGATACTATCATAACTATAGTCTGCTGTAGTATAACACGATGGTACTACTGCTACGCTATAGTACACTGCCAAGCTTGTTACAGTCTGTGTTAAATCAACGGATCGGCAAGAGTACACATCATCTTCGCATATGTACATCACAGAAACCAGAAGTTCAATCCCTTGCCTTATGATTTTCCGAAAATAATCATTTACAGTCCTCGACAAAATAATAAAACACCTAGCATATTTTTAAATTTCTTATATTCTTCGGCCGGAATCATGGCAACCGTCGACCCTTATTTTATGTTATAACTCGCGTCATTTTGATTATTTCTACTTGAAAAAAATCGGACAGGTACTAAAACTTTGATAGTTATTCTGAGAAAAAATGCTAAATATTCGCGCGAGAACGGTCTCGAAAATAAGAATACCCCTTTTAAGGATTACAAAAGAATAGAACTTGATGCCGACCTAAAATAAAGGCATAACATTTAGCTAGACCCCGTTGCCACAAGGGAAGGGGTTGACTACTTTGCAGCTGTTTCACTGTAACACACTCAGCTGTACGTTCCACAGTATTATACAATATATCATAGCACAATGCAATGATACGACTACTATAGAGTGCCGCAATCGTCTTCGAATAGTAACCAGCAGCACCGAGAATCCAGCCTCCACTGACCCGTGCACCATTACGTTGTCTTTTACCTTTCCTTCTTGTGCTTCTTCCCCTTTTTCTTCTTGCTAGTGCTACCGGAGCGTTTTCTCTTCTTCTTCTCCGGGGCAGACGTGGTGTCCGGCGCCGGGCTCGGCGTTCTCACCAGTTCATACACTTTGCTCGCAGCAGCTCTCGCCTCGGCCTCTCGCGCGTGTCTCTCCGGATCTAGGCTACTTCCTTCCACGAAGAACTCCGATATACCGAATGCCTCGCGTAGCTTCGCATTTTTCTCTTGCTGCGCCTCGGCAATCTGATGTGTCTCGCGAACACTGAAACAATGATTCCTTATTAGTCATCTCGGATCACGCAGTTACAACAGCTAAATTTTAGATCGGCCAGGCGTTTGATCATCCCCCAGACAAATTCATTGACACAGCACAAAAGCGTTGAATTGCATGAGGCATTGTGGGTGGAACAATATAAAGCCACTTCAGTGTCAGCTAGGTGGAAAGAGCGGCACTCTTGGCGGCCTCCGCTCATGAACACTCTGCACTCACTGTATTTGTTTCGTCCACAAAGGCAGGAGTTACAGGCGAGCAAAAAATGTTAAGTAAGGAGGATCCTTCTGAAGCAAATCAGTTTAGAATCGAGAAGAATATTGATCCAAGGGTGTAAGATCTCTTCTATCGACAACACTCACGAAAACAATTTCAGAATTAACCCTCTTCCCTCGGAAACCAAACATTCCTTCCGACCTCGACTGCTTCTCCATTCTATACGACTTTTTTCATTTGATGCATATGAAATTTAATAAGATGAGAAATATTTTGAGCAACGATACAACAATTTTTAATGACGCCTCAGAATCGCTGCACGGGGGCTACGAAGTAATGAAATCGAAATTTGAACATGGTGGCAAAGATCATTGTGCAACAGTATTTAAAGGAGAAATTGATAAGTCGATGCACTTCGATCAGAAGCAACTTGAGGATCAATGAACATGAAGATTGTATGTATCTCTGTATCTCCTTCGTACAGAGTACATCTAGAACAAAACAGATTACAAATCAAAAAGAGAAACAACTAAACCGGACAATTGAAAATAGTTTTGATCTACTACAACTATTGCGTCACTTCCACCCGCGATGCATACAAATAATCCAATGCACTTCGACAGCAAAAAGATAGAAAGAAGACGAGTGCACTCAAAGAATCACAGATTAAGAGGGAGGGCATTTTCTTTCTCAGAGAAGGGGATGAAAATCGAATATAGATTTAATGCAAGATCGCTATGTTTCTTCCATCCACGGTACACGCACGGATCCAGACTCCCAAACGAGGCACTCTGACCAAATAAATGCGATACGTGTCGAAGACAAATAAATATACAGGGGGTGGCGGTACACCATGACCTATTTCGGAGTAGATTGTCTCGGGAAAAGAACGGAGTGTCGTACCGCGTCGAGATTTTCACAGTCATCGTCTCGCGAGACGGAATTCACTGGGTCCCGGGAATCGCAAGCGGTTGTCGCGAGTACGTTCCTATCCGAGGGTGTCGGAGGGTGACGACGCCGAGTCCCGTGGTCGCGACGAAGCTCCAGGCGTCCGGACAATGCGGCAAACCAGTGACATAACACGCCGTAGAGAGAGGACTATGCGAGGCGAAATATCGTGGCGGCCCCTGTTCTTCCCCGCGAGTGAAAACCAGCAGGCAGGCCGGGGTCGGCCGAGCCACCCCTACGCCAACGCTCGAGCGCCGATCAATACAATCCAGCTGTTCTCTTTTCTGGTATATCCCTTTCGCGCCACTCGCCCGCTACACGCTCAAATTCAGGAGGCAACCACTCTCTTGCACGAGTCACCCTCTTTTACCAACACCCCCCTCTCCCTGCCCCGCGCCACGGGTCAACGGGAAAAGAATTTTTCTTTTTTTCTTCCACCCTTTAACACACACCCTCCGTACCGTCATCGTTCGTTGTCGCAGGATCGATAGAACCGCCCGCGTTTTTCTATTTTTCAATAACCTTTCGATCGCTTATCTGATGAGCATCCCCCTTCCCTAGCATCCCTCCCCCCCATCCATATAGTTTGATACTGGGGTGGACATCCAGCTCGTATGGACTGTTTTTCGGTTCAGATTTTATGGTAGTGCTGGCGGAGTATTGGTTTTTAATTTGACGGCGAGTTGCCGAGTGGGTGGCCAAAGAGGGATGCTGTTTTCCAATGGACACGAAGAATTATACAAAGGCTGCAGCTTCGGATGAAGATTAGAAACGTTGTTCCGATGACGAACTTTCTCCGGATGTCCTATTTCTGATTTTCGATTTTATAATGACTCCAGAGGACCACAATTAACGAGCTTCACTCGATTCAAACCTATTGGGATGGAATCTACATCTTGAGATAAAAATTGAGAGTTACATTTCTGTTAAATTTTATGCTGGTCGCAGAGGCTCGTGATTTTTTTATCTAACGAACTTGTTTCAAGGGTCAAATTAGTCCTGAAAAATTCCTCCTAACCAATCCTCGATTGTCAAGTATTTTCAATCAGCAGGTTGAAAAGCATATTTACCCTACAGTTCACCCTAACGTTTCCCATTTTTGACGTGCCGCCACCCCTAATTTCCGCCGACCAGCGGCGCAGCCGTTTCAGTTTTCGTTTCTCGCAGTCGACGGGGACGGAAAAAAAGTGTACAAGCTGCGGTTAATTGGCGAGATTACGGCGTGCGAAAGGGTAACGGTTGTTCACGCGTAAATGTTTCTCTTTTGCGGGGGATTGGCTAGCGAACGGGGGTGACTCACCCCCGTTGTGCGTTGTGTTCGGCGCGCAGAGGAGGACTGTTTGCCTTTTTAATCCCCTGTGTGTCTTTCTCGCGGATCGATCACGAATTTTCACTTTTTAAACGAAGTACACGTGTACCGGCTCAGCGGTGCCCGGAGTAATTACACGGGCGGCTTACCGCGCTGTCGCAAATTGGATCGGCGGAAATCTTTTATGGTATCCTCCTCGAGGTGTCCGGGAGTCAAGATCCGACAAGATGGTAGAGTGGGATTGAAGCAAATTCATTCGCGAGGGAAAACGGTAAGCGAGGCTGACCGACAAACAAGCTAGAAACAGATACATGTGAGACCATTCTCTTGATTGCTATACGAGTGCGTGCCGCCGACCGTATCAGATATCCTGCCAGGACAAGTGGAAAGGATAATCTGCGGCCAGAGAAATCCAATTCCCCATGTCGCCCTTCTAATGCGCAGAATTTGCCCGGGTTTCGTCAATGGAGCCGATCAACGTTTCCGTTTTGTGACGTTGTTTTAATTATTCGGGGATTAGTGGCTGCCTTTTAATCAATCGGAGGGTCATCGAGCAATGTACGTGTGTGCTATGATAGATTTGACGGAGGATATTTCGTCGATTAGACTGCGGCTTTTATGCATTTATGACAAAAACGATTCACCGAAGAAATTCATTATAAAATTATTCGATTCTTCTTTCTTGCGATTGATGCAGAACAGTTTTGTTTTGCATAAGGAGTCCTAATCAATTTTTCAATTCAGCCCTCTGACTGTCTCTGGCTTTCATTAAGTAGATACAGACGCACGCTGTTCGTTATAATATCCAGAAAAAGAAAAGAAATACTTTAGCTTTGAAGTCAACTTCCAAGCTATCAAAGGGTTAAGTATATATTTGTATAATAAACGAATAATTAATACGTAATCGGGCACGTACTTTTGCACGGACCTAATAAGTTTACCAACGTTTATTCAGAATTTACCTGATCTTGGAATTGATCTACTTCGTTAAGGAAACGTTTCTGAGGCATTATACGTTCTTGAAAGGGTGAGAGGTTGAGAATGGGACTGAAAAGCAAAGAGATTCACCTAACAACGGAGCGCATGTTGCTTCGCCGTCCGGCGAGCAAATGAAGTTGTATGCGCTGGCAACAGCAACAGTGCTGTCGCATCTGCAGCTGTGCACGTTTCTTTCCGTTCGCCGCTTGCAATTTACGTTTCCGGGACCGTTTCATGACCTTCTGCCGATCTAGGAAGAAGTTGCCACGCCAGAGAGTTTCGAAAAAGGCGCGGCCGTCGGCTGGACCGCGTCCACGCGCTGGTTTCAGCGGAGATGGGATTGTCACGGACATGGTCATTCCTTGGTCTTCAACTTCCGGTTGAAAATAATTCCTCCTCCCCCTGCGATACTATTCCTCTCGAATTATTCCTGTTTATACAGCTTGGGGTCAAGTGGTAACCCAACTGTTAATTCCTTTGATTAGGACTGGCTCCTTGTTCAACTTCCGGTTGAAAATAACTCTTCCACTCTTCAGGGAACAGATCGACTCAATTTTTCTATCTTTTTTCTGCTCGTACAATTCGGTCTCAAGTAATTTGGTAGACCAATATTTTATCCCTTTGAACAGCTCCGTAATATCTCTAAAACTTTCGGTTGAAAACAAATGTCCTTCCTTGCGGTGCGATTTAATTAAATTTCCCTTGTTTCCTTTTCTCACGGCTTATTCTAAAATAATAGATCAATGTATCCGAGTCCTCAACTTCCGGTTCGAAATATCCCCCTTTCCTCAAGGTAGCGATTTTTCGATGAAAAAGAATCTTCAGGTAATAATCGAATCTCCGACGGTAAATAGACGTTTACAAAATGACTTCGCTTAAAAAAGACAAAAGTTATCCAGAGACTGAACGAACTTCCTTCCTCCCAGTCGCTTGGACAAAATCCTCGATCCTCCTGGGTTTGATCCTCGATAAAAATCCTCGATCAGCGACACCGCCTTATGTTCTCAGAGTCCCCGAGGTTCGTGCGTTCTCACGAGCCGAGCATGTCAACGAATTTCCCGGTATCGGTCGCCGATAAACTTCGTTTCTTCAGCATCCAATTTGTCGGCGGCTGCAGAGAGGCGGGGAGGGGTGTTCGGAGGCTCGGGGCAATCTCCGGGTCTGAATAATTAACCCTCCGAGTAATTAGTCCGGCATTAAGCGCGATCGGCTGCTAATTTACGCTAAGGAGCTCTGCCGGTCGGTGCGACGGTGTGCAAGCAGCTTCCGACGCGGCTTAATCCCTTCTCGAGGGCGGCTTTGATAGTTTAGGGGCGAGGAAGTGGGGGGTTGGTCGGTTGGTTGGTTTGCGGGGGTGGCTGCTGGAGGCTCGAGGCGAAGGTAATGGCTTCCTCCCCCGATTACGACAGCCCCTTGTGTTCAGAATTTCTGTTGTTCCAACGCGAGAACAATCATCCGGCAAGAGATGATGAAAACGTCGCCTCTGTGCCCCTCTTCTCCTCTCCTCTCCTCTCCGTAACCGGGTGCTCTCGCGTGTCTTCTCGCGGGCCGAAAGAAAGGGTCTCGATTGTTTCTCCTCGGAAAGTAATCAACGCCGAGACACACGGCCAGGCTCTCTCTCCTAAATCACCCCCCGCGGCCCGTTCGTGTCGCTTGGAATCGTTCCATGCAGCGGGACACTCGATAAATCTCAACGTTTATACTCTCATCTATTTTAACACCGCTTGTATATATATATTATTTGTACGTATATCTCTCAATATCTCGTGTAAGAATATAGGAAGAATATATCGGTCTTACTCTAACTTAGCCAGACTAAGGAAGACTTCGGATCAGAGGCACACTATATCGTCGTACGCGAAGCAACGATGCTTCGATAATCCTTAACGATTACTATATATCGTCGGTCGAGGTCGGCCGACACCTGGAGACACATGGATTTTTCTATGGAAGAATGGATCTCTTGCGAGTCGCCCTGTCTCTCTCTCTCTCTCTATTAATCGATCACGGACACGTGGGCTGCCTGCAGAATCCTCTCAGAGCAATCGTTCACTCTGACGTAAAGCTCTCTTTCTTTATATTTCTTCTCTCCTCGTCTTATCTCTCGAGCCCGCAACGTGTCGCGGTATCGTGTTGCTCTCGATGCTCGCGAGATCCTCTGGAATCTTATAACTGGGTGCTGCTTACAGAACTACACTTATTACAAACCCGAGTACTTAACACTTAGTTTAGAGGCGACGAGAGTAGCGACTACTTATACGATTATAGACTAATATCGAAGAACTACGCGCTAGTGGAAGACTTTTGTGATTTTGTTTTGGCTTTACGAGCCTATCACGAGATCGTTACATGTTCCCTTGTTCCTTCGTCCGATCCGACGTCCCTTCTACACGGGGATATCGAGATTATTCTCGTTCGAGACTCGTGCACCCGACGAGAGCCGACGACGCGCAGCGTCGCAACGCCGGTCCATCCTCGCACTGAGGCGGAAAAGTCGAGTGAGATGCTGGAATAAACTCACCCTCGGCCCCGCGCCGCCTCTCTGTTTCGCTTTCCGTGCCACCCCCCGTTGCGGCTCCGCTCGTCCCACCCCCCTCCTTTTCGTGGGTGGCGCCGGCGCCATGGGGTACGTCGATACCGGCCGCGCAACACCCCTGAAAAGCCCGTCTCCGCCCTCCAATAATATTGGGCTTACCGGGAAACGCAGAGTTTTCACGGGGGTGCCTCGGAATTCCTACCCTTCACGTGCCCGATATAGAACAGCTTTTTTTATAACAAGTTCTAGCCACCCCATAATGTCCTCTGCCCTTATCTCTCGGTCTCGTGTCCCCTAGGGTGGATTTAGAAAATAATTCACAATCGCTTGCCTCCCTCAGAACGCGGAAAACTGTGTTTCCCCTATATCGTCACGCCACTGCCCACCACCCGCTCGTCAGGCCGGCTAATCGCGAAGCTGCTGAGAGTTAACGGCCAACGAATGGAAGCTGGGATAGCTGTTGGTGTTCTAGAATGGGTCGGAGCGAGCACCGAGTCATGCGACCTTACGGGAGGAAGAATGTGCCTCTTATTTCTAACTTTAAATCGTTTGTTTCGGTATTCCATAAGCAGAGTGTTTTGCATAGAGTATTTAAGCATAGATCTTTAAGCAAAGACGAAAGCTGGTTATTAAAATGGTCAATTGGGCCGCAGTCTAGTAATTGCAATAAAAGTTTCAAAGATTATTCTTCGCATTAAGTATATAGTCCATTAACAGGCTTAAGGAAGTCTATGAACAGGCTTTTAATGAGTAATGACTAATGTTGTACTAATGTGATACTAATTACAGTAGTATCTCCTTTCTGATAACCGCCAAATAGATAATAAATGCTCGGTTACAAACAGGGACTTATACCAGTACGTAAAATACCGGTATTCTTCGGTTATTTCTTCCTGACCGTTATAGAAACCGAAATATCAGAATACCGATATGACGTCATACTCATATTTATTATTAATATATTTACCGGTAATAATTTCGGTTTTTCCAATGTATAGGATACATTAACTGCTTCACGATCATAAACGAGGTATTCCGCGACTCACATGTATTAATAATTAATGTTGATACCGGTATGGCATAATACGGGTATGAAAATCTTACCAGTATTAAGTCTCTGGTTTGCTATATCTAAAAGAAGCTTAACAATTCCCCCTTAAATAATAGCCTAGTGAAAAGTTGTTGAATCATATTACTGAACAACAATTTACAGTAGTATCTCCTTTCTGATTACTGACAGAAATAAATAATAGAAGTACTACCATATTAAAAGAGTATCGACATAAGAATTATATTATTATTACTGTAAGAAAAGAGTATTAACACTATCGATCTACCATACAAGTCAATTCATTTCAGATCTGACTTTTACAATTAATGAAATTGCAAAGATCTTGCTAATTTTGAAAGACCTGTTAGGCAGCTGGCAATGAACAAAGTACTGAATTAAACGAGGATATTGTTTTTGTAGTTGCGTTAAGAAACGAAGAGTTGAGACGTTTCTATCCTCACGCCGCCGTGCAAACATCTGAAGCTTCCCTCTCATAAGAGATTTCAGCCTTCTGAAAGGAAAGCTTGGGGGCACACAAGATATAGATGCTGGCCTTCTATCATCTAGGTGCTATATATAGATACTATGCTGGATTACTAGAGGAGTCACCAGAAATAATTCTTCTCCGTGTTTTCTAACTCGCGCCTGCACATGCAATTTAATTATGTAATTCATAGCGTTCTCTGTATTTTTACCCCGTACGATTTTAACGAGTTTTAATTCCCCGTGTTTTCGTTCATTTTAATATTTTACAAGATACAAATACGAAAGTGTGATATTAAAGAAGCAGATAAAATGTATAGTACTTACTTTACACGGCCAAATTCGTCTCTGGGTACCGGCGGTTTGGCTTCGCTTCCCATTAGCATACATCTGTATGACTCTACTTTCTTTTTTACTTCCTCAGTAGTAAAACTACAAAACATAAAACTTTGGGTGAATAACTGCTCTAGCATCGGCGGTACTATAAGCTGCAGAAGCAATATATTGGGTTAGGAGAATATATTGAAGCCAGTAGTAAGCTAAATCCAATTGGAGTTTGGAATCCCATTTGGTATTGGGTTCAAGGGATCAATGAAGCTTCATATTTTACTATGCATTATCTTCGTCGAGAGAAATAATTATTGAATATTGGAAATGTTCTGTGGTAATGATAATTATGAATTAATAAACGATAATGCTTACCCTTGTTCTTCTAGTATGTCAGCGAACTCTGCACACTTAACTTCAACCTTCCGTTTCCTAACATGATCGAGAATCTCTTTGTTAGGTTGTTTGTTCAGCTGGTCTAGTTTCCCTTCGTCTGACTTGTAGGTGACCTTCTCTTTTGTTTTGCGCACAATTGCCCAATTTCTTTGAACATGTCCATTTGTACCTGATCCACGTGGTGTCTGTAGTCCGATACCATTGTACATCTTGTATCACACCTGCAAGAACACCATCGAATCCCTTTAGCAAGTTAAAGAACAGCGCTGTGGTCTGTTTAAGGTGCGAATACACCAGCTAGTAACTTGTAACGTTTCCTCGCAAGACCAACTTGCAGAAGTGTGTACACTTGTTCGCAAATATTCTAAATATATTGTTATGCTCTTTAAAAGCAATCTTCGCAAGTGAGTTCAGCTTTATTTACACGCATCACGAGAATCGCCCTTGCAAAAAATATTGGCAATGGGGATCAAACTAATTCGAATTTCATAGAAACATACCGTACAAGATGTCTCACACTTTTTCATACAAATAATAACAATAATATCACGTATCGAATGACCCATAAGCTTAAAATTATTGTTGATTACAGAACACCTCAACAAAGTATCTAAGATTGTAAGACAACGGATGACAGTAAGCGGACAACAGCCGTTGCGGTTACGTTCGAAAACTTCACTAAAGATCGTGTTTATCTGGATCGAGAAATAGATCAACGAGATCTCGTCTCGCGCCAAGCATTGAATCTCCGTTAAATCACAAACAAATCGATCGGTAATATGACGTGATTGAACTAATAACTCCGGAGGGAGCGGGAAGGTAGGTTAGAATAGACTGCACGCAAATCAATTATCGATCCGGCGAGTGCTGCGCAAATATTTCGTCGTGCCGATCTCGTGTGAACGTGAAACGTTACCTTGGCATCAGTGTCAACGGCGAAGACCTCGCTCTGCCATCCACAGGACCGTCGATTTCGCGAGTTGTCTTCGGATGGGATGATCGATGAAAAAAACACAAGTGCGCCCGCGATTTCCGTGGCGTTAGCGTTTCACGCGACAGCCCCGCTGAGCCCCGCGATGCAGTGCAATCGCGATGGCGCTACTATTTCGCGTAAGCGTAGGACAGAGAGAAAATGAAAGAGCTCTCGCGCCCGGGATTTCGCTGTCCCCGCTACAGTGCTGACCCCTAGTCAGAACCATGAAGTAAGAGCACAGATGAGGTATAGATTCCCAGACAACCAAAAATCCAAATTTGGACGACCTCCTGCCGGCGCATATGCCGCGCCTGTGCGGGCCGTAAGACCAGGTATTCGGACATGGGCAGAACGAAGGCACAATGCCGGCCGCTGGACCCTGAATCTGCCTTTGCTTTTGAGGGCAGCTCGGTCGCAAAATAACCGCAGCTTTATCCCGATCGGATTAAAGAAAGAAATGTTCCCTCAAAAGGATTGCACCATTGATTACATTAATTTATGTAAGTCATGTAAGTATAGCGCGCAGCCATGACTCGCGTTATACGAGCGCGCGGGACGCTAGCAAAAACAAGCAGAAAGCTTGTCACATGGAAACGCACGTGGTGCGACACGATGTAACCAAAAACTCTATCTTTGCGATTTTATTTTGAATTAAATTTATATTGGCATGTGCAGTGTGTAGTGTTGTAGATTATAATTGATGAGTGGTATGCGCTTGTGAATATTTGTAAATAGTTGTTTAGCTTGCAGCGATCATGGAAGTTAGCGTGGGAGATGTTGCTATGCCCGGCGATGTTATGAAGGATATTGCAACAATTAATAAGAAGGAGACAATCATTTTAGGGCCTGGTCTTCGACGCGAATCTGACATAGTTTTTGCGTATAAGGCAGGAATATTAAAGAAAACGAATCCGGCGGTGTACTATGTAGATAGTTATCAGAAACGGTAATGTCAATTCATTGTTTAGATAATTTCCACGGAACTTGTTTATATTCATACTGTTGTACATATCTATCTAACACTATACAAATCGTTTATATGTTTATAAAAAGTTTTTGCCATTTGTTTTGAAATGTACATGCTGATTTATAATCTCAATAATCGTTTTGACGAGTCTCATAAATCTAATGTTAATGAAACAGTCAAATGATTATGTTACTAATTCCAGCTTCTTTTTAAGGTACATACCAAATCGTGGAGAAAATGTAGTCGGTATAGTCGTGCAGAAGGGTGGCGATATTTTTAAAGTGGATATCGGAGCCAGCGATCAGGCATCTCTTTCGTATTTTGCTTTCGAAGGTGCCACCAAGAAGAACCGTCCTGATCTTCAAGTTGGGGACCTTGTCTTCGCAAAACTTGTAGTTGCCAACAAGGATATGGAACCGGAGCTTGTATGCGTAGATTCTCATGGCAAAGAAAAGAACTTGGGTGTTCTGAGTTCCGATGGCATGCTTTTTACATGTTCATTGAGCCTCATTAGGAAGATATTGAATCCTAATTCTCTGTTGTTTAATACATTGGCACGTAGTCAGGCATTCGAAGTAGCTGCTGGAATGAACGGTAGAGTGTGGGTAAAAGCGAGGACTATTCGGGAAACGATAGCAGTAGCTAATGCTATTTTAGCTGCGGAGTATGCTACTCCGAATAAAATAAAGAAGATATGTGCAGATATCGAGAAAACTTTGCTGTTAACACAGTCGGGTAACGACGAAGAGATGCAGCAAAAAATGTAAATCGACAGAGCCAGCTGTTATGAATGATTATTTATTGTACCAATATTATTAATGATTTTTATAAATAAATCTGTATGATTTCTTATATGAAATGCGGTGATTATAGTGACAACCATTCTGACAACCATCGTGATAAAAATGTAGAATTAGAACTACATGTAGTACATATAGTACCATTAAGTATATTGGTCTTGTACACTGTTATAGTGACGTAATGGAAAGAATCGGCAAATATCTACGAAAATAAAGATATACGTATATACTTAAGTTCTGGTACTACTTGTATTTCTCATTCGGATTGCAGTTTGATAATGAACATTATTTGAGATGAAGAAAACAAATTAACAAATGATCCAGAATGAATAACAGTATTCATATAGAAGAGTGACAGTACAGAAGTCACTCTTCTGCAAAATGTTTTAAAGCATTGTTGCTATCAGCGTATAGATGTAATTTGTAGAAGTGAATAAAATGACTTCTCTGATATGTAACTAATGTCTTTTTACCTGTAGTGTGAAAGCTATACTCTAACTAATGATAGTATCAGATATTCAAGCACAATCTTGACTTTCTTTATTTTTTCCCACAAAAATATTTAAACAACTCTTAAATCAAGCATTATTACACATTTTTTCCATATTTTTTGTCTTTCTAATACAGGATTTGTACGTGATGAAATGTGCATTGTATATAGTTTGTAAAACAAACTGTGAACATGTCAGGAAAACACTTCTCTAAACGCCATAGCCACGTCTAGTGGCTATATAGAATGAATTCGTACAATAGTTTAAAACTAATATTAACACTGACTCAGCGTGAACAATACTATATGTATGTGGAGTATTATTAGATATTAAATAACAATAAAGCGACACGGTATATTTATAATAAATAAAAGAAATTATTATGTATAATGAAGCATTCCTCTTTAACAATTTATACAAAATATAGAAACGAAACAATAATGCGCGGACAGTATATATATACAAATTTTGCTTCATATCTATTTTCACATTTTTTTCTTTCTCTTTTTAAGAAGATAAACAATTAACTTAATCATTTCGAGAAACAACAAAACAAAAACGCTTTAGATCGCAGATCGTACATAATACATCGTAACCGAGTATACATAGAATTAATACAAAGATGATGAGTACCATCAATTAATTACCATTATAAATATCATTTACTATCACTTAAGTTAAAGGTATAAAACTAATATTATTACTCTAATAGACAATGACACGACAAACGTGTAGTTTTTACAAAAAGTGAGTTGTTTTTTCTTCAAATCATGTCGGTATTTACAACTGCTTCCGTTTGCAAATACGTATCATATAAAAATCTTACATGCGGAACACAAAGAGCAAAAGCTTTTTGTAAAAACCACGTTGCGTTATTTTCTCTCTCTCTGGTATGTCATAGGCAGGTAATATGTATGTTAGGGACGATCCATGGTGCTACTGGCAACCATTATACTATTCTATGGTCTAGTGCTTTACTTAGTATATATTTTCACATGAGCGTGCTATGTGAAGTAAATATATTAATGCAATACCGTTAACTATAGATGTAAGATGACGAATGCTACGCACATGTTGCGTTTCATAGCTTCTCAGTTTTAAAAATGTATGATTGTAGATGCAGGAAACACAATCAACAGAAGGAAAGAATCGAACAAATCAAATAGAAATTTAAACTCATAATTCGACAGATCACAAATATCTTTTGTTGTGGTATAAACGCAAAATATCTGCCATTATCACTGTAGGTATACATTTCGGTTTATATAATCTTGATCTACCTCATAAAAATATATCTATGTTACATTGTTAGGACATCGGTACAACATTTTCGATATAAAAACGATAAAAAAAACATTCTATCGTGATGAATGAATCTCAGAGTTGCGCTTTCGATTTGAATACAATGTCAATTTGGAGTTCCTAGTAATAAAAAACGAGAAGAGAGTTGCTTCTTGTGATTTTTTAAAAAAATACTATTCATCCTATTACGAAAGAAACTGTGATCGTTACCTTACTATATAATCTTGCTTTTCTTTTTAATGATATTACTTTATTGATTGTATTCCTAACGTGATAAAAGTCATTTTGTGAACATCCTATATTGCATAGGTAGATATGCAGATCTTTTCACGGTATGCAATGGCAGACCTCTAAACACAGAAGACTAAGCATTATTGTTAGTTCTTGTAGCAGCTGGTAGTTATAAGAATAATTTTTCGCTTTATATACCAAGTTACATTTATACTTCTTTTTTATCAGGCTGCATCGTGTTAATGCCACTAAATGTAAAACCTATGCCTTCACCAGATAGCTTTGATAGAGACAGTTAAACATTTAACTTACAGTACACCTATTGTTATATATGTCAGCAGAAATCATTGATTATATTTATAGTTGAGAATGTGCATGAGACATGAAGTTTCGAGTCACCAAGTTAAGTCGTCAATACTAAACTCTGTAAATCTCTGTAAAGCAATGCTAACGTCTTTTACATGGAAAAAACCGGCCGTATCCGATCAGTACGTGTCTTACTACGGATTTATCAAAAAGCATACATCGCTGTTAAAAAATTTGACAAAAAACAATCTGTCTGCATTGTAAAAAAACTCTATCAAAGTAGAAATGCGAAATACGACTTGTCTAAAAGGAAAGAGGAACATGATTCTCTACGTGAGATTTCTTTTCTTAACGAGCAAACCTACCAGATCACTCTTGAAGCTCGATATCATAGCACAAAATTACCTATATATGAATATGTAGATAAATATTATCATTGCGTTCCGGCGTAATCGTTAGTTATATAAAAAATTGTCTTTGCTTATAGCTAAAATATTATGATGCCTCGGCTATATAAATATATATATGTATATATATATTTATATCATTATCATTATTGTTATTATCATATTATTTTTTTTTCATTAGCGCATAGAATATTTATATATATATACCATTCACAACACAGAGTGCATAGTACGAAGCCAAACTGAATCTGTTCACCCCTAATCAGATTACGTACAAGGGAGGAACAGATCACGAAGCCTCAATGTAACAATACACAACCAATTTTTATACAACCTGCGTGCACCAAATTGCTTTCTGTCGTCTCACCTTGTGTCGACGAAAGCAAGACCTTTTTTTTTAACTTACATATTTTGTATTAAGTAGAATCGTTAAGGTATTATGTTTCTGACAACATGAGCTTTACTAATAACCGATGAAAGACTAATAAAGACAAGAATCAATTTCCACAACCATGTCCGTATTTATCACTTCACGAGTGCTTCAATAGCGAATAGCGAATGAAACAAAAATGTACGATCGTACACTACTCGACGTATTTTTGTTCGCGAAGAACATCTTTTGAATTGTTCAAAATAAATACCAAATAATACTGTTTTTTCCCCTTTTTTTTAACAAAAGGAGCCTCTACGCTAAGCACTCGTCACATAATTTTTGTTTTGTTACTGAATTTTACACAACGAGAAAATCTGATATGGTGCTACGTGTAAATCGTGGAAAATAACTGTATATTTGTTTGTACAGGAAGAACTCTTATCGAAATCATCAACCTTATTGATTGACTACGTTAATATTTTTCTTCATTTATGTGATTCGTGTAGGATGATATTATGTTTCATTACAAATGAATACTCTCTGAAAAGACTTGTCTCGATGATCGATTATCAAACGTGATCCTATCAAAGATGATATCCAAAATATTTTAACTTATTCTACCTCTCTGACCCTATATTTACTGCTAATACGAATGGAATGATTCACTCAACCGAAATACACGGTGTCCGAAGTGTAATTGCTCGATATCACGGAGACTAATGGATTTTTTTGTTCGCTTCTCTTCCTAACACTGTATACTGGAACTTATTCGTTATGGAGTTGTGCTATCTGTTTATGAATTTCTTTTGATGACAATTTGATTTTACACATTATCAATAATTCAATAGCAGTATTGCATTTTGTTCTTAAGGTGGTGCAAAAGCATGTTGAAGCAATAGACGATGTTCGATCGATCACATGCAAAGTTAAAAGTATGGGAAACAGCGTACTGCTATAAATAACCGTTAACATAGTAGAATTATCTTTACAGTTAGAGTACTATGGTCTTTACAATTGCACATTCTCTGAATCACAGGATTTTCCCTAGAAAGAACATACAACAATGTGTGCCTCGATCTCAACGACAGTTAAGCTCTCTGTCGGGAAAGAAATGATTAAAATATCCTTACAAAAAAAAAAGAAAAACAAACGCGCTCTTACAACAACAATAAATAAACGATAACTTTTTAGAAAGACACAAAAAAGGAACTTTTTCACCCAACGACTTCTGCACACCTTAAAACGGCAGTAAGCAAGCCTTTTTTTCTCGTCGTACTCGACAAAAATCTGTTTCAATCGGATGATTTGTATTGCAGACAAAAATCTTACTTTCTGCATGATATTGTCCATTGAAAATTTCATTTTTTTCTTCTCGGTGGTAACGGCTAAAAATAATTGCGTACAAAAGACGTTTCGATTTTCATGCAGAATGTAAGATGAATGCGTTTCGTTCGACGTTACGATTAAATGTTAGCGTGTGACTTCAGTTTCCACAAAAAACGATTCTTTTGTTTGTTTGTTCTTAGAATTACAGTCTTACTAAGAATATTCCTTTTGGCTTACAGGAGTTCGTTTACTTTAAGCTCGACCAATGAGCAATAACATTATCGAATTTCAGTGTTGGAACGTCCCGGTAAACTTCCTCAAAAATGTACTACTCCGTTTTCACAAAACCTAGCAGAGTCTTACGTACGCGTTTTGAACACTTTACATTGTATTGTAAGTGAAAAATTTAACTTCTTTGTTCGCGCACGCGAACGACTTACACGCTCAGAGCGTACAAATCCCTACGATTCCTCGACAGTACTGATTCCAAACACGAACAGGTTTTTCGGTGTCTGCGATGATGGTATAAGTTTCATCGCTTACCTGATCTTTTTATATATATAGTGCCTGTCATCGATATACACCAATAATTTTATTCGAGGCCATCGTTTTCGATAATTCTCGGTTTTACTTACGTTTAAGGTGACACATAAATTGTGCTCAAGCCACTTGTTAATAAAAAAAGCCACAAAAAACCTAAGTATTTATAGTTACTAGAGTCGCCTAGGTTGCACGACGCTGTTATTGTTCAGACGCGTGGTGGTTTGGTTGTTGAAGTTCTCATCTTGCGGAATGTGCTCTGTTCTTTCGTCGAAAAATCCTGGATTCAGAATGATGTTGGGGACCAGCTCAATCACTTCCTGCTCCTCCAGCTGCGCTGCAATTCGGGAACGGAGATTAATTTTCATTGGTCTAGGCCACGAGTTATATTAGCTTCTACCCTCTCCCTTTACCAATATTTTGCTGGGCTACATATATTACATTTATAGAAACATTTCGAAATATATATATATACATACATCAACGAATCAAATTTTGTAAGTTAACATCAGAGTTCATTCTGTACAGTGAACGCATTGCTTACCCAGCAAATGTATGTGCTACCTTTGACTTATATTTTGTACAGTCAAAGTTCCACTAATAGCACATAATATTATCTAGGCCATAATGCTCTATCACTATTACAATACTTTCTATTCATTGCACTAATCATTCTGCATACAAAAATTTTATACAAACCACCAAAGCTTAATAATCAGACACATAAAGTATCTTACGAAAAAGAATTAGTAAGAAGAAGTAGGACAAACGAAGTTCCTTAGTAAACAATTAAGATAGTAAGTTTGGTGGCTGATGTAGTCTATTCGTAAGAGATTCGGGTATCATTCCTATGAGGAGTGTAAAAGGTGCTACTGTCAGGCAAACTGTATAGAAAAAAGGTAAAAAACATGTTACAGATTAATTTTAGTGCCTTATGTTGTAAATGTGTTCGGTGCAGAAGTTAAGAGAGTGTTATTGTTAAACTGGTACATGATATGGAAGATTCGTAATAAGATGCTAGTAAGTTTTATAAAAGTTAAAACACTAGGAGAATTTGTTAAATACTAATAAAATTTGCAGAGCGCTTGCAGTAGGGAAATATCAGTGGAAGATAATTGGTTCTGTATTAGAATAGCACTAAATTGATTGAAAGGAGAATGGCTGATGTAAAGAAAAAGCTAGAGATCAGGGCCATAGATAAGTCAAGTGGTTAGTGATGCTATCGTTTCTGCTGCAGATCTTCTCCACTAGATAGAATGCATTACACGCGTTCGCACTTGCTCGTGGATTTAACCAACGTTACGATGAATTATTCTATTGTGTCGGCTTTACTCGTGCGGAAGAAAGTGAGTTTCCTCAGCAGAAATAAATAGCATGAAAGAGAAAGAGTAGAAGCAAAAGCTCTTAGATAAAGTTACCAGGAAATGCTTACAGGGTACTTTGCACTCACGATAGAGGAGGTAACAAGTACCTATACCAAGAATCATAAGTGTACCCATAACTATGCCTACCGCTGCCACCCAGACACGAGTGTCAAAATTTTCTACACCCGACAAGAGATGTCTTGCAAGTTCTGAAATAATCGGCAATTATAAATAACGATACATTCTGTACATGCAGAGTTCGTACTCTGAAACAATCGCCAAACTAATCCTATACCTAATTCCTCGATACTGTGATGTGTGTGACCTTCGACCTCGACGATCTCTCCTCGCCCCAGCTGATTTGTTGCCCACACTCGGAACGAATACGTTGTGTTTGGCACCAAGTGATAAACATCAATTTGCCTCTATAAAATCATCGGTTCAAGTCAAATTAATTAAGAATCGGTATTATTGGGAGCTAACAAGAAGTCTCTTGAAATGAATGCGGGAAGCTACGCTCCGAGCCACACATATTTTCGGTTGTAACGAAATATTGGCCAAGTCAAAGCCTGAACATTAGGACTATGGAAGCATTAATGTGCCGTCTCAGAAGATTTCTTTTTAGCTCTCAATAATACCCATGAAATGATTACTTTTTTTGAGAGAGAGAGACACAGAGTAAATTACAGAATTTGGTGGAATGTGCGTTGGAACAATAGGCTTCCAGTCTTCTGGCTCATCACCCACATTCGGTTTAAGACGATATTCGGCAGTGAAATCTATGATAGGATAACCACCTGTGTCGACTACTTCCCAAAGAATATTTGCCAATATCGTGGATGGTTTGACCCATACATTATGTAAAGCTGGAGGAGGAGCTGAAGAACAATATAACAATGGTACTGTCGGTATGGAAATTATTTTAACACTTTACAGCCCAGCGATTTCGATTACATATATATATAAACTATAGAAAATTAAGGATACTTAAAACATATATTCAGAATGACAGGCCCATAAAGTGTTGAAGATGTTGGATGTTTAATGACTCACTTCTAACTTGTACATTAATCCTAATCTTGACAGCATCATGATCAACGTCTAAGCTGCACGAATAGTTCCCAGCATCGTCCACGCTAACATTGATAAGTTCCAAAGCTCCATTAGACTCAACCTTTAGTCGTCCAATTTGTTCGTCCTCGCGTCCCTCTCTTATCCATAACACACCAACAGATCCGCCTGACTGTGGTGGTGCATCTTCTTCTGCACAAGGTACAGTCAAGTTCTGACCAACATCTACAGCGACAAAATGCACTGGCACCAAAGTCACTGCTTCCAGCCATGCTGAAGATCACAACAAGTCCTTTGACTACCATAATTATACGCGTTACGTATGCAAATACCAGAATACAATAAAAATCGCAATAATCGACATCGTTAATATTAAAATCTACCAAGTAAAAAAACAATTATTTACAAATTTTATACAAAAAAATTACACATTGAAAAATCTACACGGTGCGAAACTTCTTCGATTATTATCTAAAATTCTACGATATGAAGAACAATAATTTCAAAAAATGTTTCGTAGTCGTCAACATACTAAAAAGTCAGTATACATTAGAATGACACGAACAGCGTGTAAGTTTCTATCTGTCAATTCATTTACTTTTTCGGAAAACATGTGTGTTCAAAAGAATCGATTCGAATGACAGGCAGGTCGATCGAAACGCGACGCTTTATCGTTTGTATGTTTACGACGCGCGGGGTACGGTTTTGCATAAACAAACTGTATATCCTGTACACGAATTAACCGTCTAAATATATACATACATGAGCGACATGCGTTTGACGGATCGAGTACGAAAATATAGAATTGACGTTTCTGCCGATCAATGGACTCGCCGGAAGGCGCTCGAGCGAGGATCTCGGCGGGTGTCGGACCGCGGAAAAAACAAGATACTTAGTGAAATTTGCATAACTCGACCCTGAATCGTAACGATCGTGTGCTGGTCGGCCCGATTTGCACGGTGTGCACGTATACAGGCGCAGCACGAGACGGTCTCGGTGTGTGTCACATTGATCGGCAGGTGCGCTCGCACGGCTGCGAGAAGCGAGCGGATTTCTCTCTGTCTCGCTTTCTGTCTCTCGGTTGCTCACCTGCCAGGAAGAGTATCAGCGTGAGGATTCTATGCCCAGCCATTCTGCCATATTAGACGATCTCGCGTGGATGTAGACGGAGGCTTGTTAAGGATCCCGTCGCGGCCGCATCTTTTCCCCGATCGATCCTATTTTCCGCTTTCGAGAGAGCCACGGTACGCGGGAGCTGTCAAACTCATCACGCTTCGCGGAACACCGCCCGTCCGGCGCTCTTTGGATTTTATTGAGTTGCCGGGGCCGCGCTCTAGCGGCGACGCTGCGAACCCGATCCGAAAACAGGGCCTGCAACCCCACCGAAAACAAACGTAACAGCTGTTCCGATCTGGACGGGCTCATCCGGTTTGAAACGTCATCTTTAGACTGCGGATTTGATGCATTTATGACAAAAATGAATAGGTGCAATTTAAAACAGTAAAAACATTAGAGGAATTTAAAAATACCGTTGTATTATGTTCAGCTTATTAAACATACTAAGAAAGAAAATCAATTTCCATTTCGCTCTAGTCTGTTGCAATTCAGGTAGAACATTTTTATTTTGCATATAGATCCGCTGTCTAGTCATCTTGCACGTTTCGAAATTTTTCGAAAGAAATCGGACCATTGCACTGTTCTGTACAGTAGAAGTCCGATAGTGTGACATTCAATAATTCGATATACGCGTAGCGCCATTCATAGTCGCCCCCACAAACTGCAGGATTCGGGGCAAATTCGGTCCTGACAAAAATCAATGTATACAAATTGTCCCAAAATGTTGTACTTTCTCGAAATTCCTCAGGTTACTTGAAGTAACATTTTCCTTTGCGAAAATGTTCTGCGCGGCTTTGTTGAAGAGTTATTAACGAAAAACATGGACCAATCAGAGAGCGGCTACAGCGGATGGAACCCGACTCGGCCAATGCCAATGCCACGTTCAACGCGACCTGTCGTCGAGCCGGAATTCGTCTCCTGTAGCCGCGCTCTGATTGACCTCAGGAAATGACCTCGAAAATCACCCCTTTCAATGAAGTACAACATTTTTGGGACACCTTCTATATAACACTAGGTTTACACTAAAAGTGACCATTTTACATTACTTTATAAAAATAAGGAGAATGTGTCTAACACCAAATCTTTTTTATAATATATGCTCAAAGAAATAAATTTGTTAAATAATTCCATGCATACGTTTAATTATTTTTTGTTAAATGCTTCTACTATATATACTGTATATGAATCACACATTATAAATAATTTTTTTAATTTAATACCGTCGGTCCCCAGAGATTAACATAGCAATCAACACGTTAATCGATTGCGATGTTTCAGCAAGCTATCGGTGCAAAATTGAAATGCAATAATGACACAGAGCAATATAAAATAATACAACATTCGTTGTATACGAAAATACAACCCTTGCATTGAGCAGTATTATTATTGAAGCAACTTTTATCTAATAAAACAATTCGATGATTCTGCTTTTTGGATCAAGCTTCTATTCACGCACCGCAATCGAAATTCAATTTTATCCCGCTGGATTGAGACGTCACATCGCGACCCTGCGAGTGCGATCAGAAATCAGGGCCTGCAACCGCAGCGAAAACAAACGTAACAGCTGTTCGGGTTATGGCACGCGTTTTCTCGTGACAACGAATTCGCTTCGTCGAATAGCAAAACGAACGTTCGAAGTAAGGGAAAGAGATGTTCGATCGACAGCCCCGATATCGATCTACTCGAAATCGTCGATTAATCTGGACGACTCGACAAGTTTAGAAATGACTAGTTACCTTGTTAAATTGGATCACTGCACACGCGGGAACAAGTGCATCGATACTCGCAACGTAGAACTGGTTGAATCTGCTTTACTGATTGAGGAAGAGCTGTTCTACGTCCTTTCCCTCTCTCTCTTCCTCGCCGTCTCTCTTTGTGTGTCTGGCTATCTCTGTCAGGATTAACTAGACAAAAACGATAGACACCTCGCAATGGGATAATCGTGGTAGTTGCGTATGATTGCTGGCGCGCGCGCGTGTGTATGTGTGTGTGTGTGCGTGCGTACGTGAAACACCATTGTACCAGAGAACCAAGGAAACAAAGAGGACTTGATTGAATCCTGATGGCGAATTGGTATGTATTTATGTTTGTGCATGCACGGAAACAACGTAACCATGATCGATTTGTTTTTTTCAAACAATTTAGTAGTCGGATCTATTGCCAACTACGTACTTCCGGTTATACAAAAACGCCGGTCAGATGCTGGAGATTATCTATTTTCATGCATCGAACATCCTGGTTTTATGTAACTATTCGGATAGTCCTTTTGTCCGCTATTTTCCACGGGAAATGTTCAGCGGACCGCAAAAGTGTTCGTGCACGCGTATGACATTCATTCGGTTTGATTTCATTGATTTTTGCACGGCGTTGTTTTACACCAGTTACACCTGGCTGAAAGTGGATTTCTTAGCCGCGAAAATTGAGGTTTCAGAATTTTATTATAAACTATGTTAAATAATTAAAAGAGCAGGATAATCTTATTGAATAATCTTCGCTTTTGTGTGCGAATGTTTCTGCGAGGTACTATACATATGTGCATGCACAGTAAGGGGAAAAAGTATGTGCGCATCTTACTATGGTGTCTATTTTATCATGAACGCTAGGTTCAGAGTTGTTGTTATTATTAGATTATACGTTAATACGAAATTGAAAACAGTCGAGTGTAATTTCACTTGACGTTCTGGAAAATTAATATTTGACTCGTATGTGTACTTGAAAGTCGTTAATTTCTTTGAAGGTTCTTTAGAAGTGAGCAGTTAGCCTAGAGCGTGTCGCCATAGTATTTACACTCGTCAATGTCTCAAATCTGTTGAGATAGTAGTGATCTTCCTAGGATTCGTCATTTCGCGGCTATTTTTATTGCAGCTTTTCTTTTGTAATTATTTGCATTCGTTATCGTGTCACCGTGACAATCGAGATAAAAACATGGCGAGTAGATTGCGGCTTTTATCACAGCAGGACAAAACCGAGCAGACGAAAGACAGCACGGTATCAGAATATTCGAAGATTATTGATCTATTATTATCAACGTATCGCGATTGTTAAAAGCGGAAATATACATTTTGAGTTAGCTGCCGCGTCTCGCAATTGACGCAGAAAATTTTTATTTTCGTGTTTTTATTTACCGCTTGATAAAAAATTGTAGGATCGTTAGTTTGGATTTATCAAACCTACATGCGTGACAACATTTCGACACATACTAATGAAAAAATACATATGTATTTTCTTTGTTTTTCTTTTTTTTCGCCGCACAGCTCACCTCGCTGCTCCACTATAAATCCACCCTTAGTTCAAGATGCAGTTCAAGGTCAATTAAAGTGTCATTGAAAAATCAGGGTAAAAAGATTGCGATAATAAATATTTGTAGCGTAGGATATACATTTATCGAGTTGACGGTCCATTTTCATTGTGGTGTGTCATTATTCGAGGGGGGGGGGTTTCGAGGACCCCGCTGTGTACCTGACGCTGTGCCCGACATTCTCCATCTTCGTCTATATGACGTAACTAGTGACGTCAACCAATTGGGTGATCGATCGAATTCGAACTTCGTGGCATAAACTTTTACTTTTACGACGGTTTGCGGCCGACTTGATTGATCGCTCAATGACACACTACTATTTAGACGATTAAAGATTATTTGCCGACGAGCAAAATTGCTTGATCATGCCAATTATTCATGTACAAGTACCGCAGGTTAACGCGTCGACTGTTCAGCGAATTTTGAACAACTTTAGAACGGTCATAGGTTCTATGAAATAAAAATATTAATTGCTTCGCAATGTTTAGTATTATTGTTTAGCAATTGTACTTTATTTCGAAGGAAATCGAAAGTCCGTGCAGACACCACCCTCCGCCATTTGTCAGAGAAAGAGGCGGGAAGGGTGTTCGAATTTAAACTACAGATATTTATGGAAATATAGATTTGTCATGCAGGGTATACATACTTTGCATATTTACATAATGAATGGTTACTATGCAAAGCGTATTATACATTCTAAACGTTACAAATACGTAACAGTCGTAATCTACATAGTTGTAAATTCATTGAAAGATACTATGCATTACAGATTGCAAACACTGTAACGTAACTGATTGCAGCGCGTTCTAACGATACCGGCAAATTGGCTGCCGGTCACCGGTGACCTCCTTTGCAGATAATGCGATAATTCGATTCATTCTCTTCTGGTTCGTATGATTTAATTAATTACGGTGCGGCCACGGACGATTGATTGCCGGTCACCGGCGACCTCCTTAAAAACCACCGAGTGAATTTATTTCGTTTTACCTGGATCAAATAATGTTTGGGATTGGCTGGCCTTGGAAACTCGTCTTGTTATCATCATCTCAAACTCTATATTGGACGTTTCTAGCCAAAACGAGCTTGTGTTTTGGCCTGTTACATCTCTTGTTTGTACAAAGTTTATTGACAATTTTGAACGAACCCAAGTTGGGGGGAATAAAGTTTATTTCGACGTGAAGTGACTCGTTCAACCCCTTCTAATCCGTAACACATAATTTTGTTTTATTATGGCGCCTGTCGTCAACGACTAACTGACGGTTATCGGCGACCTCCGTGAAATCCAACGTGTGAATTTGATTCATTTTACCTAGCACGTATAGTTTAATTAATTATGCCACGATCACTAACGATAGACTGCCGGTCACCGGTGACCTCCTTGGCAATGAACGCAGTAATTTGATTCGTTTCACCTGGCTCGTGTAATTTTGTTAATTATGATACGGTCACCGAAGACTCACTTCCATCAGGTCTCCCGCCGGTCACCGGTGACCCCGTTGTCAGCGAACGCGTTAATTCGATTCGTTTTTATCTGGTGCGTTGCTCGTTAAGCTTATTGCTCATTAAGCAGCCCAGGAGACTTCAGCCCGAGAATAGAGCCCATAATGCACCTCAATGTCAGCCTAACGCGCTCCGCCGATAATGAACTGTAAAAGCAGTTAACGCGAGGCAGTCATACGATAGCGCGTAATCAGGGTAATGTAATCCTCTTATAGAATTTGTACCGAGTCAATATCGGCGGGTTCGGTGAACCCTCGTGGCTGCTAGTCCCGGAAAACCATGTCTAAAAATAATTTATCGATGCCTCGTTACTTGTACGTGTTCGTACGTCCGTCTTTTTCTCATACGAGAAAAAACGAGTCGGGCCAGTGAAGATGAACAAATGCACGCGGTAGTTAACCGAGCGCCGCAGAGTTGAAACGATACATATACAGTGTCTGGCAAATACAGCAGTGCACGGTTGAATTGACATCAGTTTCCAAGAACTGACTATTTTGTTCACAGTGGTGCACACTTAACCCCAGAGTTGGGCATTAACCGATTAAAATTTTAATCATGATTGATTGATTAATGTATACGATTAAAAAAAGAAATCGTCGAAAAATCGGCGATTTTTCAATCGAATTCAATCGATTGATTTAATCGTCAATCGTCGATTAAAAAAAGGAATCGTCGAAAAATTTTTTAAAAAACCACGCTTATATTAAATTGCACTAAAAAGGAGAAAATAATTTTTTTACACATTAGCGACAATAAATAAAAGCGTGGCTCCACGCTTAGACGATTAATAATCGTTAATCGCAATTAACGATTAATAGGTATTTAATCGTTAACCACAATTAACGACTAAACGAGAAGATTAATTGTTAATTGCGATTAACGATTGAAGTAGAAATTTAGTCGTCAATCGTTGATTAAATTTTTGCCCAAACTTAACCCTCGCAAGGTAAGGTCTAATAATACAAATAAAATTAGTAAGGTGGGGTCTCTCGGACCCAGACGAATCAATTTCATAAATGGCCTCGTTTTTAATAAATTTGGGATAAAGAATACCACAGGATAAAAAGTAAACAATTTAATTTTAAACATATAAAAATTCTTTTCAAAAATCTGAAGCTGCGGTCTCTGCGACCCCACATTACCTTGCGAAGGTTAAGCGTCCGCAGCCGGGACCAAATGCGGACACTTAAGTAGGAAGGTGATTCGAACTCCAAGGAATGAGAGGGGATGCGTGCGAGTATGTTCCTATACTTCGTTTTATAAAATTTAATCGTGCACCGCTGTAGATTGAAAGATCATCGACCATCCAGATCGGAGCCTTCGTAGTTTTATCTTTTATCTCGTCCGTCACCTTTCCGTCGCGTGTTCAAACCGAGAATCGCTCCAGTTCAAACGCGTGGAAACACTTTGAGCATGATACGGTTTACCGGCCGCGAACAGAGAATAGATATACAAGGCTGCTCTGCTCGTGCCTGACATTTTGGTACCTGGGAGAACAGAGGCGAAAATATGTCTCGTTCAGACGTAACTCGCGGGGGCGGCGACGCGGCAAAGTAAATTAGATCTTGATCCAATCCTTTGACCTATCAACGATACTCGGCGGCCGGAATGTAAACGCGCCGCAACATTTTCAAAGAGCCGGCTCTCGCTCCAGTTTCAAGGAATTTATCGATCTCGGAAGACTGCGTCTGCATGATCCACGACTCATAATAAGGCGATTTGTACCCGTCCGGTATCCGTCATATCCTCGCAGGAATTCGTCTTACGAATTCGCCCCCGTGGACGAAGAATTTTTATGAAAACACGTAATTAACAATACAAATAGAGTAAAATGCTTAGACACAAATGTAGCATAACACGAAAACACAGCATGTTGAAACTTCGTATGATTCATGACGCTTCTAAAGTCACTTCTACACTATAATTATTATACAAATGGCCAGTGTACATTCGAATTGACTACGTAAACTTGTTGACTACGAGAGTTTCCTCTTTCTTGTATGTACTACGTTCGAACGGCAAATTGCTAATATTTTTAACCGAGCATATCGTTTCCGTCCACAGCAAAGTACCAAAGTGCACAATAAAGTAGATAACATCACCGCGGTACCTCGTAACAGGAAGCCATTTTCGAAAGGCACTTCCCCCACAAACGCGGCATCGTTCATCGTATCGTATCGTCGTATAAAAACGAAAAGCGACTGGCGAGCAGGTAAAATAAACATTCGAGCACATCAACAAGGCAAGAAAATTAAACATTCAGCCGCTATCGCGACGAAGTAAAGACGCAGTCGTAAAAGTTAGGGTCCGTGACTAGTAAAAACCAAGTTGCCCGAGAGAAAGAAGGACTTTCGGATGGTCCGTTGGCGACGAGGACGCGGAGGACAGATTCGATGAGCTAACGTGATTTCGAGTCTTTGTATCCGTCGTCCAATTACATTTAAATTGGAGCATTTGCTGAAAAGGAAGGGGGGAGAGGGAGGAAAGAAAAAGTTTCTATCGACCTAGTTTCGTTGCTTCGCCCCGGGTCCCTAATTTGGTTGGGAGCCGAAGGATTTCCGTGGAACTTTCCAATTAATCCCTGACCACTTCGGATTGCGAGAGAAAAGGAGGGAGACTGTTCCCGGGCAAGTTTGCACTTGAATATTCCTTTTGTTTCTCGTTTTTCGGAGGCGTCTCGCTGTTGGACCTACGCGAATTTCGGATGTTTGGCTGCCGGAGAGAGAGGCTACTAGCTATGTAGGTACCTAAAGGCGTCTAGGCCAGGAGGGTGGAAACTTCGACCCGTCCTCTCGAAATGTCAAAGGTTGCCGCGCAAGGCGCATCGACGTATCCTCGTTTTCCAGGAGCCCAGACGAAACTCGTCGATCCCATTGTTCCTGCTCTATCGTCGGCGAATAATTATCATCGCGTTCTTTCGCGGTGTTTAATAGCTCGGCGAGCCTCGATACCTCGTGGAGCACGCGTTTCACAAAAAGTAGGGCTCGGTATACACATCAAAAGATTAATGGGCTCTCGTTTTTCACCCTTTGTCCTATAATATTCAATTATCTTATTTATTATTGGTTGTGACGTCATGCCTCTTGGCTCTAGCTAAGACCCCTCTTCACTTTCGTAAAATTTTGACTTATCTTCTACGTGTTTAACAGAACATGATAGGTGGAAATGGTTTGTGACGTGAACATCTTGTTGAAATTTGATGAAATTGTTAATTCTAAAAATTCTCGGCGACTTGATCCACCACTTTTGATCTCGCACAATCGTCTCTGATGCGGATTTGACGCATTCGAACAATTCAAGGACTCCCAGTTCGTTGAAATTATTCAGAGAGGAAATACATTTTATTGATATGCATAAGGTTTGTATTTTGCATAAAGATCCGCAGTCTACTAATGACTTGACTGTCGGAGGCCTATCCTTGGGAATCATCGAGCGACCTCAGGCAGAGGCTGAAGTGCTCCATTAATTCCCATAAACTGCAGAAGCAGGGTTCTACTTTGTTTGATCCACAAACATTTGCGGGCTTGCGTGCACTCGATAACGCGCGCGCGCGTAACCGCGCGGAATCCGTGAATCGCTCGGAGATTAATTACTCTGTTTTCATTCGGCTCGGCCGCGCAATCGAATATCATCAAGGAAGTGGTTCCTCCGGGAATTAATGCCTGCCATCGCCCGCGGTGGTTTCTGTGTAACGAGATACACGCCGGAGTTACTCTTTACGATCTTTCATCTGGCAGACGATGATCGTCCTTTTGTCCTCCGCGGTTTATTTAATTGTTCTCCGGTGTCGTCGCGTCGTTCCGTATAGATGGTATTTACGCGAGCGTATTCCTTGAACTTCAAGCCTTGGAGAACGGTCGTAAAAATTTTTAAATGAAGAGAGGAAATTGCTCGTGGAATGTCAAAGGAGCTCCATCGAAGGCTCGGAACTTTACGGGAGGATGGATGGATGTATATGTCGGCAAAAATGGATCTCTCGAGTCCTTCCGCCGGCATTAAATGGTTGTTAGGCTTCTTCGATGTGTATGCTTTCCCCTCCGTCGAAAATGACTGTGCAGCTTTCGACCGGCGATATGACCACTGTCCGGGAGTTAAATAATTAACGCGTTTGCTAGCGTTTATTCCAATAATTGCTTTCGGAGGTTAATAAGCAAATAATATGAAAATAGATGCAATATTTCAATTAACGCATTCGCACGTACTGCCTGCAATACGAGTCGCGTGCTTACTTAATTGATCGTCTATCAATTCAATATATTTTTTGCTGTTTACACGGCCTGATAAAAAATTTATATCAGATTTTCCCCGATATCCAATAATGGCCCACACCATGATACTTTCGCCACCCATTTGTCGACGGCTTAAATATGCTCTTCTTTCCTTAGATCGTGGATATAGTAATTCCAGCCATCGGGACCGTCCAAATTAATTTCTTTTCATTACTAGTATATCCTATTGTGTTGTATGAAATGTACGAATACATCAAATGTGTTATCATTTTGTCCGGCAGTGTATTATACAAATAATTCGAAAGCTCGCGCAAAGATCTACTAAATGACCTGTACGCAAGCCAGAGAAAAAATAGAATTACAAAACAAACTTCGAAAAAACCTGCCGTAATTTAATCTCTTTTTTTTTGCTGGGCTACTGGAACGGATCTGACCGCGTTTACCGCGAGCAAACATCATTTCTATCGATTCTTAATTGCCGCAATAAATCGTGCTTCAAGGACCGTAAATATTTGGGAAGTTATTTCGCCTGGACTGGAATAAAAAAGAAAAGGTCGGGGATCGTAAATTAAAGGGAACCGTTCGATGCTGTTCTATTTCTTTTTAAAGGTCTTCCCGCGAAGAGACAGCGTCGTTCCTTTTTCACGAAAATAATTCAGTCGGCCAGCGAGAACGCGCGGAAATTACCGAATGACGCGAAACAACAATTGCACTCTAACAATAGAGCCGGAGGAATGGAGTAGAAGTCGAGAATAGACTGTCGATGGAGTTGGTTCGATAAGTGCTTCAACCGAGCAAACTGGAATCGCACAATGCCCGAGAATCAAATGTAATAGACTGCGGATCTTCATGCAAAATATAAACTGTCAGAATCGATCGTAGCAGATGGAAGTTTGATGAAAATGCCTTTATTTTTAAAGGTGTAATAACATTTCTAAACGCTTCTGATGTTTTCTTGGGTTTGAATTTGAACAATTCATCTTCAAATATGCATAAAATCCACGGTCTATTTGTATCATTAGCAGACTCCGGATTTTACTGCAGAACGAAATCAGATGAAAATGTTTCTATTTTCATTTTCATCACAAATGCATAAAATCGAATGTTACCTAACCGGGAGCCCTAGTAGAAATATTATATTACGCATGTGTATAACTGTCTGGCAAAAGCTAGTTCCGCTTTTATCTAATTTTTGTGGACGCTGAGCCGGCAGCGAACACATTAAATTAGCTCACACGGGGTGGAGCTCCGAATTTTCGTTAGTTCGCGGATCAACGCCAAAATCTCGGCGAAAGCCGGGCTCAGGAACAAAAACTAATGAGACAATGATGTTCCTGGAGCCAGCTAGAATGTAATATACGGACGAGTTCGTGTTTACTGGTTTCCACTGACCTCAGACACGCTGGCGCTTCGATAAAATACATTTTCAGCTACGCGCTGTCCCATTTATCCCGCCTGTACATTTATCCGGGCGAGGTGTCCTGTCGCCATTAATCTTCCGCGATAGAAATTCACGATGAACAGCCGATAATACTTTCGCGCAAGATCGGCCAGCCGAATTGATTAATTGTGCGATCTCGTGCTCTTCAACGTTGCAACGTCCTTCGACGTTACAACGCTCTTTAGCGTTACAATGATCCTCGTGTTAGTAATGTACCGATAATGTAGAAACTTCGGCACCGAGAAGTTGCTTATATCGTTCACAGAAAAGAATAACGAGTAAGCGAGACATCTTCGCAAGTGTATTGTTAAGGCAATACTGATCCAGTGATCAAATTATGAATGCAACCTGTACCACCATATTCGTGACATTTTTCCGATTGAAATGAGTCCAAACACGACACGGTTTGCATCACTTTCGTGGAATCTTGATTATGCGAATTAATCAGTGGATGAATGTTCGAATGATAGATAAGTTATTTAGCTAGTGTTAGATTAAATACACGAATCACTTTAAAGTGAAGCTGTTTGAACCGTTTAATCGAGACATCACCGGTTCGCATAATCGGGGCTCCATCGTAACCATGATCTTACCAAGTAAACACGCTCGGAACTATGCCATGTTTGGACTCGTTTTAATCAGGGAAATGTCACGACTATATTGGCGATGGTTTCATCGAGAAACAATGAAAAAGCAGAAAATGATGTTATTGGATTAGTATAGTTTTCGATCGGATTTGTGAAAGCGTTTGAGGAGTAAGAGTACTCACTTATCTCTGCACGGTGTGTGTCGATTTTCCACGGGACTGAGATGGGAACCGTGTAGCAAATAAAAGCGGAAGAGCCGGAAGGTCTCTATAAATACGTCTGATTCGCGAACGTCATGGGAGGTACATTCATGCACCGGAAGCACGGCTCTCGTTGTGGAACGGACATAACGCGAATCCTCGTTTTCTGATTTGTATGACTATAATACGCCTGGACATGACGACATTTTATTTGCGAGTTCAATTAAAGAATCGATTAGATTTCTCGGGAATTTGGAGCCTGCTGGCATGTCGCTCATCGTGTTAATAATGAAATTACGCTGGTTTCGATATACTTTCCAATGAGAATTTTTCTAGTCCCTTCTATCGCGTGATAAAAAAGAGATAAGGACCGTCACGGATATCGAAGTCGAAGGTCTCCGTGACGAATGGCATTTATCTTGTGCGTCGCAGAAAAAATTCTTTGAACATCCGCGCACGTGAAGTTATGTTCAGAGGAACAATAGCGAGCGAGGACGCGTGACTTTTGTCATATAACCGATCCGATAAACGCGCGATTCTTTTCGAGAAAAATGAATTAAAAAGCAGCTACGACCTCGGCCCAAAACGAGGAGAAAAATGTCAGTGGATGATGGCTGTTCTTGTTCGAGGATCCGGAATCCTGCTTCCGGTTTGGCTATTGAGAGAAGCGTTTCCTAATTGGATTATTATAAGTCATCACGCGTCTTCAAAAAAGAAAAATACAATCCTCGAGGGGATTACGAGTCTCTCAAGAAACGAGTCGTCGAGAGGATCGTTGAAGATAAATGAAGGTACGCGAGATCCCTTGGTTAATCTGCTCGTGATCATTAGGATACTCGTGTTCGGTAAAAGTTCGCTAGCCGCTGAGATCGCATACATCGCAATGTTGAATAATTGTTCATTAATTTTTTTACACAGACTTGCTAAGGTACATGCATCCAATTTGAATGAAACCTTCAGCAGTTGAGTAGCTAGACAATTTCGCTGAAACTCTGAAAGATTATTCAGAGACACAACTTCATTTCGCTGTAGCTGTTCGTACTCCTTGTTGATGTATGATGCATACATTACTTTCAAGATACTGCATAGACATCTCTTTCCTCAACAAGCTTAATGGGTGGGAAATAGCCTACCGACTTTTGCCAGAAAGTGCATAAAATTCTCAGTCAGATGATAATTCTACTGGTCAAGGGCACAAGAAAGCATCCAATTTAAATTAACCATCGCGAGCTAAGTAGCTAGACGTTTCCATTAAAATATTGGATCAGAATCAAACAAATCTCCAGATACAGAATTTCGTTTCGACATTCACACTCCTTGTCGAGGTATAATAAATCTACTGTCCAAGGTCAGTGGACCCAACCCTCTCCATCCAACTCTCCCACACGAAAGTTCGACCCTCACCATTTCCAGGACCCTCGGGTTTCAATTGGTTTCGCCCTAGCAGCTAGGAAAACGATCTCGAGAAGCCTAATGTTTCACGATCCCAGCCTGTTCACGTAACTGCAAAAGTGGTTTTCAGAGAAGGATGGATCCGGCACGCTATCGTCTAACAATGTTTACACCGAGGGTCACGAACGTCGCCTTGAAACGCAGCCCGGAAGAAGGGCACTTCCGCTCGGTAGGAGCTCGTTGGTTCCCGTAGCATCCGCTTCGGCGACGATTCGCGATACTTGGAACCTCTCCAAGGCTGTTCGTCCTTCAACTCGATGCCCCGTTCCATTCGCGAGGAAGTTATCTTACTCTTCCACGATCGATCTCGCCAGAATGGATAGAAAATCTCGACGGAGAAACGCTCGTAGCCTATCTTCCGAGGACAACTCCTGCAAAAAGAAACAATCCGAGTCGGACTGCTCCGATAAGGTGCAAGAGTGTTCGAAAGATCAGTTGTCGGACTGTCCTCCCTCGGATCTTGCGCTAGCTGACCCCAAGCCGTCGGGTCCTTGCGCGACTTCTGTCGACGATCCTTGTTGCACACCATGCGTTCCTAAAGTCGAAGAACCTGAGCCCCCCAAGTATTGTTCACCTTGTCTCAATTGCCCCGACATAGGTAAAATTTCAATTTTTATTCATAATGTATTTGTATTACATTTTTTAAAAGCATGTTTACCTAAAGTGCGGCCCGCTGTAACGTTACGCGTCATCTAAGTGGCCTGTGAAACCATTTGGGTTGGCCAGGCCTGTCCTAGACTGTGGATCGTTCTGCAAAATATAGTAATTTTTATTGTATGAAACTGAATTGTTTTTAGCTATGTTTGTTCGTAAAAGTTTCATCATCATATTTATGACTCTTTTCTGGTTGAAACGAGTCCAAACACGACACCATTAGGATCTCACTTGTTTGTTTAATCCACGATAGAAGAATTGAACATGCAAAAATGGTTCGCATTATGTCACGTTTGGACTCGTTTTAATCAGAAAAATGCCACAAACATGTTCGCCAAAGTTTCGAAAATAGTTTTCACTCTTGTGAAAAAAATGGTGGCGACGCATTTATCATTCTCGAGTGATTCATCACTCTCGAGCAACTTGATAAGTAGCAACAAGTCATTGCATGTACATGACGACGAGCACAGCTGATCGAGATATCATTTAGATGAACAAAACTGATAATACTTAAAAGGAAATTGTTTACGTCACGACAGTGTATTTTGCAGAATGCATTCACCTCCTTCCTTAAGGAACGGTCTAGGAAAGTTACTTGGAAAATTTTGTGTGTCACACAGATAAAATGCGTCGCATGTTATCACCAATGCTCCCGATACCTAATCGATAATTTGACTGTTACGCTGTCTCCCCGGAGGCGTTTTTTTCCCCCTTTGCCCTACTCCCGACTTGCACGAAAGTGTTGAATAACATAGATAAACGATGCACGGAGATAGCGTATCAGATAAAAGCCTTTTAGAAAAATTGGCTATAAACAGAGAGACAGCGAAAGATGCTTCAGTTCCGCGCGCGTCTAACAATACGGTGCGTGGTTTTCTATGAGCGTAGACACCTCCGACGAAAGGCTTTGGAAGTATCTGGTGCTTTTCGTCGCTTTCCCGGTGTTGCTCGTCGTGTCCGCCCTCACATTCTCGAACGTGAACCGCAAAAGGAAGCAGCCGAGACAGGAATTCGTTGATGTCCCGTATTTGCGGCGAATAGTTAAGGTGTGCCATTTTTACCATTCCTACGCGCTACCTTCCTCCTCGACAGTTAACGAATGCGACCATCCACGCTGATGAGTTCACTGAAATTAGGCACAGTGCTTATTTTATGCAACAAAGTTCTTTTAACCCTGCATTGCCCATGCGAGAAATATTTAATATAAAATTCTTGAAAATCTTGTCAGACATGCCAGACTATTAGTTGATTGTTAAACAGTAAAAATAATCAGATTGATAAGAATTATCTTCAACTCACTGGGAATATGTGTGAGTAATGCAGAGTTAATTGTATCTGAACACAGGGTGCCTGAAAAATGTTTTAAGGAGTTATTAACGAAAAACACGGTCCTTAATCATAGTTCGTGAAAGTGGTCGAAGTTTGGAACTGGTAAAACAAAGTTTAATGTCACCGTAGAAGATTCCTTGAAACGGAGTCCGCATTTTATAAAAGTAACGGAGGGTTTCTAATTATTTCCGTCTGGAAAGCGCAGACTTTCCACCGATTCGTTTTCGCCGCGCTGTCCGCGCGGAGTTAATCCATTTGCACGTCCCAGCGATCGATTAACGAAGTCTTACCGATTCGCTCGCCGTTGCCGCAAGAATTCCGCGTTTCCTTATCGTCTCTCCGTGTTCCCCTGACTCCAGCTTCCTCTTTTTCTGCGTTCTCGTTCCGTTCGATGTTATTACATTTTTTTTCTCGGGATCGATTGTCCCTTACCGAGTAATTTATAAATACGTTTCTTCGATAGCCTTTCCCGTGGGGCGACGGCAAGCACTCGCTTTTCCACAACCCCGTAAAAAATCCGATATCGCCGCACGGGTACGAAGTGCCGGACCCGTACGCAGCGAAGACCGGCGAAGAAAAAGAAGATTGACGCAACGTGTGACGTTCTAAATTCAGTTAACATCTGCGAAATGTAAGCGGAACAGTATTATAAACTCGCGGATCCTGTTTAACTTCCCGTCGAAAATCGTGCGGTGCTGCTACTTTTCATCTTATTTTATACCTGGATCTGGATAACTGATCGCTGAATTACTTTTTCTTCTTTCCGTTCCGAAATGATAGATCTCGCAGATTATACTGGTTAAAGGAACCTTTTCTGTAAATAAAATCACGTTGATGAGAGAATCTTGATTTTCTCTGGTAATGCTGAAATTAGAATATCACCTAAAATAAAATAATCCGTATTGTTTCAATTCTAAACCTATCGAGCATCGAAAGCAACTGTTGCCCTATAAAAATAACAAGGTTGGATTTACCAAAAATTTCCATAATTTTTAAGTTTATAATTGATGATAATAATAATTACCTTGCCAATATTAAATAAAATGAACAAACCCGGTTCATTTGATGCGATGATCCGTAGATAGGTCCAACGTTAAAGCCATTGTGAAACGGCTAGGTTGCCATACTGGTTAGGTTGCTGCCACATATGTTAGTTTATGACGCAGGCTAAAAATAGGCAAGTGTGGCGTACGATACCGATGACGTCTCCGCGACGTCATTTCAGGGCAAGGAGTTAAACCCGAGGAAAAGAACTTGGCACAACGATTGCTGCCACGAGACACAAACATCTGGAACTGTTCTCGAGACGTCGTTACAACGAAACAAGTGGTGTTGGGGATCTAACGAGCCTGCTGTGTTATTACACTCTCTGCTCACCGAGAAGGCCAATAGCAGCTTGAACACGACCACTCAAATAAACAGTCATCCTTAGTTTTTCTGCAGTATACCCAAATAAACTGGGATCACCCCACCTTAATTATTACCAGACTGCGGACTTTATGCATTTATGACCGTGATTTGAGACGGCAATAAGATTTCAAGAACCGAGGAGTATCAATACATCAATTCCAACCTACTCAAATTATTGAAGGAAGAAAGACATTCCTAAGTGACTCCTGTGTTTTGCAGTGAATGCAGACAACTTTTATTTCGCGCGAAGACCCACAGTGTACAGGGTCTGTCCGAAAAGTAATGCAATCACATTAAAAAAAAAATCTATTAAACATATGGGTACAAACCTTTAAATTTGTTCAAAGTAGGATCCTTGGGCGTCGACACATTTTTTCCAGCGCGTTTTCCATGCTTCGTATGCTCCCTGGAAGGCGTTATCTGGAGCCTCTCGTAGTACCCTCGTCACAGCCTCTTTGACGCGTTCCACGCTTTCAAAATGGCATCCTTTTAGCACATTTTTAATTTTTGGAAACAAGAAGTCGGCGGGAGACAAGTCAGGATTGTATGGGGATTGAGGAAGTGTTATGATCCAACTAAGAAGTACCGTTTACTGTTTTCTCCGTAATCTACGGAAAAGTTTTGGTTGAAAGTGCTCGACGAGGCTGCGACGAGGGTACTACGAGAGTCTCCAGATAACGCCTTCTAGGGAGCATACGAAGCATGGAAATCGTGCTGGAAAAAATGTGTCGACGCCCAAGGGCCCTACTTTGCAGAAATTTAAAGTTTTACTTTAACATTACTTTTACATTACTTTCCGAACAGACCCTGTATTACTGACAGATCAAATTCACTACTACTCTTCACTGTTTATGGGGAAGTTATTTAGGTGACACATTTAGCTCAGACATCGTCTTCTTTACCTTATGTCTTATGGGACATTACGGATGACAAAGAGTAGATCCTCGAGGCTGGAAGGCGGAAGGTCACCGCTGACCGAGCATCGTCCCCTCTCTTTCTGTTGCCCGATGAATTCTTTCGTTTTGCGTCATGTGCATACCTCCTAATGTGGTTTGACGTCACGACGACGTCTCTGTTGGCCGTCACGGATGGTTTCGAGAGTCCGTTCCTCTCTCAGAACCGCCGGAATCAGCCGCGAAACCGCCGCCTCTGTCGCCATCGCGATTCCATAGCTGCGAGCCGACTAATTAGCGGCCGAGCTCGAGTTCGGGTTAATTAAACGACACCCGCCCTGTTCAATGAGATCGTGGACAACGGGGCACACCTCGATGCCAGGATCTCGAAGCCTCTGAATGAGTTTGGCGACCTTCGCGTGTCCTTGACGCCATTAATCTGGGACAAGACGCGATCCTTAACACGCTGATCGCCCCGTGAATTTTTTAGTGTTTTGCACAAGCTTACTTCATTCGTATGAACGATCAGAGTTAATAACAATTACTGCATTATCAGTTACTTGGTAAATGAAGTTTGCACCTTACACTATAATCAGAACGAATAAATTGATATACAGCGCTATGTACTAGTATTATAACTGCAGATCTTTATGCAAAATCAAAATTGTTCGCTTTGATTGCAAAATACGGGAGTCGTACAGACATGTATTTGTTTTCTTAAAAATCGTAATCAGTTGAAAGAAGAACAACAAGATTTAAAATTCTTTTTAATGTCTTCGCTATTTCATAGTACATATACTGAAGGAAGAAGCGATGAAACACAACATAAAAATAAATTTAAAAGATCATAAATATTGTGTCTTTTTTGCGTTGACTGTAGCCGCAAAGAAAATCGTACGGCAAAGGGTTAATACTCATTAAGAAGTAGACCGCTGCACCGAGTCTGTTTATGAACCAGGCCTTACGTCTCCCCGTTTTTCGCGAAACTATTGAAACGACCCAGAGGCGTTTTCCTCGGGAGCAATATTTGGTTGGTCCCGGCGCGGTGTTTGAGCCTTTTGTGCGAATCAAACCGCGCTTGTCTATTCATAAAAATGTCCCTTGTATCGCGCCCCGGCTCACAAAAGAGAGAACGGTATTTACCGTCCATCGAGCGACCCCCTCGCCGCTTTTGTGTCAAATCACAGGGAACGCCGTCGCTAACCTTCCGCAATCTCTGTCCTTTTGATAGGAGAATTACATTCTTCTCTCTCGCCGCCCGTATATCGGCCGAATTTCGTCGGCCCTGCAACGGTAACATTGTGGATACGTCGACGAATATTCAGTGGTAGAAAGAGTGAGAGTCAGAGAAAGAGAGAGAACGTCTATCTGGCAGGTTGTGCTCTCCGTTAATGTCAGAGGTCAGTTTTCTTCATCAGCGACGCATACCAGCGCGGCAGACCAGGTCGCCTCGATACAAATTTCAACGTAACCTCGCGCATTCTAACCTGTTCAATTTGCGCGAATGCATTTCACCTTGCCGCATCGACGGCGCCTGATATTTACCGCCGTTTCATCATCCGGCTCTCATCAAATTAAACCTTGCACTTTGTACACTAACCGTGTTACTTTTTCTCCGTACTCTTTTGAATAAGTATAGCCTTCGGTGTTGCTCCTGCTGACAAGCTCGAAGTCCGCCGCGCATAGTTGAGACAATCCCACGTTTTCAGATGCCCGGATAAATCTGTGACCTTGCGCGTTGTCGAAGCAACTCATCTGCGATACAAACGTGTTTTTCTCATTCGCAATAAAGTTTTACATCTAATCGCAGAGCTTGGACGAGAAGCAGAATTTAAAATATTGAAAATGTGTGAAAAATCCTCAAAACAGAGGCTTTACCCAGATTTAATCGAAAATCCCACTGCTTCACAATTTAATTCGGAGGTTTCAGGTTAGAACGTAATTTCTCATTTTATCAGACGCTTTAAGTATACATCGACGGAGACCGGCTAATTTTTGCTTCGACATCGATGTGAAATAGTTAGGTTTCTATCACGTATGCTAGTTTATAATGAACAGCTAAAAATAATCAAGTTTGTCGTCCGAATTCCATGACGTCCATGAGACGTCGTTTGATGGCAAGGAGTGAATAAATAGACTGCGGATTTGATGAAGTTATGGCAGAAATAGATGAGCGAAGAAGAGAATTTTGAAGGCGTTCGAGGATTTTAAGAATATCTATATTTTTCGCTCACTAAAATTGATTGGGGGAAGAAACACATTTTAATCGAACTTATAATTTTGCATAAAAATCCCCATGCTGTTAATACATAAGCATCACCGTTCCAGTTTCATTGAATTTTCTGTCCGACGGTAAGTGTGCCACGTCGTTTAAATAATTGAGACTCAAGCGAGCAATAACTCAAATGGGACCGAATTATCTATTAATGAGTCCGGTCGTTTCTAATCTCACGCTACCGTCGCGTTAGAACCTAAAGAATTCAAACGGTGCTCGCTATTTTTACTCGGCTACCGGTAATCCTCCCTCGGCCCTTAACAGGCGTCTTTCTCTCCTCTATAAAAAGATGATACTCGGAAGGGCGTTTGAAAGCGGTGTCGAGCGAGAATAAACAAGCCTCGTTTTTGCTCGTCCACTTCGGCGGTGAATGGAGTGTGCGGCTTTCCTGCCTGATCCTCGGCGAGGAAGAGTACCGGGTCACTCGAGACCCGAGGAACCATCCTCCAAGTAACAATGCTTCCTTTCACTCGAAAACCCGTGTCCTCTTGCTTCCTGCACCGAGAATATTCTTTAGAAACGAAAGTACGAAGGTCGGTCAATGAGAAAGTTACCCCCACCACTTCTAACTTTCGTTAGAAAAAAGGTATTTAGGTGTCGCTAGCTGATAACACATTTTTCCCGGTCCACGGTGCATTAAAAGTGCATCGAATCATGGTAAAAATGCATCATGTATTTCCGTTAATAATAGAGAAGGTACTTTAAAATCTTCAAATAACTTTATTTAAAATTGTAATGTAGCCTTGAAACTTATCATTTTTCTGTGGCAACATCTGCTGCATATTTCATAAAAAAGATACTATAATCAACAGATTGAGAAAGAAGTTCGACAACTTCAGCAAATGCTAGGAAATACCAGATCACATTTCTTGCAATATTCATGTAAATATTAAGTTGCCGTCGCTAACGAGAATTTACATTAGAAGATCCTCAGCCGTTAGTTCACAGGGAGTGAACATTTGAACTCTTTCAACCTTCGTAAACACTTTGAAATATTCTATTTCAAGAAATTAGTTGTGTAGGCACTGGAGTGACAAATTTCTTAGAGAAGAATATTCCCACTTTCAAACTACAGATTTTACTTACTAGCCCCGTTGGTACTTTGCACATGACCTAGCAGTGGCGAAAGGGTTAAACTATTCAGCCGAAGACGCTGCAAGGTATCTTCCGCTGTGCAAACGGTTGCATGCTCTAATGGGTTGCTTTCGAAGCGGCCTGAACGTGGCAAAAAGTCCCTTGCACCGAAGAATTTTTATAAAAAAGAATTTTATACAATCGGTACGTACTATTTTATACTCTGGTATTCATTGATTCAATCAAATTCGATTTTTTCAGAAACAAGGCGCCAATTGATAAAATGTTGTTCGTATTTTCACTTAGATTTTGTGCCATCTGTTTTATGCTTTATCACGTTGTCCCAAACGTTTCATTTGTTTAATTTAAAGTAACAAAAATTATAGTGAATTCTCATTGTGCACATTCATCGAGAACCGTAGATTTTCTGCCACCTGTTTCGAGACACCCGGTATATCTCAAGCCTACAATATATTTTACCGTTGTTTGGGTCGCGACGTTCCCCCCTAGCGTCGCGAGCCGCTACGGGGGGAAGCGTCGCACATTTTCCAGCGTGTACCAGCCTACGTCGTAAAGAGAGAGCCGCCTCTCTTCGAGAGAGTCTCTCTCTGGTGTCGTGGCGCATCTGGTCTCGCGTCTTCTTGCTCGCTCGGGGGTTTTCGATCAATAGGCCAGGGAGGCGGCGGAGGCGGCTAACGGGCGGCTGTCCGTCCAGTGACGGCTTCGACGATTTGCATTGCTAATCGCCTGTAATTAAGAAGCGCGTGGAATTACTTGAAATACTCCCGGCGACGCCTCCAGCGTCTTCATCTAATCGCTCTTACAACGTTATCCTACGCGGAACCGACCGAGATTTCACTCGCCCTGTGAAACTGCCTTCACCGATCATTGGACGAAGAAATGTACCAGTTTCTTTATTCCATACCGAATGAAATATTGTTTTATTTCGTAATTGAGATTGTTATCGATGTCTGAGAAATCGAGGCTGGAAAGATTTCGTTTGACGTAACTCGTTTCAGAATTTTTAGACTGACACGGTTTAGTAAACTCGGGACACGCTGTCGTCATAATAGCTGTCCGCTCCACTCCTCTCGGTTCAGGCTTGTGTCACAGAGTGGGGTGGACAGCTATTATGACCGTGACGTAACATCACACTTTTATGACTGGACTGTGGAACTTTATGGAAATTATAATTTCTAGAATTTATCTTTTAATAACTAATATTAATCAGTCGTTTATAGAAACTAGAAATTGTATTTGTGTACACGTAAAATGCATTTTTTTTAACCTCTGCTGAGATAGTCTGTAGATAGTCAACCTGACAGTTTAAAGTTACTGCACGTCTACGCAAGCTCTAAAGCTTAAACACTGCCACAGGAGAATAGTTTAAAAGAAACGAACCACAGTAGATATTGAAATCTGAATCGCGAGCCAGACCAGTTATCACACGATAAGGTGATTGATCACACGATTGGTAATTGAATATTTACCTCGACGTGGCCCGGAGAGAGGGCTCGCGCCCCACGATTCCGTCCCTGGCTCAGGACTGCCGGGTCACGGGGGGCAGCAGGGGGCGCTCCGATTGGTCCAGCTCGATTTCGCGGGTTCGAGAAGTCGCGCGTGCTAACGGGCCCGCCAATCGGAGCGACCTCCAGGCCGTCAGTCAGTGGCCGCGCGTTGCCCACGTAACATCGTACGATTTTCTGGTTGTGCCTGCCCTGGTCGACTCAATAAACCTCTTTCCGCCTTCAAACCATCGCCGAAACATCCTCTGCAAAATTTTCCTCTCCTGTATCCATTCAATCTTGCCTGATATCGCGTCATCTTGTCGCAGGTGTGATTCGGTTGACCCGTATGCCATGCGTCTGGAACTGTCAGTTCATCTTGACACTCGGACGACGTGAGACAAGTGGAAAGTGCGAGAGAAAGTGCTCCCTTTTTTCGAGGAGGCTGAAGTGTGACGTCTGAAAGATTTCATAAATGGGACACATTGGTTGTCTCGGTAGATAATCTTGGTAAACTGTTTTATCGGCATTGCCGGTCGCCGGTTTTTCATCGAGATCGAGAGGTGCATCCAGGTGCTTGTAGGCTTCCCGCGGTTCGCCCGCAAAGGTGTGGCGCGAAAAGCACACGGCGGACTAGGGGATAGGACGAACTCGTCCGTCGCTTTGCCCCATTTCCGTGACGCCCCAAGGTTAAGGAAACCCTTTACCTGTAAGTACGTCGATAACGCCGTCAAATTTGTTCTCGAAGTCCCTGTCCGATTACCGCGAGTGTAGAAGACCCGACCGCTCCTCGACTCGCAGGGAATCTGTCAGCTGAGTCTACGCTGGAAACGATTGGCTCGGATCTGACAGGTTGCGGTCCAATAGGGGCACCCGGTTCGACCGTTATCCCGGACCGTGCGAACCTGATTACAATATTTTCAAATGCAATTCCAATGCTACTAGAACGTGTGTCGCGACATCAAAGGCGAATATAAGATCTATTGGGATTACACGGTTATAAATACGAATAGTGGATTCCCGTCGGATTGCAAATTCGTAGGTTAAGGTAGTCCGATTCCACGAATTCCGCTAGAATCGTGGTCTCGACGTGAATACATTAATCGATGTACTTACTTATGGCTCGAAACGTATAGACGTATTATTCCCGATGATGTTGCCGTTCAAACTTTCAAGGATCGGGTTGGAAATTGCAATAAACCAGCAATTTCGCCCGCGTATAACCAACGCAGCACAGGTGGGTATATAAATAAGTGGCTTACGCAATAATTTGTTTATTGCCGAACCGCGCCTCGACGAGGACAGTAATTCGATTCCACGTCAGGCATTATTATTCCCGGCCTGGAAATCGCTTGCGAGTTCGACGGGAATCGGGCCTCGACTACTTTACGTCACGTATTGTTATTATTGCCAAATTGATTCGCGATTCCTGTCCGCTCAAGATGACTTCCGGTTTTGAACTACGTTATACGTTGATCCCATACCTTATTTTTTTATCAAACAAATCGCGGATTTGCATATTTCAACGATGTGTGTGTAATTTGTAATTCGTGCATCTAATCAAATTACATATACGAATTTGTGATTGAAGATGCAAATTAAATGCATACGAAATCTACGTTTTAGTTGAGAAATTATATTTACAAACAAATAGTTTACGAGCACGCTGCCGGCGTAGAAATTACATAAACGAATTAACTATATTTATCAATAAGTTAACGAGGCCTGTTATTAATCTTCTATCTTCTATATAAATAAAAATCAAATGCTGTTCGTTGGTAAGCGCATCACTTGAGAACGGCTGGACCGATTTGGCTAATTCTTTTTTTAAAATGTTCGTATTAGTCCGAACTAGGTTATAGGATAAGAAAAATTGGAAAAACATCACGGGAAAATGGAAATCATTAAATATTGTATATAAATGAAACGCATACAGCATTTACGTTGCCAAGCACAAAATGCATCAACGCGTGTACGCTTATGTTTATAATTATGCGGTATATTGATACGGAAAATAATGTTTAGGTTTTATAAAAATGTAGCTGGGAAGGATGTTACGGTCTATTTGTTAATTGTTAATTGCATTACCGAAATCGATTAGAACATCATTATTAATGTCCACCGAACCGACTTGCGGTCGACCCCGAGCGGGGATTTGCGTGGAGCTGTGCGGTACAAACACGGCGATTCAGCATTTGATGTGCTTCAATTATAGACTGAGAAAAACAGGCAAGTCGATGGCTGGGAAAGGCCCTGTCTGTTCGCATAGCACGCGATCGTCCGTGTTTTTTTCCCACTGCTTATCTTCCCATATGATCGCAGATAAAAACATTCTTGTACCGTCGGTTCCCTGTGATCCGTCGTTAATCATGGTGGCACTTATCGAGCGGTCATCGGTCGTTTTATCAAACGTTTCGATCGTAGGAGCTGTATCATGATCGGTCGTATTCTAACTGTGGTTTCTTCCTTTTCGCAGGGCGGTGCTTATGGTACCATGAGGTTGCACGCTGAAGCGGAAGCAGGGACCTTGGAACGACAAGAGCTTCTCCTCAGGTCGGCCACAGGATAAACAACGACCGCAAAATGCTGATAAAGGAGTACCGGATACCGCTGCCTCTCACAGTGGAGGAATACCGAATCGCTCAGCTGTACATGATATCGGTAACGGCAATGAACAATCTGACTGATAACTTCTCTTTCTCAATTTTAAAAGATCAATGATGTCCGCTACTTTAAATTCGTTGTACCGAATTTTGTCCCGAGCGCATAAAATCCGCGGTCTATAAATCAGTTCCAGCGAAGAGATTGAAACATCTGTCTTCCTGCAGAAAAAGTCCCGGGAAGAGAGTCAAGGAGCAGGCAGCGGTGTCGAGATCATAGTGAACGAACCGTACAACAACGGTCCAGGAGGGAACGGACAGTACACACACAAGATCTACCACGTGGGCAGTCATCTTCCAGAATGGTTCAAGAGCCTGCTGCCCAGGTCGGCGTTGATCGCCAAAGAGGAAGCATGGAATGCCTACCCGTACACGAAGACCCGTTACACCTGTCCTTTCGTGGAGAAATTCTCCATCGAGATTGAAACGTACTATTTCCCTGATAACGGCTATCAGGAAAATGTGTTCAAGCTCAGTGGCAGTGACCTAAGGAACAGAATCGTTGGTAGATACATGTAGCTTGTGATTGAAAGATATAACGTAATACGGATATTAAATTGCATAGATCATCTTGTTTATATTATTGAATTTTAGATGTAATCGACATCGTCAAGGACCAATACGTTGGTGATTACGTAAAGGAGGAAGATCCAAAACTGTATGTGTCTCAGAAAACCGGAAGGGGACCGCTGACGGAATCATGGTTGGAGGACTATTGGGCAGACGTGAAAGTATATACACTTTTATGTGCTCGTAGTCACGTTAAAATCAGCTAACCGGTTTAAATCACTCGATAGGAAACTATCTCCAACTGATACGATATCTGTTGAGGTGGCATTAAATGGTCAATTAACTCTCAAGCCGGTTTTACTCGAGCGTTGACGTGGCGGACGTTACGGCGGACGTCAATGTTGACGCACGTTATTTATGGTAAAAATTAATAGGTCAAATACAACATTGCAAAGACATTAGAAGAATGTAAAGACATGGTATTATCGGCATGTTAAAATGATTAACGCAACGGTGCACGTTGTAACGTCCGTCTAACTCGCAATATCAACGATGCTGATACGCTAGGACTCTTGTTTAGGGAAAGCAACAGCCAACGCCGTCCGGGAAGTCTTTAATGTGCGCCTACAAGCTTTGTCGCGTAGAGTTTCGTTATTGGGGCGTGCAGACAAAGTTGGAAAAGTTTATTCACGATATAGGTCAGTATCGAATTATATTTTATAATAATTGTATTTTTCATCGGTGTCGCACAAATGTTAACCCTTTAGACAGCAGATTTTTATGCCAAATACATAATCATTTATATCATTTTTTAGCTACTACATAGAGTTGGAATTAAGAAGTAGAGATGAAGCGTTTGGCAATGCAGTCAATAGTACACTGAATGTTTCCAGCTCTGCGGAAGACTATGGTGCGGGCACACAAGCAAGCATGGGCCTGGCAAGACGAGTGGAACGGTTTGACGATGGAGGACATCCGGGAGATCGAGAAGCAAACTCAGCTGGCATTGCAGAAGAGAATGGGCGCCGTGGAAGGAGGCGAAGAGTCCACGGACGACAACCAGGATAATGCAACCTCCAACGCGACTCCTCAAGATTCAGAGCGGCAAGTTGCGGCTACTTTGGCGGCTACCCTCGGAAGCATCGAGAAGAACGAAGATCTTCAGAGTCCACCCAGCATGAGGAAATCCTCCGACATAGACATGTCGAACACGGCCGGCAGCTCCGAGGGCGAAATCAGTCCCGAGGACTCCCCAACCGAAGTACCTGAACTTAGGTAAAACTCGAAGTAAAATCAGAAATCTTTTTACTTTGGTGGATGTCTATTAGGGTGGTCCTTAGCTATGCTATAAGACAGAACACATTTTTTTCGTCTTACTCCTTTAAATTGTAACATTTGGTGAGAAAACAATGGAAGCAATTTCAATGATTTTGTTTCATTTTCGAGCCTAATTGTATTTCGTTATTCAGGAAGTATCGTTAAACGTCTTCAAATGAAGGTCAACGTCTTAGACGAATAAGTACTTCTAAGAATATATACAAAATTTTTGTATTTAAATTTCTATAGGTAGTTCACGGAAAAATATTGTTATTGGCCATCGTCCCTGTTGAAAGGATGATAACAACAGCCCTTAAACCGCTTGTCACAATTTAGGGGGGTTTGACCAGGAAAAATCGAAAGTCGAAAAATAAGTACCACCCTAATGTTTATCCGTCCGGTGTTGTTACGATATTTACGGTGACCGTATCTGTTTCAGGAGCGCTCCAGCTGAGGACAAAGCGGATCCTAAGAAATCATGGAAAAAGAACAAAGCGACGATTCACTCGCCTTCCTCGAACAAAAGTTTTGACATGCAGATTGCGAACTGGCGGATGGAGAGTATCGTCAGGGAATCGGAGTCCGGTAGCGAGGAAGAGTTCTTCGACTGTCAAGGTGAAATGTCCATTCATCTTGTTTAGCATGGTGTCTTTTAACTCTTTCAATAATCTCTAATCTATGATACTTGCATAGAAGTAACACTTTGGCTGACGATACTCAACTTTGAAGCTGTGGCTCGGCGAATTTCTTGGACGCTGTGTTCTTATCTCTCCAAGGGGGTTATTCTTATTTTCGAGGCCGTTTTTGCGCGAATTTTCAGTCTTACTGCTGATCGGAAAAAGAATGAAGTTGTTTATTAATTAGTATGAACGTGTTTATGGCCCGAACTAAAAGAAATTAGCAACCTTAATTACTTACAAAAAAAGTAAGCTTTAAAGACACGTCAATCCGAAAAGTAAACGCAAAGGGTCTTTCAGAAATTCGCACCTTGGCCAGTAGATAATATAGCATGTGCTGGTATCTTTCGACATTTATTTGTTTTATGTGTACCCTCTCTGTTTTTTTTAACTTGCACTCGACACTGCAGCTGGGTTCATTATACCTACTATACGTTCAGGTAGGACATGTAGATAAATCTTAGAACTACAGACGCTTTGAAGTGACTGTTGGATGACATTCACGTCAAGGATAAAGATCAACAGTGATGCTAGTGTTAGTATTCTGTGTATGAGTTTATGACATTGTACGATTGCATTTATGCCTTTTTGGGGAAAGCGAATTTATAATTTAGAGAAATTGTTATACCTATGGAAAGTCTGATCAGTTGTATTATAGGCAGACATGGGCATAGAGTTCTACGCATGGAAGTTCTAACAACGATTCTGAAAGCATGGAATCAGCATGACTCTGTAAATCACAAGAGTAATGGATCTCTTTCTTAAAAGTACCATTCCTGTATCTAACGCAACGAAATGCTACAGTACTACAATTCTATTTTCTGCTTCTTGTGACCGCCTGTTCTGATCTGAGACAGCCGACACCTTGAATTCGTATTCTTTTTTTTCTTTTGTTGACGCGTGTCACAAATGTTTAAAAAGGCACAATGCATAAGCAATGTTAAAATTTTTGGTTGCACAGAGGACTTTGGCGATAACTCTTCATTAGCTAAATGGAGTTCTTTGGATCTTCTAGCAGAAGAGGAGGACAACACGTTTGCTACGTCCGCTACCGCAGACAAAGAAGGTAACACCACGATCCATTCAGTTTACCACCATTATTTTCTCAATCATCGTGAAACTCACTATTGAATCTCTCTTCGCAGATGACACGATATTCTCGTCTTCTTATCACCAACGAATGGCTTCCGAATATAGCGGCAAAAGGTTGCAGATCTCCACATCGACCAGTATCGACGTCTCGTGTCCAACTACGCCACAACATTCCCCGACCCATCAGCCATGCAAGACCACCGTGCTCCTTATTGTGATGCACGCTGGAAGCGTGTTGGGTAATTGACAGAAACCACTTTTTGCATTAAGACTCGCTGTCTAAAAGTAACACACGTTTCGAAATATTTCAGACGCTAACGTGGACCTAACTGCGAAAAAATCGGACATAACAACGTTCAAAGGGGCCTTCGAGTCGGTCATGAGACAACATTATCCTAGCATGGTCGGTCATGTCGCTATTAGGTTTGTTTCCTGCCCTTCGATCTGCACCGAAGGTCTTAGTATTTTATCGAGGTAAATTTGATGCTCTATCTTTTACGGATCTCTCGTTACCTGTGTCGCAATTTTAGTGTTCACAGTGTCATAATGCATTCAATTTCAGTCTAAGTCCATACAGCTTTGATATATCGCCTTCTTGTGTGGATGCACCTCCAGTTACCAACGACACGATTCCGATTGGAGCGATTCCGCTGCTTGCTAGTTCCACGCCTGAATACCAGGACGCTGTTTCGCGAGTCATAACTGGAGCCAATCAAGTGTACCATGAGTTTCTAAGGAGCGATGAAGGTCGCGGCTTTACTGGACAAATTTCCTTTATAGGGGACTCAGTAGGAGCGATTTTAACATTCGACGCTTTGTGTAGATCAACACATTCTAGACATAATAGTGAAAATAATATTTTGGATAGTCAAGGTGATAGTAACGACGATGGGAGACACTTGGCAGCGCCTTCTCCCAGAAGAAAATCTTCTAGTGTAAAGTAAGCGCCCGGGAAACATGACTTGCGTGTGTCAATGTCTGCCGAGACGGTGAAAATTCAATGATTATGTTAATGTATTCTCTCTTTTTTGTTTCAGTGATCTCCAACATTCTAAACTGGACTTTGACGTAGGCGAATTTTTCATGTTCGGTACTCCACTCGCTTTAGTTCTGGCGTATAGAAAAATTTCCGCGAGCGGCGATAAGAATAGCAACATAAGGAGACCATCGGTGAATCAACTGTACAACTTATTCCATCCTACTGATCCTGTAGCTGCTAGATTAGAGCCGCTAATCTCTGCAAGATTTTCTCTTCTTCCGCCAGTTAATGTGGCTCGGTATCAAAAGTATCCACTTGGGAATGGTCAGCCCTACCATCTATGTATGTATTCAATATGCATACACAATTTTATTTTCTATACAGTGTGGGAAATTTGAAATAAGTTATGCAAATACCTCGCTTGCTATTATTTTATGCATTTATATATTTAAGGAAAGAAAGAACTTTTTACTTGGCTCCTGTTTCTTACAATTGGGGCTGAAAATTTCTAGTTTGTGTAGAGATCCGCCGTCTAATTATAATCAATAACAAGCGAGATATTCATCAAATGACCTATTTTAAATTCTCCTCCTTGCACAGATAAAGGAGACGAAGAATATTTTATATATCGTGTGTTGCTTCCAGTGGAGGCGATTCAATCAAATGCACAATTATTCACGGACATGAATGTGTCGCATATAAGAAGGCTATCTGATATATCGATCCACAGTACGATGTCCGGTATGGTAGAAAATATCCAAGTAGTAACCAATTGTACGTAAAAAGCAAATTTTTCTTACTGAATCTTTCAGACAGGAATATTTTATTTTTGTAATCGACGACCCGTTACAGTGACGCAAAAATGGTGGGGTGCAAAAAGACTGGATTACGCGCTTTATTGTCCAGAAGGCTTGTCGAATTTTCCTACGAATGCTTTGCCTCATCTTTTCCACGCCAGCTACTGGGAATCGTACGACGTAATAGCGTTCATTCTACGGCAATTGGGCAGATTCGATTTGCCGATACTCTCTAGCGAAGAGAAAGAATTATCTTCCTTCCGTCCAGGTCAACCTAGAGAAAAATGGAACAAGAAACGTACCTCCGTTAAACTGAAGGTATTCACACTAGAACCACTAGACGAACTAAAATGGATCTTTATGCAAAATAAAAATTGTCGGCATATCTTTAATAGATTTATTAAGCTGTGACAAATGTATTGATACTCTCGAATTCTTGTAATCTTTTGGTTTTTTAAAATTACGATAAAATCCGCAGTCACTTGTTACATTTCTCTTTATTAAACTAGAATGTTGCTGCCAATCATAGAGCGAACGATGTAATTGTTAGAGAAGGAGCACCACAAGTGCTGATTGCTAGATTCATGTACAGTCCCATAGACGTTATCGCATTGAAAGGTGTGTTGAATACTGTATCACATAAATTACATACTACAAAGGCACTGTACGTTTACGATCGATTCTTTCAGGCGAGAAAGTGGACATCCACATCATGAAGGATTCTCCGGCAGGAGAATGGACGTACTTATCCACAGAGACAACTGACAAAAATGGTAGAATAACTTATAGGATACCGGACGACAAAGCATTGGGCTATGGACTGCATCCTATTAAAATGATTGTCAGGTAACGCTACCAATCAAGCGAGTATTGAGAAGGTGTACTAGATGATACGAATGAATTTCTTCTTCTAGAGGTGATCATACATCGGTAGACTTTTTCATGGCTGTGATTCCACCGAAAACTGAGTGTGTGGTGTTTAGCATAGACGGTTCGTTCACTGCGAGTATGTCTGTCAGCGGGAAGGATCCAAAAGTGAGAGCGGGAGCTGTGGATGTTGTCAGGTACTACCTTGCAATCCTCTTAAAATTAAGATAAAGGGTACATCGTGATTTCAATGAATTATGCTCTATTTATTCTGTTTTGCTTAACAAAAATTTACGAAAAAATGTATGAATATTCTACCTAATAGCACACATTACTGAGCATTTTTTCCGAATTTTTAACCGGAAAATCGATTTTCGGAAATCTTCAGAAACTTAAAATTGCTAATTTTATATTAAAGTTATCGGATGACCACGTTTATGTACCCTCCCCTCGTTTCTATAACAAGCTAATATTTGTTTGGTTAATTTAGGCACTGGCAAGAACTGGGTTACTTAATTATTTATATTACCGCGAGGCCCGACATGCAACAACAAAAGGTCGTTTCCTGGCTGTCTCAACATAATTTCCCTCACGGGCTTGTGTCCTTTGCGGATGGCCTTTCAACAGACCCTCTGGGCCACAAAGCTGCGTACTTAAACAGACTGGTCCAGGTAAACAATTGGCTACAGATACATGTTAAGCAACTATAACTACACCGGCGTGCAGAATTAAAGGATCACTGAATTTTTAGTAATAGAGAATCGTAAATTAAGAATATTGGAACGCGTTATTTTTACTTGTCCCGTAAATCTAGTGTTAATTTTGCATGTCAGTGCACTAAGGGAGCTTTTATGTTACTATGAAGTGGAAAACTATAACTTTATTATTTCCGTTTAGGAACACGGTGTATTAATCCATCACGCATACGGCAGTAGCAAAGACATAAGTGTGTACACGGCGATCAATCTTAAACCGAGTCAAATATTCATCATCGGTAAAGTGCCGAAGAAGCACCACCTTCTGGCGACGATCCTCCATGAAGGCTATGCCGCTCATTTGACCATGCTGCAGGCTCATGGAGGCTCGAGGCCCGCCCAGGGTAACGCTCGTATGGTAATCCCAAGGGGTCAGTTTGGTTTACCTGGGCAGAACGCTTCGCTTCGGCGGAGAAGGTGAGCAATCAATTCTTCGATGCACGTTCGACACAGTTATTTGTCCGATCAGATTACATGTTGTGGTGATGTGGACATTTTTAAGGTAATAATTCATTCGATCCTTGCTAACCCCGACGTTCAGACGCTTCGATCGCTGCAGAACGGCGGATGTGTCGTGATAAATGTTGTCTCCTAGACGGAGAAGACGTGTGCAGAGTGGGCGTAAGGCATTTCGGAGATCATAATCAAAAAGCTCTCTGTTATCTGTACATAGATAATGCTGTATTTTTATAAACTGTGTATTGTGACGTCGTTATACATATAAGACAACGTTTCAAGCAAAGAAGTAGTTGTTTCAGAAGCGACGACGGTGCGTTCATCGTGCTCGCGCCCGAATCGATGTTAACTAAACCAATATAGTCGAGAGATTTGTAAAAACAATCGTAACTACGAAAACAAGGTACATAAACCACGAATAATCTAAGTAGTCGCATGGTATAATCCATAAGAGTCTTGGCAAACGATATAGACTGACGAACCAACGGTTCTCCTGTTGTTACATCGTAAAATGTTAATCTGTATCAGGCTTGGGCACAGTTATACAATTTGCAAACATGAATTATTTCAATTCATTTAGAATTCCTTATTTGAATCACTCGAGCCACTCAAATAAAATAAATAATAATTTGGCAACAAACGTTGCGATGGAATTTATTTTATTTGAATAACTTTACTTCTCTCTCTCTCTCTCTCTCTCTCTCTCTCTCAATTATATCAAATACAAACATCCATTATGTAGAAACTGACCATAGCATAATAGTGTTACGTTTAATCCATCGGCTCAGAGTATTAAAACTTAATTACTCAAATTCTTGCGGTTCAGTTGTATGAAATGCTTCGATATCAACACGATGAAATAATCAAGAGAAAAATCATTTTTATATTCGTACGATGCCCAATCCTGGTCTATATCGTATGTTTGGATGCATAGGTATCATTCCTACGTGAAGCCTGAACGATGCAGCAGTTGATTTCGCGACTGCATCGGATTTCGTCTCGAAACAAGTCTTCTGTAGTTCCACCTAGCTTATGTATGATCTATGTACAGTGTCGTTCATGTTCGTATCATCGTCATTTCCCTTTTCTTCTTTTTGCTTGTTGTGTTAGAGTGATGCTGGGCTCTCACAGATAGAAGTAACGTCTTGTTTCTCTGATCTCTTTCAGAAACTGATCTTTCCCTCTCTTTCTCTTTCTCTTTCTCTCTGTCTCTATCTTTCTCCATACGTTTCTCCTTATTCTTCAGCCGAACAATGTTTGAAGCTTATTAGTCTGTTCGTTCCAGGTACCTGTTATGAAGATACGTCGTGTTACGCGGCGACATCCGCCGCCGTTCTACGCTCAAACTTAATGTTTTATCTGTCAGCCGTACATATGTCCAGAATTTGCGGTTAAATCAACGTATGAGTGTCTAGATTATAGAGAAACCTAAAAAAAACCGTTATTTCGTTACCCCGTGAAATGGTCTGATCTCACTATAGCGACCAAGGTAAACCACAGACCCCTATACCGCTTCAAATCTATTAGGTGAATGTGCGTGCGTGCGTGTTGCGGAAAAAATACATATATTTAGCTAGATCCACCACCATCAAAGTAGTCTCTCTCTATCTTCTTCTTCGTCTTCTTCTTCTTCTTCTCGATGGAAGGCTGTTTAAATCTTTGGTTTGGTGGTAGATCAGACGAAGACATCTGCTTGTACGAAAGACTAACAGCACGTCTATCATGCGACCAAAGCTCTGACACGATGCACTTTATTGATACTTTACACGCGAATGCCATTTCGAATGACGCTACTCACGGACCTAACCGGTGCACAGTGGGCTGGAAACCCGATTCACTGTGGTCAAAATTATTTCAGCGTTATTTCAAGCTCCAAAGGCGACAATACATATCAACATTTAAATAATCAAGGTGACCTCCATTTTTTATTAGAAAAAGTTAATAAAAAACAGGTTTTCAATCCACTGTGCGACGTACAAAGACTGTAGACGTTTAATTTATTGAAAGTGAAATAGAACGTGACCGTACGTTTAAGCTTCTACAGTCTATTTCGCAAGTACTCCAGCATCTTTTCTAGCTATTGACCCTCGCAGGAGCAGATGTGCAGACCCTGCAGCAATTGAAACAGAGTCAACCAGCTTTGTTCAGATCAAACTGTACTGTCTTTTCTTGTCTCATGATACATTGTTGCATACTTTGGACTGAAGCAACTTCTATTGTAGGAAGTATATTGCTGCTTGTACTGGCCTGAAGCCAACGACGGGACATTTGTCCGGCCAAGAAAAATGTATAACGTAATCTGAACGCTCATTCTCACAATGGAGGATGCGGACGTCCCTCTGTCTCTTCATTTAACACGTTGAGTGCCACATAAACATTACACAAGATCAGAACAAAGTTCATCATAACTATGATTGTTCTAACATTTTCGAGTGTACCAAAAATTGATTTCTAAGTCTGGTAAAAAAGGAATGGTTTATACATAACCGACGTGGCACTCGGAGTGTTGAGCAACGACTAACTGACCCACTCTACACCACTGTCTTTGCAGGACAGCCATTCGTCTTCACCGCCATCCGATCATTCACCAGTGCTTCTTATGTACGGAGATGTTTATGTCCCGCTTTCAGTATAAAACTTCAAACACACTGCTAGTTCTACTACGCTGCTAATACATCCATGTTCTCATCTGCTTCCACAACCAGCGATCTACACCTGTCTCTCGTTGATAGATGCAGCATACTTCTCACGATCTCTGCTACAAGTTCGATAACGTTCAAGAGGTTATATGGAACGTTCACCTATCTCACGATTAGATCTAGACTTAGAGAGTAGACAGATCTATATTTCTATCCACGTTCAAACGGACATTTTATTCGACCTCGTGCCCCCAGATATTTCAATGTCCGCTTCAGTATCCCCAAAACTATACATATAGGACTTAACGACGATTTGATTCTTCAGGCATGATTCATGAATCCCTGCGGCTGATAGTATATCTAACTCTCTTGATGCTTACCCTGTTTGCCAATTTCTTTAACCATTTCAATGTCTTCTTCACATTAGAATAACATATACTCGGCACACAGACTGTTGGCGATAAGATAAATCAGATCAGCGTCTAACAAAAAATCCGATCTGAGCCTAACAGAGTCGAATGATCGACAGTCAGTGTGCAGAGTACGATGCTCAGAACAATTGGGACTAGTCTAACGGTTCCAGGATTACCCTAATTATTCTGATCAGTGTAACAAGTCTCTCAAGTGAATTAACGCTCTATACATTAACACGCAGTCTTTTTTTTCAAATTATTTAGATTAAAGAGATCGCGGATTGCTCGGGCATTAACCTGGATGATTGACAGCTCTTTCAGACTGGCGAAGCGTGCGATATCCCAGCCGATCCCGAGCAACATGACATTGCCGTTGGAACGATCGACGAGCGTCGGCCCTCCAATCTCACCTCAAACCGCGCCAGCCATCAGATCCACGGCACCGGAGAAACTCTGACGATTCGCTCGCTGCCGGTCGTTCTTCGAATCCCGGCGGTGAACCGTATTGTTATTGTATTCTCGCGAGGATCTTCCCTGGAACGGAGTCGGTGCGGACCGAACGAAGAAGTCCTCGTACATTTCAATCGACACATGCTCAACAATTTAAAGAAGATCTAACTTTGTTACTCCACTTTTATATCCACTATCTATACCTATAAATTGTAATCCGGGGTCGTTGGATCAGATCCGAGGCTTCCGAAAGTCGAGGCGGGTTACAAACGTCCGGGCAAGCATAATCTCTCCGATAGCAACCGCTCAATTGCGAATCTTTATGCGCGATTACGGTGCACGCACGCATCTAAAATACCACTATCAGGCTGTTGCTGTTACTTTATCTAACTGTACATTTAGATCAAGTTTATTTCAATGTGAGTTTCAAAATACGGTGGTAAATGAACGCACTGTTTGTCGATGGTAGAAAGAACTCCAAAATAAAGATGACAATCTTCCAAATGAAGAACGTGAATTGGCGAAAAATTCTGTTTCTTTCACTTTGGCCTTGCATAAAATAAAGTACCGTAAGCGTAAAGATTCGCAGTGTGGCAAGAACGGCTCGAACGTACGAGGACCTCCGCCCCCGCGTAAAGACGATCACACGGTGCCCTTTGTTATGATAAAACTGGAACTTCATACGTTGCAATTCGTTCTTCAATCAGCGATCGGGGCTTTTCGTTTTCTTATAGGGACCTTGCGGCGAAACACGGTATATGAAGAAATATACTGTTTCGGTAAGCGAGTCTTTTGCAAACCGTGATCGAACATGATCAAAATTTTTGATAATACGGTGCAACGAGTGAATGCGACTTAGTTCCTACTGTGAATGACGAATAAAATGAGCGAGGGGGTGGGCACGTTTCCTTAGAGGCGAGGCACGGTTTGTAGAAGAGTATACCCACCGTCTCAGTCTAGCGAACAAAAAGGATGTATGTATGTACAATCATCTTTTACCGTAGCGTTAACTTCTCCTCTGTTGGTAGTTCGTAAGAAGTATAAAGATTCGTTGAAATTGTTACCTGAGAGCCCCTCGAGCCGAGGGAAAACTGACATTCATCGTTACATTGTTAGCGTTAACAATTATCCTGTAAGCCTTGTTAGTACTCTATTACCAGGAACTATAGTGATGCATACTGTCGCGGCCAAGTTCCTTCGGTGCTATGCAGTGATGAGATTCAGCCGGTTTTCAACCATTTCAAGACGAACAGTTTTAAACATTATAGACAATGATGCCTAGGTTCGTTCAAATTGATTGCATTTTGAATGTACAATACAAATTAATTGTCGGAAGGTGAACAAAGTTAAAGTTTCATATTACTTGAAACTCGTAATATATTTGCATTAAGTATAATGTAGGATGTTTGCTGGTTTACATTCAAATATGCGTGTACCGTGTCGTTTCCCAAATCGCTAAAGTATGAAACCGGTCTGCAAACGTATTGAATCTCACCACTGGTGCTATGTCATCTTTCAATGTATCTCTTCATATCGATTTCTAAGGAGAATAGAGAGAAGAAGAAGAAAAAGAGCGGGGAAGATTATAGTAAGAGTGTAACACCGTTTTGTATGTTGTTTATTGAACAGGCCCAAGGGGGCGATTCCCGAAAACGTTGGTACAAAGACGCTTCCCTCTTACCGCATAGTTCCATGTTGCCGGCGGCATCACCGGCAATGTAAATAATAACCAGAAAATGTACATAATAAGTAGCTACGATGTTCATGGGTAACGATATACATATAGTGTATAACTTAACTAGTTAGCCGTGCGCTTCGTCGACGGTCATGCTGTCCAGATGATAATAAAGCCGGATGGCGGTTTTGGCGAGTAGGCGTTCACCGTTAGTTACCGATGCGTTTCTCTTGAGAATTGTACGCTTAAACAATTGTGGTTAGATGATTAATTATCGTCCGGCTTCGTTGGTAGGACCGGGGAAAGAGTATATCTATAATTTTTGTAAATCTGTCACGATTCGAATCGCCACGCGTCGCTTATTACTGCGACTAATTACTAGACTGCGGATTTTTATGCATTTATGGCTTCTAAAAATGTTCAAAACATGCTGGAATATAAAATTCCACAGGATTTAATACAATTTTTATTTATCTCGGATCTATAAAGGTCCCTACCCACAGAAAATAAGATTTTATTTGTTCCGACTTTCTTGAAATTTGCCTGCAAAAATTAAAAAGTGCATAATCCGCAGTCTACTAATTATCATTACGACGATAGTTACTCCAAGAGCAATAGGGGACGGAATTTTTCAACTACTTTAAGCAACGATGTCTAAAAGGAAACGTAGATCAGCGACGATCCGCCCGTGGATCATCTCGAACGACCGACAACTATCCTTCCTTTTTTCTTTTTTCATTTGTGGTTTCTTTTCTTCTTTTTTTCTCTGCGTGGTTCGGTATCCGAGACGGGATTAGATTAAATATTATCGATTAACTCATTGTTGTGCCATCATTGTTCCTTGACTGTTTCGAAGGTATATTGTGTAGCCAGTTGAAGATCTGCCATTGATCTAGTCCTTGCGTAAAAAGAAGAAAAAGAATTCCATGTATATTATTTATCCGCGCTGTCTTTGCTGTGATGTGGTACACGAAACAGATTAATTGACTAATTATTGAACTATAGTGACTGTTTGTATCGTTATAAAGTGGCATGAACATAGCTCTATTATATATACACAGACAGAGAAATATAACGAGACGGTGTATTTATATGTATACGTATGCGTCTATCAGAATTTGACCGTGTGTATGTATACATGTATACATATGTGTGTATATAAACTGTGTATATATGTATGTACGGAGTGTTTGAAACGCGGACAATTTTGTTGGTTCGTCGTCGACAATGTCGGAGCAACATTTAAGTAACAAAGTTTTAGCAGAGATCTCGTCATAGAACGTATATCTTACATTAGATTTTACACGGTGCAGTCCAATATCAACAAGAATGATAATAATCTTTACTCGAGTACTAAAAGCGTTATTTGTTGCTGAACCAATGACGTTGTCCGCAGAACACCCTGTATATGTATGTATACGACGACGTAAATGTTTAAGATATATTTATTCGTAGGCGTATAAGTGACTGCGAAAATATTTTACTTATACGGATGAACGATTATTCTCACTGGTAATAAGAGTTATATTTTTGTTAGCGTAATTTAAATGACGTATTGTAATACTTAATCAAGGGTCATTGTTTTATATATATTATGCGACCTCGCTCTAACGTAATCGATTGTTTTATATACCGTTGACACGTGACCTTTTTTTTAAAATCGGCCGCTGTGGAATTGGATCTCGAGATTTCTGAACAAAACGCCTGGCTGAGAAAACTGTAGTCTACCTTTCTTCATTGGGTATTGCAATAAATGATAAATCATTGTCGTTTGAAATCTGTTCCGTTCATTTTAGTATACACCCTTATTCTCTCCGGCGCAAAACAAATTTACTATATGTATACTATAATACTATACTATCCCATATATACACTAAACTAAATATGCTATATATTTACAATATTACTATCCCGCCTTTCTTGTCTTTAGACAACCTCTACCATCATTCTGCGATCCTGATAACTCGCGAGTAAAAATCACAGGATTTTATAACCAAAGCTGGTAGCACATTAGTCTATGCTTATCCCACAATCTATCATCTTTATCTCAGAGCTCCACCATCATTCTATCCTCCTAATAATTTTCAGGCGAAAGTAACAGGAGCTGATAATCAACTTGGTAAACTCCATTTGTCTATTCTTATCACGTGTAACGGGCTGATTGCCATTGTACCGTTGGATGCTGTGTATCAATACTATCAATGTATCCATAAGACATTATGTATCAGTTAATCACCGATTCCCGTCTAAGGGTCAACTTTGGAAACCTTTGACCGATGACTGTAATCTTCTCTCCGCCAAACCCAGCGGACCTGGGACCTTCCCAGGTCAACAAGGAATACTATTTAAGATTGTACAAGAATAAAGTTCAGTTCCTGACCGTACGTCTACAGTACAAATACCTACCCGACCTCGTTCTACGGTTCGCGGTTCAGTTCGTGCGTGAGTACGTTTTCCCCGTAACACGTACAATATGTACTACTCTTTGTCTGAAAGCTCCACCGTCATTCTATATTCCTAATAATATTTGGGCTAAAGTAACAAGAGTCAATAACCAAAGTTGGTAATGAGTTTCTATCCTTCTCGCATATCTTTTATCCTAGTCGTTAGATAAAATTCGAATCTCCATCGTTGTTCTGTGCTCCTAATAAAAAGAGCTGATTTTCGCTCAGAACATTCTGACTCTATTGCGGTGGGATAAGGTAGAGTAAGAAAATTACCGACAAATTAGGCGACAATAATTCTGGCTGGAGTAAGAAACAGAAGGCCATCGACATGATCTCGTCGCAGCAGAAGGCTACTGAGGAGATTCTCGTCGGTGACAAAGGCAAATCGTCTATTGATCATCATGAATTGTTACAGTCTGTACCGAGCAGATATTTCAGACGATGTTGGTTTCAATATTAAAAGCAAAACTCAAAGACAAAAGTTCCTAGAAATATATTATTGAAGCATAATTTTAGGAAAATCAACAATTCCTATTTCAAATTTTATATGAGACACCTCAATTTGTAATTTCAAAATATTTCATAGACGAGAATTATTACCTTACACTTTTTTGTACATAAATATTCCAAGGATCGATCTGTGAGAAATATGTTGAAAAGACTTTACTGTAAAAAATTAGATGGCAAGGTGATCAAGGGAGTGCTTGTACACATCGTTAGCAAAAGGAATTATTATAAACATTAATTAGCTAGAATTAATAAATGTATCATAGTATTATGTTGAATAAATTAATGCGTGCGGATGTTCATGGTTTAAAATTTATTCTGTATTTCGAGTTTTATTGTCTATTTTTACAAAAAAAAATTAGATGGCAAGGTGGTCAAGGAAGTGCTCGTTAAGATCATTAACAAAAGCAATTGTTATAAACATTAAACAGCCAGAAATAATAAATTTATCTGTGAATTGTATCGAATAAATTAATACGTACGAATGTTATGGTTTAAAAGTTATTCCGTATCACGAAAACTATTAGCCACTTTGACTAAAAAATTAGGTGGTCAGATAGCCAAGGAATTGCTTGTGGACATCGTTGTAAAATAGAATTGTTATAAACATTAACTAGCTGGAAATAATAAATTTTTCAATAATTGTCACGGCGATCGACATCGATCGATATTCGGCGGAGTGGGGGACGCCGCTCGAGCTCGGCGGCTCGGCGAGAGCTCTCAGTCAGTCAGTCAGTCGGGCCGGGGGGAGCGGCGTGGGGCCGTGAGTGAGTACGGGGTGTAGCGTCCCCGGGGCACCCGAATCGTCTATAGGCCGCACTCGTGTGCGGGGTTAGTTTGGCTCTCGTGAGCTGGTCTTAGGTTTGCTCTCGTGAGCGTATATTAGGCTTGCACTCGTGTGCGGGGTTATGAATTGATATGTATGTCTAATCATTATTAGTCTGTTTCAGTTAGAGTACACCAAGAAGAGGACACACCAACGAAGAAGAAGACTGCAGTGTATTTTTAAGTTAGTTATATTTCGTTTATATGTTAAGATTGTATGTCGTCATTGTAAATATGTCGAGTAATTATTGCCGTAAATTCACTTTGCTCGACTCGTATTTTTGACTCCTTCACAGCCTTCTGCTGTGTCGGACCTTGCTGGTATGTACCAGACCGGTTGGGGCCGGTACTCGGCGTCGATACATTGAGACGGGTGGTTCATTGAGACCTGTTCACTCGTATTGCCATTCTCTCTGTTCGTAATTCTACCCGAGTCATCACAGCGCTTTGCGTTGCCTGGTGGCAGGTAGTTGGCAGAGAAATTCTCTGTTCGTCATCCTACCCGAGTCACCTCAACGCATTGCGTTCCCTGGTGGCAGGTGGTAGTTGGCAGAGAAATGGTACCCCGTTTGAACACTTCTCGTGTCCTTCTCTCTTGGTGAGGACACGTCGGGTATCGGCTCTGGCCGGAGTTGGGCTGCAAGCATTGTACGCGTCGCGTCACCTTCGAATCAGAGCCTTCTGCTCTGGTTCGCTCTTGTTTCTCACTTTGAAAGAATCAGAGCCTTCTGCCTGATTCGCCTTTGGTCCCTCGTGGATCGGAGACTTCTTCTTCGATTCACACCTTTTGCTCCGCGATAATTACTCGATATATCTGCGTAATTTAGTATAAGTTCGTCGTTGTAAGAAAGGGAGCCAGAAGGAATATTGCATTCGTTCTGACTCCCTTTCGGGTCTCTTGTGCAGCAACCTCCTCGTGGTGAGACCTGGGCAATCGGTATTATCCTCTATTTGTAAGAACTTCTAATGTCTTATGAATAAAGGGTAATTTCGAGCTAATAGCTGCACACTTCGAATTTGCGTTGATATTGTATACTAGAATGTAACACATGCTACATGTAAGAAACAACTGAGAACAAAATATATTATTTAAGGTGCTATCACTAATTACTAATTACTAATTACTAATTAGTAGACTGCGGATCTTTATGCAAAATAAAAATTGTCTGCATCGATTCCAAGAAATAGAAATTTCTTCCCTCAATGATTTTATTATGAAATCTACAGTTTTTTAAATGTTTCAACAATGTTGAATTCCATCTAATCAACCTTTCTATAAATGCATAAAGTTCCGCAGTCTGCTAATTAGTAATTAGAAAATGTTTGAATCGAACATATATATGGGTGACAATTTTGTGACATTTATTTTGCTTGGCTCGTACATAATATACAGCATACGGAATGAAGATTAAACATACAAACATACGTACTGTGAAAAATACGCATTATTCTTTCACATCGAATGATCTCTAGTTCGAAACACGTCTTTCCTCATTATATCCTTCGACTTCTATATATCAGGATCAAATATAATTCGCGTAGAGATCGTTGTCTTTCGTTATATTACAGATATGACGTTACAGAGATATGTTAATTAATGAATCTACAGTTGTCCATGTGTGATCGACAGAAATCAAGTTGCCTTACTAAAACACAGTCACGAAATAATATTACTTGATCTCGGTAAAAAAGTGAATGATTAGTCCCGCTATTCTATAGCATTACAGCTGGACACAGTACACTCATAGCACTGAGAATAACATTATAGCGACGAGAGCGTGGAGAAACATAATCTCAAAAATCGTGTTCAGTCGGATGTTCGCAGTCTTACTGCGAACTATGTAGTGTGATAAGATCCGTAGAATAATTTGTACGCGATTTACAATGAGTATTAACATCAGGTCTCGGAATATCATACGTCGAACTAACGCTAAACATCGAAAAACACGTTTTTCGTCGTACGAATGTCTATTTCGGGCATGCACGAATTCTTATCAACGATCATCAATTCCGAACGATAGGAAGAGACAATCAGCCTTCATCCTTGCGTTCTATCGATCCTTCGTCCGTTACCTCGCGAACCGAATCCACATGATTTACGTCCACCTCGATCACGAATATTGACGCGGGTGGTGTTTCTTCGACGCGATCGATTTCCGCCGGAAGCAGCGGCACCATCGGCTTGTAGGTCTGAAGCTCCATCGAGGACACACAAGATGGTGTTCTCAACAAACTCGAGTCGAACCGATTGTTCACGTAATTGCCGCTCTCGCTCTGATGATCTTCGTTGCTGTTTTGACTCGCGTTACCGTTGCTGCAGCCATCCGCCTCCTGTTTGTCGCTCTGCGACGAACTCGATCCATTTTCCTCGTTCGCTTCATTTTCGCGAATCGACGCATTCTTCGACAGAGCTGGTAGTTTCGATCTGACGTCGCTCACCTGAATGTGAAACGCGCATTATTATGCATCGATAAGATAAGACATATACATTTCCAATAAACAGTGGGAACTGATAATAAATAGCCACGCTGTCTGCCGGAGCTAGACAAAGCTATCGAGTACCGATAGCGGCGGGATCATTAAGGATAGACTCGAGTTTAACGACACTGCTATAACAATTTTTACCTTGGACCATTTAGCATGTCCCAGATAGCAGAAACGCATCTTAAAAGGTCCATAAATGTTAATTAAATTAAAAGAAGAGAAGAGTAAAAATAGATTTCGAAAGAAACGAGTTTAAAGTTAGACCTAGCTTCATCAGGAGAACGCATGTGGAATTGACATAAAAAGTGTAATAAAAATAACAATTGCAATTAAAATCACTATAAAAGTAATAAAAATTGAAGTTGAAATTGATATTAAAATTGAAATTGAAGCAAAACACTAACTCCAATGCTATAACTCCAAACTCTACTTGCAACCAGCATTCATAACTAACTTTAAATGGCACCCAACCTGGTGCAGGAAGCTGGAACGATGATTCCTCGCAGAAGACAAGCCAGCCTGCCTCTGCAACTGCCTCTGCAAACCGACCAAAGATCCTCGTTCATGGATCACGCTGACCACGCTGGACTTCACATCGCTGTGAGGGAAAAGAAGCTTCCACATGAAATTCTTCAGCGCCGCCCGGAAGTCCTTTAAGTGATAAGCGTAGAGCAACGGATTCCCAGCCGAGTTCAAATGCGATAGGATGATGCAGAAGTTCATCAGGATGTCGTTCACTTTACAGCGAGGACAGAAAGCCATCACACAGTTGATGGTGTAGAGGGGGAACCAGCAAATGATGAAGAAGATCACGATCCGCGATAGATTTTGCGTAGCCTTCACCTCACGTTTACGAGCTGCGCCGAGAAGCCGTAGCATTGGGCCCGCCGACGTTTGGTTTCCGATTCGACGGCCAGGATTCATTGTTACTATTTGCTGTAACTGTTTATGTATTATTATTCGACCAACACACACGAGCTGTAATTCTTAACGAAAAAAATCTTTAATTCGTTCATCCTCATCCGTCCCGCATTTTCTAACTTATATTCAATCATGGCAGCTTCAAGAATACACTATACAGGATGGTCCACTTAAATATTTCCGTTATTTTTGACGACATAACAAATGTGTTTAATACAATGTTATTTTTTTCTGAAATTCATTATTCCGGAGTTTTCAAGGTCTTCGATATGTTTGTTCTCGTAAATGTATATTTTTTCCTGCCATATTCTAGTTGACATCTAGTTGATATTTATAAATAAAGCGAAAAACGCTCAGAACTTTTTACTTCACCTAATATTAACATCACCTTGAGACATCGCATTAAAAATTTGTGTTATGTCATCAAAAATCAAGGAGATATTTATGTGGCTGCATGTGGATGGACATCCTGTATATCATCGTGTGCAAAAGTGATTTAGCAAACTTTCGTGGACCGTCCTCCACACGTTTTTTCACCGGAGCAGCGTGAAAGTCTGATTAATACGCGTGATCAATAACAGGAGCGCTAAGTTTCCAGTAAGTTATGCAGCCGCCATTAGGGTGATTAATCTCGATCGGAAGGTCGTCTGAGCGAAAGACGTTCGAGTGAAGAAAAATGGGCCTCAGGATATATTGCTACTCGAATTATACGAATAACGAGGAACTCCATTTATGAGAACTATCGGAGGATGTAGAGGACGGGTTCGCAAACGTGTATCGCATCTTTATTAATTCGTCGCCATGTTTACGGACTGTCAACGTGTATATTTACGGGAAATTGTCTGACCTGTTTCACGACCACTCTGTATATATGGGCGTAGAAGGCTGCAATTAATAGCGCTGGGAAGATGATCGTGGCGAAGTAGAGGAACACTAGGTAATTGTAATCCATCACCTCGGTGAAGATGCATTTCTCGTTCGATTTCTTGCCGGTGTTCCAGCCTAACAGCGGCAGAAAACCGACCAATGTCCCGGCGATCCAGCACACGCAAATTATACCTGTAATCATTGCAGATAAAGGTATCGTTACTTTACAATTAGCCATTCTACGTTCAAGATCGGTCGAACAAAAATCGATTAAATTAAACGAGACGCGGCGTTGGCCGTCAGTGGAGCGGGTAGGTACAGTGAATAAACGGGCACCAGTAAATGAACGCTTTCGTATATTTCAACAAATTTTAAGCCGCACGGCATACTAGCGATAATGACTCTTGGGCCAATTGAATATATGACCCTTTTTCGTAGCTGTATTCCTATTGGTACAATAGAAAGAATATAGTATGAATATATTGGTACTAGAACGTAGTGTTCATTGACGGGTATTTTTTATATTTTTTATTTAACGTTTAATAAAGAAAAATAATAATAATTTCATTTTATTTGTGTTCATTTATTTTTGACAAATGAAGTATAGGGAGCCATTTGGCATATATGAGATTTCTTTAATTCACATATTTTTTAAAAAATAAAATATCTTCCTGAACAAATACCTTAAATGTTCATTCACTGGTGCAGTTACCCTAGAAATAAATATCTGAATTGTAGCTTTCAATTTTAATTTACAAACGTGACGAACTTTCGTTCCAAGCGAATATTTATTTTTTGAACGGTGTGATTACTACATTGAGAAAAAAAGTAGTTACTTCAATAACACGTGTGTTATTGTAATTTTTTTACTTGGATGAATATCAATGTATTCTTTTCAATAGTATGAAACTTAGAAGCAAATCGTGATGTATTTGAATTGTCTATCATGAAATGATTGAAAATAGTATTTGATTCAATACCGTATATTATTATTCGTAATATTTCTTTTTCTCCTTCAATCAGATATGTTGTTAAAAAATTTGAGAAATGTATTGATTTATACTGGAATTGGTTCGAGGCCATATCTTATTTTTTGAAAACATTGATGGTCAAGCTATTGGCTTATATGATTGGCGGAAATGAGTTTTGCTATTGAAATTCAATAGTATTAAATATTAAAATAAGTTCATATGATATTGGCACTATTCAATAGTACATCTTATTGAATCAACATATACTTTTTTTGTTTCGACAGGATTTTTTTCTCAGTGTACGAGGAAAACATAAGGCCCAATCCTGAATACGCTTCAATAAACTCACTCAAAAATAGTTGATTTGTAGACGGTTGAATTTGATCTTCAAAAGAGCGAAATTGATTTGCAAAGGGTGAGTTTCACTGCTAAAAGGGGCTGAATTTTGATCGCAAGACTGTATAGTCCCCCATTAGAAAGCGGCAGTGAACATGGTCCTTTAAAACACGAACACGAAATTGAAGTTCGAGTACAAACGTATTTGATAAAAAACCGATTATGCATGGAGGATCCTGTGTAGCAAAAAGTAGTAGGGCGGAAAGTCGGTCAACGGTATCGATGATAGTAGCGCACGTGAACATTATCGATCACAGAGCAGGGTAATAAACGCACCTTTTTCGTTCGCCGGGAAGATGGTATCAGTCAGCCTAGTCGTAATTAAAATCACTCGGGCCATAAACAGGCGAAATGCTTGAATTAATCACGACCATCCGGTTAGCGATATGAGGAACGTCTAATCGGTCGATTAATCCTTCCACGAACTGTCTTCAATTTATAACAGCGACGGGATAACACGGAGGCCATTTTTTCGAATGAAAATTTGCGTCGCGTCACGTCGTTCGTTCATTATTAAGCATTTCACTCGGGAAAGGGTTTTCTCAACAGGTTTTAGAAAATCAAGAATACATGTATTTACTGTTACTTGCCTCGGCAAAATTCGTATTGAAAAATTGTTCTGTGAGTGGATCAGACAACTCGGTCTTTGAAAAATTAATTATTCTAGTAGAGATGAACATGTCGGATGATCGAGCATAAAAGTTCGTGCTCGATTTGAAAATAAAATGCAGTGGTTAAATTTTAAAGCATTTTCACCATTCTTTTTTACAATTGTCGGAAAAGAAATTATTGCATTATTATTTGTTTGTTTTATCTATGACAATCGGACACGAACTTATACAATCATCTGATTGTTCGCAAATCTGCTGAGATTTTGTTAGTTGAATATCCTGAATTCAGAGGTACGTATGGAGATGTAACGATACGATTTCCATCAATGGTGGATAGAGGTAGGGGAAGTCCTATGGGAAATCGAAGGAATGGTCGTCGGATAGATGCGTTTCAGGTATCCTGACATTTTTGAAGTTCCCTTGGCAATTAAGTTGTGTCCAGTAGCATTCTAACTAGACTGTGAATGATTTTGCAATAGAAATGTCTTAGAAATCGACGCAGTCCAATTAAGACTATTGTTTAGTAATTCTGAAAGCAAGCTCGGCGACAGTATCGACCAAAGGCGGTTCTCGTCAGCGAGGAGCGAAACACGAAGTCGAAGCAAGTAGTATGAGTCAATCGTATCGTGGACCAGCTAAAAATTCGTGGAATCGCCCGGTGCATAGATGTCACCATGGTCGTTGCACAATCCACCGAACCAATTGTAATAACGTTTCCCAGAAGAACTGTGCGCGTAGCCGTTTAATTAAACAGAGACGAAACAACATTCACGGGCAAATTATAATTTGCAGAATTGTTTACCCAGGGGGGGTCTGTTACATGCATCACCGTACGTGTACGTTTTCCATTGAAATCGTCTGATCTGTTTATTATTCTGTTCCGATAACGACAGGAACACCACACGGGGCTTAACCTTTGTTTAACAATGTTTGACGTGGAGACTTTTATTAAATTTCAAGAATTAGCAAGACGGTAGCATTGCGTGTTCCGGCTGCTTTGACAATGAACGCACGCGATAATGATGAATGACTGTCACGTCTCAGAACGCAGGACACGGGATTTCGTGCTACGTCGTGTCTGATTAGACAACATTGTCCGATGCGACCTCCCACATGGTATTGTTGCAGACTCTAAGTCTCTTATTTGGTGCAATATTAGAAATATTACAGTGAAACGAATGAATATTCGGACGCCCTAAAATAGACGATAAGTTTTTTCATATTTTACTATACGATTTAAACTTTTGTTGGGAAGCTAGAGCTGTTAGTTTACTACGGGATGTGAAAAGAAATTTTGTCTAAAATTACAATTGATCGGAATTGTAGAAGAAATACTAACATACAACTTCTTCCATATGTGGACCTATATTGAAAATTTACAAAAAAAGTTTCGTAAATCTGTGTCGATGAAACATATTCCGAAAATGTAATTTTAATTAATAACTCGACCGCGAATGTTTATGCAAAATAAAAAATGTCTGCATCGATTCCAAGACACAGAAGCTGAATAAACATTTGTTTCTTCTTTTAATGATTTCATTAACCCGGGATTAATACGTTGATGTTCTTAAATTTTTAAAATATACATACCAATTTTTGTTATAAGTGCATAAAGATCTGCTGTCTAGTAATAACAAATGGAAGAAATGTCATTTCCACACGAAAAACGAAATTACTTTCCGAACAACTTAATAACAATAGTTTAACGAAGAAGGTACATGTCAATAGTACAAACAACACGGCAGTGATTTTAAATGCGACTGAATCGATGTAGAATCACGGTAAGCAATTGCGATGGCAACAGGTGGTAGCTGTTCTCGGTAAATAAGACGTTCCGCGGCACGTTTCGCGAAATTGATCCGGAATAGGACTTTGCTAATTTCGTTTCAGTCTACTCGAGACGTCTTTCCGTAATTATATTTTGTTTGAGCTTTTTAATATTGTGACTGATAAAAAGCTGTTATATTATTGTCAAACATATTAAGAAAGAAGATAAATTTCAATTCAGGTAAACGATCTTTATTTTGCATAAAGATCCGCTGTCTAGTTAGAAGCTATCGCTTTCAAAATAATATCGCGACGCTAAATCACATCCCAGGGGAATTATTAACATGAGTGGTCTTGTCAAAACGCGTCATTTTCTCACGGATATTGATAACAATGAAATATGTTATAAATCTCGACATTCTGAACATCTTTTTCCTTTACAAATAACACTGTCCAACAGCCAAAAAGGATTTCGATTCTCACTATGCAATTCTTGTAGAGTTTCTTGCGCTGATTCCGAATCTGTCCTTAATTTATCTCATACACGCACAGTTTTTGAGAAATTTGAGTTTGAAAAAATGCCATATTTTTCAACTTTGAACAAATATTGTGATGTTATTATCAAAGATATAATAACGTGTAATAACGGCGGTCTCTTTTAGTTTTTTTTTTTTAGATATTTACAAAAAACTGTTCGTTCGATTACAACTGATTCCACCATAAACGAATTGTTTGTCCCATCCCGGCCTGGGAGAATAACAGAATAATCTGAAATGAATAATAATTTGGATTTGGAAGCTTCGAAGTGTTCTTACTTTCTTACAAGAAATAGTTTGATATGTTAATCTTGGAAAATTGACGTTTGCCCAGAAGAAGCAGGATTTCAGACCGTAGCGCGTAGGATGAAAAGGAGTATCGTCCTTAAAACTAAGATTTTCCGCTCGAGCGTGACGCAGACGATAAACAAGCGTGTCCGATTACGGGTACGACAGTCACACGGATCACGGAATCACATCCCTTACCTATGGCAGTTTTAGTGCGTACGGTGCGCGAGTATCCCATGGGATGTAGTATCGCCCAGTAACGATCTACGGACACCGCCACCAGACAGAAGATGCTGATGGTGCAGAGAACGATCAGGACAGAGACGGTGAACAGGCAAGCATGGAGATTGGTGGGCAACCCTATGCTGGCGAGGATGGCGAAGGGTATGGCGAACAGACCGACCAATAAATCTGCCGTGGCCAGCGATATAATATAGTAGTTGGTCCGTCGACGTAGTTTCCTCTCCTTGCTGAAGACGATGATGACCAAACCGTTGCCAAAGATCGCGCACACCGCCACCAGAATCTCGCACACGGTGTACGGCAGATTCAGCTCGGAGCTGGTGGGCGCGGTGACAGTGGTCAGAGTAGTGAAATCGTCGGCCAACTCGGTGGCGTTTGATGGAAATTCCATCACGACGCAAGCTGATGCCCGGTTCTCTCTGTCATCTATGTATCTATCTGCTCCCCTCTTAATTAATTAACCGAAAGTCTGCTCTGATCGCGTTGTTCGGCCAGCTTGATCCGACGTCTCCGTATGTACCTTGACAAACGAGCGTTCGCGTACGATATCGGGGTAATTGCCATCGTCCTCATTGATAATCGATGCTCATTTGTTTTCCCCGGGCTAATTGGAACAACTATCCGCCGGGTGTCGCGTGACGAACGCTTTTCTCGCCGTTCTTTTTAATGGATACCCTTAATCTTCGCCGCGCGGAGCGTCCGTGACGTCGAACGGGCCGCGTGTCACGCGAGACTGATGCCACAATTTTTAATAGATCCTCCGTGGTCAACGGCGAACGCTCGAGTCGCGTGTCCACGGAATGCCGACTTCCGTTTACTGTTTTCCGGGTTGCAGAGCCGCTAGTAGCTTCCGGTAGACGGGGCACGTTTCACGGTGATCGATCTTCTTCTATAAGACAAGCGTTCGGTATTTGCCGATTCGTATGGGCCCCGGTGCGTGCTCTACTTTCGATACGATCGTCCTATTCAACGACGCACATTAATCCGCACAAAAACGTCACCATTCATAGATGAAATTCACAGGACCATCGTCTTCAAGAATATTATAGCGCACATTAATCATTGAACTGCACACTAGGTGTATTTATTGCGCGCCGAGAAGCCAAGGATTTGGTTGCCCGCCAAGAGCCACACTTCCCGAGAATGATACAAGACTCTATATCCAGCTGGATAATAAAAACTACACAGGCCATAAATCTCTACGATCCGAGGAATGAGACGCTGGTTTCGATACCAACACTAGATCACAATAGTCCACTCTACCAGCGCAATCGACACCGATCTGCGAGGACTTTCGCCGACACCTCCGCTCCTCCGCGAGAACGATTAAAGTCAATGGGCTAGGTGTATCGTCACGTCACCAATCGTACGAATCCTCTATGTACACCAGGAAATCTCGGCGAAGGTCAGCTTTTGTGGGCTAGTCAGCGCGAGATCGTCCCGTCCGTTATGTCTTCCATAAATGTAATAAGCCTCGTTGAGAGATGTCGCGCGCCTTTTAACAGTCCTAGGACAAGGCCTCAAGCAATCTGCCGCGGATTTCGTCGCACAATGGGCCAACGGACCGCTGGTCGCGGACGAATGACAGTGAAAACGACGCCGCGCTCATTGTGTCGGCGTTTCGAGTCCGGCCACGTTTCGGCCGCGTAGTTGCGGAGCTTATTACGAACTTCCTCGAGCTTGCGGCGCATGTTCATCCGAGGGTGAGCTGGTGTAAGCGTCACGCGTGCCTCCGTTTCAAGGGTATTAGGGTCACGACCCGCGCTCCTCTATCATAAATCGCCGAGCTGATCCTCGCGAGATCGACGAGACTCGCAAGCCGCTCTCATCGGCTTTTCAATTATCCTCATTCTCCCGACAACTCGCGCCTCGTTCGAATGATTCAACGATCCTCCGAGTCTCACCGCACAATTCGATTAGCCTCCGGTCCCCTCGCACTTCTGATTCCTTTCTTATTCATTAATCAAGGATTACTGATTATTTAGTAATCAGTAGCCACGATTAATAATTGGGTTTTATATTAATCGTAATTTTCAATCATCAATCAGATTACACGTTGCCCAACTCTGCTGGAAGAGAACGACGCTCGCCAGGATTGCAATCGATCGTCGTTCGTCTCCCGAAAATCGCACACTTGTTGATGGACTCCTCTTTGTTCCTGAATTCTCCTGAATTCTAGAAAAGGTTCAATCGGCGCGTTGCTTTGACATCCAAGTCTTCTTCCTTTGACAGTCTTCGAGATTTCCTTCGGTCTGCATTAAAATTCATAGCTGCTCGAGCTACGGAGATCTCTCTCGACTTTTTCCCTTCACAATCGACGATCGAGGATTTTCGCCGGCCTCGCGTAAACCGATTAAGACTTTAATTTCACGGATCCAGCGTCGCTGCCAGTTCGAAAAGGAGGATCAGCGAGGACCACTTCGATCGCGGTTGCGTCGCGACGCAACTTCCAAGTTTGCGACCGTCCCGCGACTGACTGAGACTGAATACGAAGCAGCTGACGGGAGGAAGATTAGCTGAACACCCGCGCGAGCTGCTCCGGGTTTCGCTCGGGAACTTTTGCCGAGGCGTTCCACGTGAGGTGTTCTCACAGCGAAACAATGGCGACCGGTCTTCGCAACTAGTTGAAGTATTGAAAAAGTACTTAAAAAGCGATCGAACAATCTGTTCCTGCTTCTCGTTCAAGTATAAGACAATCACAGGTAGAACGATCGATCAGAATTTAGATATTTCTTCGCCTCGTGCGTTAGAAACTCGAATTGCTTTTCTTTCTATCGCGAGCCATTAAAAATCGTAAAAGCTAGGTTCATCGTTGAAGGTCGAGAGGGGGAGATATAAAAGTCGTCATAAATAATAACGTTTTAACATCACGCGTGCTGGGTACTCTATTCTAAGCTTCTGCGTCCATCTTTATTTATAGAGGCTTCGCGTATCACGCCCTCAACATAATTATAACCGAATATCTTTACTGCAAAAAAGATTAATCTCTGAAACGCTTCCGCGATGATTGACAACAATGTTTCTACTACAAGGAGCTATCGTTTATTTGTTTTTAAAGAGGTGTTTCTCTTCTAGCTTTTACCAATAAGCAATCAACGTGCACACTGGTTCCTCCCTCGCTAATCAACGTCAATCAAGCTCGCGACGCGTTGCGTTTCCGGGACCAGTCACGGATCGGTCGACGATCGACGTTGATACCTTCCGGCGTCGCTTTTCGGAAAAGCCTGCTGTTATTAAACGTCGCAATTCGAACTGTGCACCGTGGACAGAAACGCGTCCGACTTCTCAACCCCGTGGCGCGTAACTGAGTTCCTCTTCGTGACAACACGGGGGACACGGCGACGGTGGAGGTGGAATGGAAGCGGATTATAGGTTATAGTGGCGATGGATAAGGACACGGAAGAAGAATTCGTCTAGACCCGCTAATATGTTCGATCGATCGGCTAATTCGAATGATTACGCCGCACAGCGCGGAATGCCCGTTTTCTGCAGAAAAATTACATGCCTTAAACACTCTAAGTGGTATAAATGGTATAAAAGGGAAAAATGTTTCAAATAGTTTCAAGTAGTTTATATTTTCAGAATCAGAATGGTATTCGTACATTTTGTACAGTTGTCTGTTTCAAAACACAGAAAAAACATTTAAGGGGCGACATTTCGAAGACTTGCATCATACTGAGAACATCTACCGCACGGCCCTGAAATTATGGAACAGAACACAAAGTATTACAACGAGTTTGGTACCCTCCAATGACTTTATTCGAGGATCGTGAGACGGCTTATGTAACTTTACGTCCTTACAGAAATAGTTAGAAACTATGGACTGTTCTTTGTTTAGATCCGCGTTCCTTTGAATTAATAATGACAGTATCTGTAATTGGAGGAACGTACAGTGTCTGAGAATTTAATAAGCACGTTCACGCGCGTGAAATACTCCAAGTTCACCCCTTGCGGGAGTAAGTAGTAGAAATTAGTTTAGAGTCCTCCTTCTTCGACGAAATTAAGAGTTCCTTTCCGCTGGCAACTTCGCGTGGCATTTCCCGACACTGAAAGTTTCGATCTCGTCGATATAAGAAACTTTGTTTGCTGGCAGAACCAATTCCGAGCTTTTCAATTCCTCCTTCTCGCTGTACGTAAGTACGTATATGATGTACGAAAATGATCGAATGCTTGTGCAGTACAGTTTCACTGAAATTTCATACCTGTGCCAATTTATTGTTCATTTTGTTACACATAATAATGAAGAAGCTTACTCGTTGTCCGAGGAAGACGTTTTCCTATTAGGTGCAAAGTAGAAAGTACCTAATCGTCCTGCGTGCATGTGGCTGCCACATGGCCCACCTATAAAAATAGAGAACATTATTCTTTCCTTGGGTTATTTATACCCGTTCCAAATATGTCGGAAGATATGTACATCCATATTATTCACCGGTATCAATTGTTTCGTTGGAGATTCGCTAGTCATCGTTATTACAATATTTCTGATTCGTTATTCGCAGCTCTTGATCACAGAAATCGTTGAAACACCGCATATCGTCTATTTACCAGATCGCTTCGCAAACAAACAGGTGTTTGTTATCCTCTTCGACGTCTAGCCTCGATCGAATTACTATCAAGGCGAACCAGAGACAAGCGACTTCGCCACATTTTTCGTTCTCCCTTTCGCGGAAACTGGAGATATCTTGCGCTCGCATTGATCATAATTCTTCAAGTGGAAAATCGTACTTGATAGAATGTACTCCTTCTTTTTCTATTTCATCGATTATAGGTTTCGCACTCCAATTTCACCCTTTTGCAAATTTAATTTGTTTGTTGCTTGTTTAATTATTGAGTTGTCCACTCTTTTTCGAATGGGACAAGCCTCTGTGAAATTCATTGAGAAGGTCTCGTACAACAAGACGAATCAACAGACCATAAGAACAACACAAAATCTGTATTTGTTTGTCACATTGAATTTTGATTGTAGCAATTAATTTTACGAATAAAAAATTTACGAAATAATTGATTGTCTACCGTTTGAAAGTTGTACTATTCAATAATAACTATTACAAATTTCCTTCATCAATAATTATTATGGGCGATCGAAATAAATTTATCTCATCGATAACTGTTATGAGTGATCAAAATGAATTTCTCTCAACGATAACATTTACCACTACGATTTTAGTCGATGAAATACTTGTTATTCTATGACTTTCTGTCTTTTTGGTTATAACAGTTATGGTCCCTGGTTGAAATTGATTTGCAAAAGCATGAATTTGGAGTGCAAAACCTGTACTGTCGCGATACCACAGGAGCTCCGACACAACGACAAACAAGAGGAGCGCAGCGGTGCGAAAATTACGCGGCGCAATAAAATTATCGATGTAGTTTAATTGTCTGGTCAGTCTCAAGCGTGTCTTCGACCCTCGCCTGTTATTATATCGTTCTAATAGCAGGCAATTACGTAATTAGCCTGATACGCGGCGGGAGCCATTGGCTTCCATGAACTTCGCGATCGCGCGTTAAGGAGAAAGGGGGGAGGGGGCTAATTGAAATACATAATTCGGATTTTAATACACATTTCTTCGGGATATAATATAGCCTAGTTCAATCTAATTGAACGTGCGCATTCTCGGATGGTGTACGCGAACAATGTAGTAAGTGGAGGAAAGTAATCTAGATGAAATTAAAATAGGATAAAGGAATAGTTGAAAGGGGTTCAAGGATGTTCCAAGGTCAATCCTATTTGTTTCATTTCTCATTACACTTCGCGTTATTTGATTAAACACGAAGTTTCCATGACCTTGTCCGTTATATTCGCGTTTCGAAATATCGATGGCGCCCACTCGATTTGCCTAGGAGAACTACCGGATGACATCGATGTATTTTAGGGCACAGCTTATCTGACTCGAAAACACAGCTCGTAAACAAGGTACAAGATGAGAACAACCCTGAAATGTGTTAGGTTGTTCTAGATTCTAGAACGTCTTGTGCGTCCTAAATTCTATTAAAAAATTCATTTCGACAGTCAAAACATCGAGGTCTATCTACAGTCATTTGGAACATGTTAACAATCTACTTAACTCTTTTCCATTAGCACTAGACTGCCGGATTTTATGCTTTTATGACAACAAAATGGGCACGTACAATTTAAAGCACTGGACGAATTAAGAAGATTTAAGAACATCGTTGAAGAAAGAAGTTTCTATTTTGCTCCTATATCCTGCAATCAATGCAAACATTTTTTATTTTGCATAAAGATGCGCAGTCTAATTATCACCATTAACAGATTGCTACTGTGTTCTTTTATAACAACAACGCATAAATAAGATGCAGAGTAGTAATAAAAACACCACGAAAAATTGAAAAATGTTAAATATTATACAATTTAAAAAGTGCACTAATACTTTGTACACCCACTGTATGTCACTTTCAACATATTGAGACTATGAAAAAACAAGAAATATATTTTACAATAAAAATTATTTTACATTCGCAATCTATTACAGCAGTGAAATGAATCGGGCTAATTTGATAATTTCAAGATGCAGACCTAAACACAGATTTTCTAACAATGAACTGTCGCCTGTCGGAGATCATTTACGAATAATCAGCGGGGGAGAAATGGAGGTGGCGATCGTGTTAAGTCTTCGTGGATAATAACAGCGCGCCTGATAGACATTGATTATAAGCGACGCGTGTCCACTGGCTTAAAGACACTTCGTCGGCAAAGGAGCTCTTAACGAATAGTGAACGGGTCCTATTCGAGGTAATTCGAACGTGATTATTGTTCATAACTGGCGTACAACTGGTCATTTGTGGAGGCATAAAAGGACGCCTAACCGCAGCGCAGAGCTGAATGCATGATAGAGGTGGGCCACTCGAGAATGCAAGATGCAAGTTGCTGGGTTCCGAGTCGAAAACGGGTCATGCTCGTGTTACATGGAACATGGAACACGCAACACCCGTCGACCATCGCACTAAACATTTAATGACTTAATGCGACTAATGTGATTGGAAATATGAATGGTCTCGGAAACAGTGGCGCAGTCAAAAACGCTGTTAAATTTTTTGTGTAGAATGTTATATCATATCATGTCGAACAATTAATAAAAAGCGTCGTGTATAATTATTATATAACTATATGTGTGTTAGCGGGTAACAGTGCCACGATCAGCTTGTTGTAGCAGACTTTATTAAGGTAATAATTAGCTCAGCGTGGTATACATGTATCCTTATAGTCTCCCTGGGAAACATAAAAAGCATTGTGGAGTCCGGTGGCAAGATCTAATTAAAAAGGTCCTTTTTTCATAGGGCGTATGCACGGCGTATAGTTCGCTGGAATGATTTACTTTTGTTCAGCGATATGTAAACGTTAGAAGCCGATATGAACCGGGAGAAAAATTGTAATTACATATATCATCTGTTTCACCTTTTTGCCAATTCCTCATTCGCGAAGCGAACCCGCTTCAGTTCGATATCAATTTCCTCACAATATCGGCGTTAACGAACCGTCGCGTCGTACATAATGGTTATCTATGTCCTTCGGGATTGACAAAGATGATCGGTTATTCGTACGCGATATCGATTAAATAATAACCAGTCCGGCCATCTACGCGACAAGCTTTGAAAAGTACATTTTACCTCGTGCGAAGATGTTGTAAATTTCATTCTAGCGAAAAGTTACATTTACACGCGAAAATTGACAGCCTGGAATACGCAACCTTACTGTCTGTCGTACAACAGGGATAAGGGATTGCATATACTATGGGGTCACATCCGTAGGACACAGAAAAGTAGGTTGAACTTTGACAAAAAGAATAGTCGCAGCCAATTTTCTGCAAAGTCGCAGTTATTTACGATAAAAAATTACGATCTCGGAAGTGCACATTTTTATCAATCGTATCAATTTATTAAATTGCTAAGCCACAATTATATTAAACCACAACCGGGTTTATTTAAACATTTTCAAAAATTACAAGCCGCATACAAAATTCACTTGCAGAATTACATGGCATATCATACAGTGGAATATGTCATATGTCTTAAATAATACAAATAATTAAATTCTTCTTAATTTATTCAGAATGTTGATGCGTTATACCTAGATGGACTCCAGGCAGTCCAGGGCTCCAACGTTGCGCGTATTATTATATATACAAACCATATACAAAAGATAAATCCGAAGAAACTAAAGACACCGTAGCTGTAAAACGAAGTTCGCGTTAGTAGCGATTGGTTCGGTATTGACGTTCATAAGACTGCGGATCTTCATGCATTTGTGGTATTTGAAAATTTTCAATAAATATTAGAGTACGAAATTCACAGAACAGAAAATAAGATTCTATCCGATTCCGCTCTCTTAAAATTTGTCTACAAAAATTGAAAATTCCGTGAACATCCACAGTCTATTCATAAGTAAACATAATGACGTTGGTGACATCTCTTACTTCAGAAGCCACGCGAATAACATTCCTACAGCCATTGCTGAGAGAAGTCTATAATTGGCAAGTGGTCGTAGACTTAATCGGGGTGGAATACGTTCTTCGTACTGACTGGAAAGACCAGCTTCCGTTCGTTTTTGTAATTTAGTAATTTTGGTGGGTGGTTGCAAGATCTGTCGGCAAATACTTCCCAAAAATCCTTGCTGGTGATACATAGTAGCCAACTTGTGCCGGTACTGTTGAAAGTAAAATAATATTAAATAACATTCGCTTTACTTTTCGTTAGGAAAAATATTCACAATCTACGAGTACCTTCATGTTTATGTAGCTGCATTGATTATACAAAAATCTAACTAGGATAGTACACTCGTCGGATCTCACTGGCTGTAGCTCAGGATCTCCCAAATATTCAATGTATTTACAATTTTGTCGGTTGTACTGTATCGGTACGAACATACCAGGCTTACTAGTGTCCAAACTCGAATCCATCTGAAAAGTGAATAATTGACCAAATTTTATTGATTAATAAGAACCTTTGGACTAGACAGCAGATTTTATGCATTTATGAGAAAAATGAGTAGGTGGTAAAAATACTATTATATTATTTTCAACCTATTAAACATAGTATTTAGAAAGAAAATAAATTTCTATTTCATTCCAGTTTGTTGCAATTCAGGTAGAAACTTTTTATTTTGCATAAATATCCGCTGTCTGCTATGAACACGGGATCAATTTGGTACCTGCGATTGGTGGCAGAAGGATGTAGATAAAATACTATCGTGATATTCTTGATCAGCTTCGATAGCTACTTGAGGTATATCTTCGACATTGATCTGAAATCGTATTTGAAAAAATTGCATTATTTCACATAAAGAAATATCGTAATATGCGGATAGTTACCTCGAAGATTTCAATCAATTGTTGCTGTGCATTCGCTAAATACACAGGAACTCGTCGACGCTCATCCATACTAATATCGTCTGTAGAATAATCGTCACCGTTAAAGAATTCCCATACAGTTATCAAAAGCTTTCTGTTTTTTCTCTTCTTTTCTAACGCGTCGATTAAACTAGTCGCTGTTAGATGTGCTTGTTTGATAGTGTTTAATAAACAGACCACCTAGAAAGGATCGCAATTTCAGCGATTACAGCATTATGATCGAATTACAGCGATCAGACAACTTACATACCTGTGAAACGGTAGCCATGGAAAACATTGGAATATATTGGTATGTCGGTCCTTCTAATTCCAAAATCTGTTGTCTTACTATAGAAGACCATTGATTTGTAGATACTCGACTCCTACTAAGACCAACGTCGTCTATTAGACCCTCTATTTCGCATATCACTTTTGCTAAGTGTGGTTGCGAAAACACCTGCACATTTCAGTTTAATCAAATGTGATTAATCTACATCTGAACTCTATACAGGGTGGTCCACCTAAATGTAGTCACCTGAGTGTCTCCTTTATTCGCGATGACTGGACTGCACATCTTTATGCATAAGAAATTGGTTGGGTAAAATATAAAACAGTAAAAGATTAGAATTTTTCAGAATTTCGTGATGTTTTTAGTGTAGCAAAGTCATTAAAGGATGAGATCAATTTTTAGTCAACTAGAATATGCAAGAAAAAGATACCAACGACCTTGAAAACTCCGGAAAAAAGAAAATAACATTTGCGAAGCATTCACCTTGTGATACCATTTACATTACATTAGAAACATTTGTTATGTCAACGAAATAAAGAAGATATTTAGGTGGCTACATTTGGATGAACTACCTTGAACACTAACTATGCCGTTTACATACTTTTGTAACTCTGAACAGCATCAACGCATTTTTCGGAGCTACCAGATCCGTTCTCACAAAACGTGGAACCAACTGTTGAAATATTGCTGTGTAAGCTAACAGATTATTTGCAACGAAAGGTATCCACCTATAAGCATCATGTATCTTTCCCCTTTCTTCTTCTTCCAATTTACTGAAATTATAGTAAAACAAATGATTGGCGCTGAACTTACATCGATTACTCTTATTCAATTTTATACTTACCCTTCCTTAGTATACGATATACCAGGGAAATATCGCCATGGTTGTATAAAGCTTAACCATGTCTCAAGAATTAATCGAAATGAACTATCTAAAGGCCAATGGTGTATAGCTTTTCGGAGGAATGTGTAGATTTTGCCTTGGACAGAAGGTAAAATTATTCTGGAAATATTCATATTTAATCAATAGAAATAACTACGGAAATAAGCACTCCGTAATATTAATGAATACCGTTTTAGCTCGTCCATTGCACTCTTCGCACCTGTAGCACTATTCGCGAACTCGTGTAATGTTTTTATGAATGCTCGTACAAGGCGTACGTGTTCTCCAGAATGAATACTGTGCTGTATCATAAAGTGAAATACAAATATATACTTGTCGCAAGAATATTTTACAAAATGAACTTACTCTGCATGGAACGGATGTAGAGTAGGATGTGCCAAATCTTGTATTTAATTGATCGTCTTCTGTATACTCTAGCCAAAAGTCGAGAAAGACTTGAACTACAGTTTCGCTTCTCCAAACTTGTGGCAGACATTGCTGTTGTGGTACTGTAGAAGTGGTATTAGGAGATCCAGGTTGTAATATAGATGTTCTCAATAGTCGCGGAGTTTGCAGCCTGCAATAAATATCTGATTTTAGAGCTTTTACATTATTCAACTTATTGAATAGAGCGCTTATATTCATGTTAATGTACCTTTTAGTTTCTGGTGACTGTACTAATTTTCTCTGGGGTGTTTTTCTAATGTATGGACCAATTATTGGCAAAACTGGCGAGTTGTCTGTGGGTAAAAAATGATATAAATAACAATGAGCTAATTGGACGTATACAGTTTCCCAATTGACCCAAACGTTCTCCTGTTGTTGCACTTGTAACCATGGATTAGTTAAGTGATAAGCAAAATGGAAAATGTAATATTCGAAAGGATCTATACTTGCGTTAAGGAAATGATCTAAACACCAACGAACATATAGATTTCAAATTAATTAAAGGATACTCATATTTAAGGCAGATACAGCACGTGTACCCTGATCATCCCGAATTTTATCTAAATAAAATGGCGGTATTACACCTTCTTCCAACATCGAACGTATTTTTACCTACGGTACAAAAGAGAAACAATTAAAACTTTTTCTATCCGTTAGTTTCTTGCACATATACAATATCTACTTACCGGCAAATATGATACTGGGAAATTATATTTCAAATAACAGTCTGGTAGCAGTTTATAGCATAAAGAGAAAACTGGTCCCTGTGGATTAAGGAAATCGCACAGTGTTTTGTATTCTTGTGGATTCTTCTTAAAAGTGATACTGTGTAGGCCCCAGCCAATATTATCTATTGTTCCAAAGAGCGAGTCTACCAATATTGGAAGAACATGCTGCAACTCCGTTGTACTGGACTCGTCTATTAACGATGCTATCTCTTTGCATCGTTGAACCAATGAAAAATTCAGATACCTCTGAACTTTGATCTATACATGTAATATACATATAAACAATTTCAAAAAATGTTATATTAAATAACAATGTACTATTTATTATCCTACTTCAATTTACAATAAGCGTGTAGTTTTACAAAAAGAATACAGTACAATTTTTTGCAAATTGGTTTATTTAAAAAAAGTTATAATATAATAACTTTAAGCTTTTAACCACTTTAACATATAATAACTTTAATAAACAATTGATAATATAACTTTGACGTAAAAAGTTTATTTTTAATCACATTTTACACACACTGGCTGACACATTAGATTGAGCATGTATAAATAGGTTATGATATACTTTTGTAACAATTCCAAAATCGAGACTTTTAATACAAAAAATAATACATTATCAATACCGTAGCAACGTCTGAAGATGCAGCCATGACTATGTTCACTCGTTACTGTGCGAATTTTTAGAAACAACATTTAGTAAGTAATGTTTACTCGGTCACGTCTTGATTCGCGCCAAAGATATTCACACAGTACAACAACACAGTATGTACAACCGTACAACCAAGCAAATCAAAGCAAGTTTCCAATACGAGGTTGTGTTATACTTGGTTATACTATAGAAATATGAAATTTCTAAAAATATACATATGAAGAATAAATTGGGGATATTTATAGATAAGAAATTATTATTAAAATAATTATAAAAATAATATAAATTATCTGCAAATGAGGAGTTAGGTCAGTGTTCCGATATATTTAGTCACGGTGTATTATAGCAGTGATGCCAGACGGGTCACCTTTTCTCGCGTATGCGCTGCGATTCTAGCCTCAGTAAAGTATGATTCTCGAGAAAATGTGGCACCTTGAGCGCCCCGTAGAATTTTAAGACATTGATATGATTTGATTATGAAAAACGAATGTATGACAAGTGTACTTCTGTATATTTTGTAACTCGTAGGACACGTCCTGGAGTCTTTTTGTCCGGAACAGATTGTTTCGGTACATTCCCACCGATATAGCTGCCTCAGAGCTGCTCAGAGCTCTGCTACATCATCGCCTCATCATAGATTACAGATACGTTACTGTTTTGAACGCGCATGCGTGAGAAAAGGTGACCCGTCTGGACTAGACGGTCATGGACAGTCATCATCGCCGGTGACCGTCATCATTGATATATATACTGATAGTATATAAAATATATATCAGTGACCGTCATGCCCGATGCTCTTCTTCTTAACCTTAAAATAAATGTCTGCTTAAGTAACCTCTAAATTCAAAATGACTGAGTTAATGTTAACGCAAGAAGAAATAACACAAAAGCATAAAAAGGAACGGAAAGAACTGCAAGGTAATTAAACCAGATAATTGGTGGTTCGTATATTTTAGTATTTAATTTACATATGTTGTCGCATTCAGAAAATATATCGTTTCTTTACATTATGATTGGCTTTTATCAATGCTTTTATCATACCGGATAAAACGTTCTGTATGAAATAACCGTTCGCGACATAAACTTATTTTAATCTTAACATATTCTATCTTAGCACAAATACAAAATTTGAAAAAGTCAATTTGCAAGAAGGACAAAAAGAAGAAAAAAGAGGTCACCGAAGAAATAAATCAGCTAGAAGAAGCTCTAGATAAAAAGCAAGAAGAGGAGTTGACTAGATGGAAAGTAGCGCATCTTAATATTAATAATGCGGAAGCTGAAGAAACCGAAGATAATAGTAATCGAGAAATAGACGAGAAACATACTGAGCAATCGACGCACAGAATCTCGAAGGCACAGAAAAGAAGAGATAAGAAAGCAAATGCAGAGAAAGAACGTAATCAAAGAATAATAGAGCAGGAAGCTTTGAATGTATTTGGTAAAAGAAATATCGAAACGCAAACCATAAAGAAAATTCTTTCTGAACGTGGTCTAATGATTTATGAAATTCCAAGCGATGGCCATTGGTACGCTACTTATTCGTAAATCATTTTCTATTTATTGAAAATATTTATATTGCATTGTTCTTACAGTTTGTATAATGCTATTGCGCATCAACTGAAGATTGTAGGGGAAGCACCATTAAGTTTTCATGAGTTAAGAGTAAAAACTGCTATATACTTGAAAGAGAATATGAATGAATTTTTACCATTCATTTCTAATCCAGAGTCTGACGACTTTCTTTCGCCAGAACAGTATGAAAGATATTGTAATGATGTGGCTGATACAAGTGCTTGGGGTGGTGCAGTTGAGGTAAGTTATCTACATTACATATACATATGTGCAATAAACTTCTAAAGCTTGATATATGTACATAATTACTTTTCCCTGGAACAGTTACAAGTTCTTTCGCACGTGTTGAAATGTCCGATCGAAGTGATTCAAGCATCGGGTGTGCCATACATTATTGGAGATGGCTACACTAATGGTAAAAAGATAACACTGACTTATCACCGTCATATGTACGAATTGGGTGCACATTACAATTCTGTCACGAAATATGTTCAAGAAGAAGAAAGCTGATGAAGATAAATAGTTTCCTAAAGAAATCGAAGTATGTAATTTCATAATACATTTTACTAAGATAATATGTACAAACCATTTAAAGAGCTGCCACAATTCAAGTGTCCAGGAAACATATCAAACTCAAATTAATATTTCAACGTTTCTCTGGTAACTTAAATATTGATGATTATTTTAGAAAGTAGTAGCGTCTATTATAGTAAATAATATTTATTAAGGTAACTCGATATCATAGGTCTTCCTTTGAGTTTTCTTTGTGAATGGTTTATACCGTTTTTATAAAAATTCGATTTATTTATTACTTAAATATTTGACAATATAAAAGAAGCTGCCAGTGAACTGCAAGTACATAATGTTCAGTACTTGTTGTTTTCAATGTTCTATTGTAAATATGTATTGATTTTTAATTATGGCTTACATATTTTATAATAAATGTTATTTTTCACTGAACTTTAGTAATTAAATATTTTAAGGAAACTTATTATAGCTGAAATATATCAAGATTGTATGTGTGAATATGTATTCATACTTTTCATGTGTATTCTTAATAGATTTATACTATTTTGATGGTAACTAATACATTATACGAAGTACATACGAAATAAAGACTGTATAAACGTAGATGTAACTCGTTCCTGGAAGTATAATTTATTTATCTCTTTTTTCAGTTTATGTTCAATGTGAAAAGACTGATACATAAATTAAGAGTATAAGTATAAGATCTTATTCGTTTCATTTATTTACGTTAGTTTCTTTATTCTCACTTGTCGTTTTATCAGCTTCTTGAACGTCTTTGTTCTTATTTGGATCGTCTGGTTTCATTTGTGGAAACAGCAGCACTTCCTGAAATTATATGTTATACATGTATTACTATAATCTTTATCATTTTTATCCAGTCTATTGCAAATAATCACCTTGATGTTATTAGAATCTGTAAAGAACATAGTAAGTCTATCAATACCCAGTCCCCAACCAGCAGTTGGTGGTAAACCATATTCTAAAGCAGTACAAAAGTTTTCGTCAATTAATTGTGCTTCGTCATCTCCAGCTGCTTTGTCCTTAGCTTGTTCCTCGAACCTGTATACGTACAAACAAAATTCGGCTTATTTAAAAGATCACAGTGGTACGAAGGGATTGATAATAAAAATTGTAATTACCTTTCTCTTTGCACCATAGGGTCGTTTAATTCTGTATATGCGTTGCAAACCTCTTTCTTCATAACAAATAATTCATATCGTTCTGTAAGGCCCTTCTCAGAACGATGCCATTTTGCTAGTGGAGACATAATCTGAGGATGGTCTAAAATGAATGTAGGGTTGATACAAGTTTCCTCTATAAATTCGCCCACGAGCTATTAAGAATATACTGTTTTAGTACATGTGTTTATACATAATAATGCATGTTAATCACTTTGAAGTTCAAGAGTTATACCTTGTCTAACAATCTGGCAGTTGTTCTGGGTGCAGGACACTCTATTTCATGTTTAACACAGAGTTCACTAAGCATTTGATTTGTTTCCGGCGTATTCAGTTCGTCTGCAGGTGGAAATTTAATCTTTAATACTTCTTCCAATGTTTTAATCATGGAGACACGTTTGAAAGGTGGAGTAAAATCAATTTCCACCGCTTCTCCTTCTGGTCCTTCTGGGTGGTATGTTACTTTATAGCTGCCATGTATGGTTTTCACCATTCCAGATATCATATCTTCCGTAATAGTCATCAGGTCGTTGTAATCTGCATAAGCCATGTAAAATTCACAAGTAGTAAATTCTGGGTTATGCGTTAAATCTATTCCTTCGTTCCTGAATTGTCTTCCAATTTCATATACTCTATCGAGTCCACCGACGACTAACATCTACAAGCGAAACACATACTTTAGTGGTACAGTCCTAATATGTAACACATAAGCACGATTATATAAAAATATCTATTACTTTAAGATACAATTCTGGAGCAATACGCATATACAAATCCATATTTAATTCATTGTGATGAGTGACGAACGGCTTTGCTGTAGCTCCACCAGCGATCATATTCATCATCGGTGTTTCAACTTCCAAAAATCCGAGTTCGTCGAGAAATTTACGAACGTATGCGATGATTTTTGCTCGCACGTGGAACGTTTTCCTTACTTTGTCATTTAATATCAGATCTAAATAACGTTGTCGGAATCTTGTTTCCTAATTATTTAAAAATCACGTGATTGTACATTCTACATCATATGCATACAGAATGCAAATTTTATAAGTCGCATGTACCTTATCTTTCAATCCAAAATAAAGGTTCGGCAACATATGCAAACACGGACTTAAAAGTGTAATACTATGTGGCATGATGGAGAATTCACCTTTCTTGGTTTTACCAGGATGACCGATAATACCAATGATATCACCTCTTCTAATTTTAGACGTATCTTTTAGAAATTCTTCTCCATTAGCATACTGTCTCGCATTGGCCATAACTTGTATTTTCACCCCTTCTGCTCTGAGGTCATAGAAAATAAGTTTAGCACCGGATTCCCTAATTGCATGCACACGACCAGCAACGCTGTGCACTTCATTTTCCAATACTTCTCCCTCCTTCAAGTTATCGCTAAACTTCTCGATAAAATTTTCCAACGACATGGATACATGAAATTTGTGTGGGTATGGATTTTCATTGTTACTTTTGAGTTGGTTGACAGCATTGGTTCTAAGTTTAATATATTCCTATAAAATGAACATTATAAATGTAAATTAACGTGTTATATTTTATTTCATAATTAATAGTTATATACATACATTTGGACTAATTTCCTCTTCCTTGATATCATTAGTCTCTCGAGATTTAGGTTTGCTTGCTGCTGCTGCTGCGGTAGACGCTTTAGCTTGATTCTCTGTTTTTTCCTGTAATTTTTGTTGCGCCTTCAAACGTCTTTTCAATTCACTGTAATCATGACAGCAACACATGAATGTTTTTCATATTCATACGAACAGGTGAGATCCTGTTGAAGTTGTACGCACTTCGTATAAAAACGGCGTACGATTATTGGATGCAATTTTGTTGGCTTTGCATGAGAGATTACCGGCTGTACCAGGCCAACAAAAGTATTGGTTATGTTACGCAGCATAGTTACTTACGAGTACTTTTCCTATTGTAACAACAATATATGTGCGGACATGTGTACAGCGATAGTTTATAATCATACGTTTTCATAAGATATCTTTATTTTACATTTAAAAACTGTATATCAACAGAGGCAGTTGCCCATGGAACAACGTGGGTGGCGAGATTATGACATCAGTTACTGTCCTTTATAGGTTATGTTACAACTATAGATATAGATAAGAAGTAATCTGGCATAGATTTCAAATAATAAACACGTGTATTTAATTCTCCCTTAGTAACGTTATTTTACTCACTTTTTCGATAATGTTTCACCTGCCGATTCCGCCATATTGGTAAACTTCCGTAGAAAGGATCTTCCTGTGTTATACAGTTGTCGAACCTGTAACGCACGTTCATGTGTCAAGTTATACAGCCAACTCTTCCTTCGCGCGACATTTTTCAAATTAATTTGTCAGTTTCTAATATGTCTACTTGATGTTTGTGTCAGCGTGATTACGGTATGTACATTGTCCTGAATTACATGCGAAAATAATGATTTTCTCCTAATTCGGTTGTCACAAGCAACATTTCAAATGCAGTATCTTGGCAACCATAACTGTTGACACGTATTTACGTATACTTACGGTGTAGAGATTAATAAGCTATTTCACAGTTTTAGGAGAAGAATGGACAGCTATTTGGGGTACAACGAATTAAAGGCGCTGCAAGATTTAATCAATCCAACGCAAGATGACTCGGATACCGAGGATGATCTACCGCAGGCTGGTGCACAGAAGATTGGTGAGTTGAAAGTTTAAAAAGTCACGAAAATGTTATTTATATATAATATATATGTATCATAAATTAAATCGCTATAAAGAATATCACATTTTATTGAATGGATATATCATTATTTATATGCGTTTGTATAATTAAAAGCCTGGTGTGCTGATACTTTTGTTTCCAATTGGATTCATATGCATGCGTATACGGGGTGGTCTGTTATTAATGATACGAACAAATAAGAAATTTTTCAAAAGTGAATAAGAAATAGAATAAGTCTAGATTGCATGATAAATGGACGTAAATTGTGTAATTTTGCTATGGGTTTGTTGAGATTTATTATTCGCCCAATGCATCGATTAAATTCGCTTTTTTAAGGTTAATAAATCGGCAGATTTTTTATTGAATAACCCAAGATAATTATTTATTTCGAGCCCCGACTACATGGTCTTTTATGATACAAACAAATAAGAAATTCTTCAAAAGCGAATAAAAAATAGAATAAGTCTACAGGGTAAATGGACGTAAACGGTGTAATTTTGCCAAGGGTTTGTTGAGATTTGTTATTACAGCTCAATGCATCGATTAAATTCGCTTTTTTAAGGTTAACAAATCGTCAGATATTTTATTGAATAACCCAAGATAATTGTTTATTTCGAGCCCCGACTACATGGTCTTTTTATTTTTCACTTAGAAATCGTCAGATTTCGTGCATGTAAAATAAGGAGGTTAATACGTGTTACGGATAGTAGATGTTTTTAAGGACCTGGCGATATCGGGGCTCAAACGACTGCGTCCAAGCAACACGTCGGGCCACATGCACCGCTGAAAGGAAAGACTGATGATATTTGGCATCCGTCTGAGGCAGATGCCACACAGAATTCCGAAACTTATGATCCGAGAGAAGTGCCGGAATATGTGATGAAATTTAAGCAGGCGGTAGCGCCGGAGGATGTCTTCTTAGGCGTTAGTATTATTATAATTGCTAGCATGAAATTGATTCACTATTCAAGATGTTTCTGTCCACCTTTGCGTTTGATTTTGCCACTGTATCGTTCAGATTTTTCTATCACAGGAAAGTCTTGATTTAAACCGAACAGGGCTGTACGACTTTAGTCAGTTCGCCTACCTCCTCTACTTGGGGTGGGGGCATATCCCGCGAGGGACTGAGAAGCTCAAGCTGCTTCGGTCGCGTCGGGTATGTCGGTGTGAAGAACCATTGCTATTCCAATTACAAAACTTCTTCATTTTCATTATTTATTTATGGGACTTTCGCCGACTTAGATTCCGACGAGGATCCGGCTTAGATTAAGACTTTATTATACGCAGGCCTGATATATTCAGACCTGTCCTTATACCACTTACCGAAAATCGGCACGATCTTTTCGGACAACCCAATATGTAGTTAAAAGAGAAAACAGCTAATAGTGTTTCTATCTCTTTTTGCGTTGCATGATCGATTACGTAAAAGTATCGAATAAGTAGAAGTTGTCTGTATATTATTATCAATATTCGTTCATTTGGCATAAACCGCATGAATGAATGGAACATACAAGGGTTAAGCATGATTAAACAGCGGTTCGAGATATTTGTAATTAATGCAACGTCCATTTAGTAACTGCATATATTGTTATAATAGACGAGGTATACATTATTATATCAGCAGCGGTATTTAAACTCTGGTTTGCAATAATGAATCAGCGTGATTAATACCGTTAGATGTTTGCAGGTCATTAGCGATTGGAATGCTGCGTTATGTATGACATGATACAACACAGAGTATTATTCACTGTTTTCTAATACCCAGTGATTATGCACGGGTTATTAATAATCGATCGCAGTAGCATTGCCTTGCTTCTTGGCAATTGCAGAAAAATTTTCTCCACAGTGGAGGCAGTAGAATGAGTTTTAAGAAGGTGTTTGCGCATAGAGTGCACGTGTAGAGTGTGTTCATTAGTACACGTTATAGAATTGTTTTAATTCTCCACGGTGCAAAGTAAATGTTCACATTAATTTTTGCAAGCGCATGTCAAACTTTATGTTTAAAATTAATTAGATGTTACAGCGTGTCATTCTGAATTATGCACATGTACAAGGAAGGTATAATTTAGAAAAAAGTCTTTGCGCCACCCTCTCCACCATCAGATTCCCCTCTAGCGACTTTCCGCGCGGGGAGAATATGTGACAGCGGTTGGCTAACAGGTATTAGCTGTGGTAGTGGGAATAATGTGACGTCATGAATTCCCCTCGTGTAGACAATCACTCGAGGAGAGTCGAGCTACGTGTAGTGGTAGAAAGGGAAGCATTTAGCGGGGAATGCACATCCCTGCTAGCGATTCTCACCATGAGTTGTTGGAAGTTCCAACAATGTCCGTGGTGGGGGTTGTGGTGGCTACATAATATCCCGGAGTGGGGAATTGGAAAAACAGAGCGAGCACAAGCTCAATTCTTGTACGCATTTTCTGGTGATGTGCAACGAGCGAGGTTCTACCGTACCCAGCACGAAACGCTTGTACTCACCATGATTTCCCTGGCTTACCTCGCGGCTTCGGCACGTTATAGTAATACGTTATCGGGCATCAAAGTGTTAATGGTTTCTAATGGAGGACATATTGAATTAGATCGGCTTCAAAACGCCAGGCACAGCGTCCTGCGAGTGGCTGTCCGTGTTTGTGAAGATGCCGCAGGAGTCGCGGGACAAAGTCGAGCTTAGCGTGGAGTCCGATGCGATCGACGTGCGCAGCCCAAGGTGAGAGAACCATGGAGGCGAGAATTTATCGGCGATTCCCGCCAAGTTTCATTGCTTTGACTTCGGGACAGGGGCGGAATTTCTTTGACAATTTTTACGAGGCTGTAAATCTGCCGGGGCGTAAAGCCAGTCACGATTTTCCAGATATCGGCTGCACCTTGCGACGCCGCATCCGGTTGATCCTTGCACCTCGTCCGCCAAATGGCACGGCGACACTTCCACCTTAGAAGTTACGCTGAGACTTGTGCGCGAGCTGGACGGCGTAAATTTTTAATCGACCGTTCCGTCTGTTTCTTGACCAACTCTCTATTTCTCTCTGTGTACACACATACAGTAGAACCTCGCTCGTTGCACGGAACGGGACCGCAAATGCGTGCAAAGAACGTAGTGACCAATCACAGTGATTCGCCCGTCGATTTTCTTTTGATGAATACACAGAGTAATCGGATGAGGGGGGGACGAAGGCGATGGTAGAACCGGCACAAGTTGTTGGAAGTTCTGAAACTGGTGGTGGGGATGGTTGTAACCAGCGAGACTCTACTGTACGTGGCCGAGAGTTGGTACATTTTTACGCTCGCGAGAAACACGATCGCGAATCGAGCATTCGTGAAATTGAGGATCATTTGTCAACCTTTTAACTTCTTCGTTATACTATAACTCACGGATGACGGATGATCTGGGATAAACGTGACAGATGAGCTGTTCTGATCTGTAGCACACTTCCCGCTGCACGTAAGTGGCGAAGAAGAATCGATCTTCTTGTTGCGTTCACATTTTTATCGTTTCCGTGGCACTGTATTCGTGATAATGGTACAGTTGGGAAGTTTATCTATCTACAACTGCATTGTAATGCGTACAAATGATTATATAAAGCTCAGTTGAGAACCAAAATAATTTCGATATACCTCCCAGGATAATGTTGGTCTAAAAATATTTTGTTTCATTTATAAATTCGTCTTGTGGATGTACGGTGCTGCCTGGGATAAGGTACCGATAAACAATAAGGACAAAATCAGTTTCTCAATCTGTCGCTTCCACAAACCCGCGATCATATTGCCCATAGTGTTGACGCAAAATGATTCCGATCGGTTGCACCCGCATGATGGGTTCGTGTGGTGAAATGAGAAGTAGCTGAACGCCGTTCGTCGGAAGGCGTATCAGGGGAAGGAAATGCGAGTACCGGAGAAAGAAAGTCACTGTAACGAATGCAGACATTGCAGCCTGTTCAAACAGTCCGGAAACGTGCACGTGCCATCGGCGTACACTTCACCGAATTGCCCCGATTCTCGACGGATCGAGTCAATTGCCAAACGTTCTCGACGCAAACCATAGAGAACAGGGTTAGAAGTCGAGTCTCGAGGTTTTACGCTCCTCTCCCATCAATCATCCCTTCGCGAGATCCAGTCATACCAGAAATACAGCGAACGTATTTCGAGATTTTCACTATCGACGTATACACGCTGTTGGCTAAACAATGTTCCGGTAATTTGCTCGGAAGTTCCAAGCAAGTTATTGACCGTAACACAATGTTATCCGCCCGATAGAATTTCGCCAACATTTTGCGAACCATTTTCTACGGTCTACAAACAAAATTGAAAAAAAGAGATGTGTTGATGAAAAATGGAGGTCACCTTCGTGTTCACCTTATGTCAGGACGAGTTGACGTGACCTTGACACGATGTTACACGATGTCGAGATTGAGAGTCCGTGAACTAAAACAATGCAGGAATCGCGTGCAAAGAAGGACGGTAGGATCGGTCGAAATTCGGACGTTGAAATAACTCGAACTCACTGGTCAATCGCGTTGTTCTAGTCACAGAGAACGTTTATTTTTCACCGGTGCTACGGAGTAGCTATAACCCACAATATCGAAGCTTCTCGCAGGGGAGAGACGAATCTTATAGGGTTTCTCACAGAGGAGATTTTACCGGTTATTTTCAAAAGGCGCTAGATCGTGTATATAATATTCGCGTGTACTCGCAGAGGAGGTTACAAGGAATCGCTATTATTGCGGCTGGGGGTCCTATTTACAGGAATCGGTGGGTACCCCCACCATACATACATACATAGCTCGCTTCGACGGTATCTACTCGCCGCGTTACTGTCGGGACGACGAGGGGGGGTTCGCGCGGTGCCGAATCTTTGAAAGACCGTTAATCGTGTCTAACAACGACCTTAACAGAACCAGGCAGAAGCAACAGTAAGCTGACCTTCATTTTTTACGAACAAATTTCTTTTTCGAATTTTTTTATATTGCATTTTGTGACCGATGAGAAACTAATTAATTTTGTTCCAAAGATTTTTTTATCTGGCTACCGGAAGTGCCCGAAAAATCGTGGCGACAGTTGCGCGGGTCACTCTGTGTGCGTATGTAGTATTTAATTTAATTTATTTATTTATTTATTTTGAACGGGCCGAGGTCCATTTACACAAATGTTTACAATAGAACAAAGACTTAACATAAGCTACTAAGAAAGGACATGCATAAAAAGAAAACAGAAACTATTGGTATAAAGGCACTGATATTATACGTTAATCCTGCTTAATTTTTTTTTTGAAAGTTTGTATCGACCCATTCAAATAGTCAATACTGTTATATAGAGTGTTGGAGTTCGCAACAATTCGATTTATAGGATTTATTAATCCATATGCGGATTTGCATTTAAGTGTTTGAAAACCTGCTCGAGATCTCAAAACACGTTCAGGTGCGTAAAAATTGATTTGCATAAGGAGAGAGGTACAATCTATATGGTTATTAATTAAATTAGAAATAAAGCTCTGGTCGGATAATTTTGAACGAGGGATGTCCGAACGAAGTATCCGACTCCGTCACGTTCTTCTATTATTCATTATAAATTAAGCGTGGCCGATCGGGTTTTTAGCTTTCATTTGAAAGCGTAATTGTTATCCGTGAAACGGGGACGTCCATCGCGCGTCCAGTCAATTTCCCCCGGAAATTTGAACGTTTCGGGAACTTCGGTACAGACCCCCCTCAGCGTGTCGACCCGAATGATTCGACGGTGACATATTGCGTAATGCAGTCCAGCAACACATTGCGATGCATGAAGAGAGATGCACAACGCTGCGCGGGGACGCCCGTGTCCTCGATACAGCGAGAACGATTCTTCCGCGCTAATCGATCGTAGAAACTACATTCGAAAATCCAAGTCCGCGAGCGCTTTTCTATGCGTTCTCCGATATTCTATCTATTCCGAATAAACTGGAATTAGCGAGAACTTTAACGCGTCAACTGCCGCACCAGGCGCAATGACGCAATCTATGCACACATTTTTTAACGAGTTCCATCGCTTTTCAAATAATTTTTACATTATTATAGACTGCGAACCCTTACGCGAAATAGAAATGTTCAAGGAAACATAGATTAAATGAAAATTGAATTTCTTCATTGGGTAATTCTAATAAGTCGATAATTAAAATTCGAGAACTCGCAGCAGTCCGAGGGTTAATGAAAAAAGATGTACATTACACACTTGGCATGTTGAATGATCTTGTTCCTTTACGGTTGTCGATGAGTTTGTGATATAATTGAATTACGAGGATTCTTTGATTGAAATGTCCAAAGCCTCGAACCAATTGTATCACCTATTGCATTGGAAAGGTCCGAAAAGATTTTTCCGATGTCGATCTCACTGAGGGTTACGATACGTGTGCAGCCGTACGAGGACACGTAGCCGTTGAAATTTTCTGAGGCAGCATTTCAGAAGCCATTATGGTTTTCCCATTTCCTGAATGATATCCACGTGAAAGGGAGACGAAGGGAGAGATGAGAGGGAAAAGAATACACGCGAGCCTGGACTAGAGAAAGGATCGTAGTCATAGTTGTTGGAAGTAGGTACGAAAATAATTGAACAGACAGCTTTCAGAATGCATCTCTGTAATACGTCAGGCGAAACTGTAGCGCGAGATCAGAGGAGTCTGTAATGCGTGGTTTACGAATGGAAATGTTCGTACTAGACAAAGACACCGGGCAGATGAATGTTAGCTGATATGTAGACTGCGGATTTATTTTACTTAAATTGAAAATACTGTTGTACTATTTTCAGCTGGTGTACAATTACTGAAACATATATTCGGTCCCTACAAATTTCTCACTACCATTTCCTGATGGACGATCAGTACTTTATGTTACATTGAACATAACTAACCGTAACTTATCTGCAGATAGAAAGAATGTTATTATTGTGGCAGGGTAATTTAACGACGGATGTTCTCGCAACATGGTGTAATTGAACGTACTTTTTAACGAGAGCCTGAACCATTCTTCGTTGATACCGCATCACCGCGATGATCGCTGCCACGATAACATAGTAGATAACGCGATGCTGCAATACTTAGACGACGATCGTGTTTGATGTGTGGCTGGTAATGTGCAACGATGCGTGACATTCGGGTAATTATAAGTCTTGTTATGAGGCTGGAAACTGGTCCCGCGTAATAGAACTGGCGAAGTCGTGACAACAAATTTAACGGCGCCGTTCCAGCCGCGGCAACTTGTCTTGAGAAATTAATAATGTTGCGGTTGCCTTTTAATGAAGGCTTTCAGCGCGGCTCTGCGAGGTCTCGTTACAAATTAAATATTCATCTTTTCGCATATTGCAACGCGACGAAACGCCTAATAGGTGTATCCCATCGAGTTAATGTTTAATATATTGTTCTCTAACGCACTGTCACTTCGCGAACGTTTGTAGAAACTCGCGGTTCACTGATATAACTAATTTTATCATCGATTGTATGAGTCAGTCAAATGCAAAACAGTAAAAACATCTAACGAATACAAACGTGCTGTTGTGTTATTTTCAACTCTATCTAAGAAAAGAAATAAATGTTTATCTAGCTGAATGACCTTGAAATATGTTGTCAAGGTCATGAAAATCTACGAGGAGTGAATTTTAATTATCTTCGTTGTCATTTATTTAAGATATACTATATTAAGATATACTAGATATATTAAAATAATATATATACAAACATCCATTTTTATATATTAAGATACATAAGTGTAGTTCAGGTTTAAAACCGTCGACGGTTATATTTGTTTAAAGAAGGATGTTCAAGAAAATATGATGGACGCTAAAATAAGAATAAGGATTTATCAAATCGTGGTTTCCTTGACCTAGTTTATAAATAGTGTATCTTTATCAACCGAACCAGTATCGTGTCCTTGTAGAATCCATTGTTCCAAGATGCTAAAAAAGAAAACCGATGAAGCAGTTATAACAAAAGCGATTGTGAAAATATCGTGACGAAACGAAAATCCCCATTAATTTAATTTACGATATAGTTTTCATGTATATAGGTATTTCATACAAATATGTTTTCAATTCCAAAAATGGTTGCCGTCTACTCCAATGTTTGCGAGAAAGCCTACGAAAATAAAAATGTACCTCTCATTAAGCTTACTTACTATTGGCAACGGTATGCCAGGCATTGTTTCCTTCGCGCGAATGTTTCTGCAATAGAATCAAGTCCAGAAAGCATAATGGAATAGCTAAACAGTTCTTATTTGCACACGATAATTACTGTTTTAACATCGAACAGCCGGAACGGCGCGTTAGATCGGTGAAAGATAAATCAACGGCAGGTATGATCAATTCACGACTGAACATTTCGATAAATTGTCGGACAGCCGCGTGGGATATTCTGAAATTGCTTTGACACATTTCCTATCATTTGCCTGGAGCCTCCTGTGTGCTCCGGATCGATAAATTAACCGGCAGATAATACACACGGACAGACGTAACGCGTGCTAGCGTTGTTCGTCAACTCGTTGTTCCTGGTCAGTAATTCATCTATGTTAATCCCTTGTCAACTTTGTAGGATTACTGTCTTTGGATCAACTATGTTTGTCAATGAAAGCCAATACGAAGGTCACACGTATACTTTTCGCAGCGTTCATAGACGAACAAAGCTTTAATTGGTTATCCTTTTATACATACGCTCACTAAATGAAATAGTACTAACATTTTTAAAATGGGTTTCTAATTATACGACAGATTTATTAAGCCAACAAGTGGTTCTATCATCGTTTACCTTGGAGCCAATCATTTTTCAACTACCGACAATATAAAGTCGCAGCAACATTATCTTCATCTTCGTCCCCGTTTCCGTTTTATCTTCAAATCGGGTACGAACTTTTGCACCCGTCCAATAGAAGTGAAACGAAAACAGTGTCGCGGCCACGGGAAATTGAAAGGTGGGGAAGTCACGCATCAATTTCGTTGCGTTAAGCGTCCCAGTTTCTTCTCGGCGTTTATTTAGATTTATGGAAGTGCATTGCCTTGGTGAACTTTTAAACTGGACGCTGCACTGACGCACAGTCCCTCGAGCGGACGCTTTGAAACGAGTCGCGCGCTTTCTAACTGAAAAGGGAACGACTCGGTAGCGCTAAAAAAGTTAGTACCGTGATTTATTTCACCTTGTTTTTTCCAGCCGACAGTTGACGATCAAAAGAACGCACTGGGGAAAAATATGGCGACTAAATTACAATGCATATAACCGAAGGGAAGAACGGGAATAGTTTTCGAGTAATTAAGTAACAAGAGCCTGTGAAATGTCGAAATCCGTCGAACGAAATTCTTGGAAATCGAGTCGATTTCCAAGAAATTGAACAAAAATTTGATTTGGCTGCTAATGGCTCCATTTTGTCAAAGGTCAAACGAAAATCTTTGTAAAGTGATAAATGAAAGCGGAGTATATGAAACAGTAGTTTTTAATAGAAGCGGAAAAATTCACTGGAAAGAACATTTTTGAAAAGCGGACAAATTCACGGGAAAGAACATTTTTGAAAAGGAGCGGAAAATGAAAGAATTCTTTTGAAAAGAAGCGGAAAATGAGAGAGAATTTTTGAAAAGATGCGAAAACTGGCAATGAAATAATTAGTTTCACGAGAAAATGTATTTAGGGATGTTTTACAGTGCAATGCAGGAATTCTGTACATACAGTGAGAGTCAAAAATTAGTATACACCCCATACATATGAGATTCTACATTATATTTACAGCATATTTCGCATAAACCAAAGTTGCGATGTTGTAGTACACGGTATTTCTAGTGTCACCATCGTATATACATTTTTTAGTGAATTACGTTTCTAATGTTTTGTAAACGAATGCCTATCTGAAGTAGGTTTGTTACGAACGTGTCAAAAGTGAATATACGCAGCAAAAGTAGTTAGTCTGTTATGAAAGATAGTCCTGCAAACTGGTTCTCGAGCAAGCAGTAATTTCTGAATGAGCATGAATTCGTGTAAATTTTCATCAGTGTTGATTACTTTGAAATCCATGGTGCATAAATCGAATTATGAGTGAAGAAACTGTATTTAGTGGTTTAATCTTGGAGTTAAAATAGCTTCGAGTGCAAAGGGTTAATTTTGGTGAGTATTTATCATTTTTGGGACACTCTGTATAACACCACAATGTATTCATATAAAAGTTAAGGAAAATTTAAAAATTGAGGAATCTATTCTGTTCGTAGTAATATCTTCTTTAAATATCAATTTACGCATGGATAATTCATACAGCATATATTATAGATACACGAAGGCTTGGAAAAATACACATTTTGTTCGAAAATTACGATACGATTCCACCGTGAAATGTCTCGGTCTTGCTCCGTCAAAGAGGGACAAATATTTTCCGAGCGACGTATCTATTTCTCCCTGTATTTATGGCGGACTTGAATCGGTCATGCCGGAAAAAGTATTGCTCACACATGGATTGGACCACGTTTTATCCCGGTGATCGATAGCGAGGCACGGCTGATTCAGGTAGAAGAATTTCTGCGGGAACAGTGAAAAATTCAGCAATACATCGCAAATATTTGTACATATGATTGTCCTTACGCAGGAACAACGTTAATTGCATACGAAATCACGGTATTAACTTCTGTGAATTACATTTTGAATTTGCCGTTTTAATGATTAAATACCGGCACGTAAATTTCAGTTAGTAGGTTATAAACCTCTACGAATTTTTAGTTTACTCCAGTTTTTGTTGTACTTCAGGTAGACAATTTTTGTTTTCCATAATGATTCGCAGTCTACTCGTACAACACAATATGTATGGAGCTGCTGATAATAACTGATAAGTCCACGCAATTTCTACAAAACTGCTAACTTCTGAGTATAGAATGATTAGTTTCTTATTTGTTTCATGGGAAATAGTTTCCTGTGTTGTGTAAAGTAATTATAAAATAAATAATAAGATAGAAAAAAGGTTGCCCCCAGAGAGATTCGAACTCTCGACCCCTGGTTTACAAGACCAATGCTCTAACCCCTGAGCTATGGAGGCTCACGGACTTCCTCTCGTTTCAGACTCCAGAAGAATCTGACAAATATTCTTTCACGTTCTGTTGCACGTCAATCATTCAAAAATATGATATTCATGTAAATATATCGTGTATTCTTTAATTATATTGTAACATAATCATGTTACAAATAAAAAATGTCGTTTATGGTTTTAAGTACTTATTACTTCATAATGATTATTTTATGATGTTGTGTTCGTTTTACAAGAACGAAATATATGTACAGTCTTTGTTTAATTAATAGACCTTTGTATATACGTGCTATGACAGATTGTTTTACGTTATATGTTTACATACAATTGTTGCTATGATCACGTTCATAAATTATTGTAATAAAAGTGGACTGAGCTCTAAATTTAACATTGTTCCGTAAGCACAATAACAATTCGTAATAACTCATTTGTAAGATAGATTGATGGAAATGGCGATTGGTAAATCGTGCATCGATCTTGTTAGAGATTACCTAATTACATTATTACACAGCAATTACTAGTGGCGCTCGGCGATGATAATGTTATCTAAGCAAATTCCGACGTCGTGCATAATTTATTATGCATACACTAGCCGTTATCCACGATTTCCTCTGCTAGGTTTTTTGAAATTTCAATCTCTGCTACGGCAGGAAGTCGATTATGACGCTCTTTACTTTCCTCGTGCAACATTCAAAGCAGAAAAAGAATTGGGAAGGCGATCTTTACGTTTTTCTACCACATTGCTTAATATTAAACTCGTCTTATCCTCCCTCCGATTATAATAAAATGCAATAGCTGAGCACAATTTTTAAACTGCTCTTTTTTAATGAAATAATTTCTTTAAATAATTAAGTTTTAGTAAAAAAATATTTCAAGGGATTCATCGTAATTTATAAGAACAAATCAATCTTACAAGGATTTATTTACTACATAAAATAGATAAGTATACAAGATTTTAGAAGTTGAATAAAAAGAATAATAAACAATATCTATAAATCGCTCGTCGATCTACACTAGCTTTGTTCGCGCGGAAATAATAAACTGTGCGGAAATATTCGACACATTTTTATTCATAGCTCTTCGTTTAATATCACGTATTTCCAAATAAACAGAAATAATACGAATAAACATTTACTTAAATTGAGAATTCATGGAATATATTATTGTTCCGTGCCGATCCAAAGTGGAGTCGCGTGTCAAAGGTTATGAAAACAAAAAAAATTTTTGTAACACAAAAGCAATATTGCTGTGCTGAAAATGTTTTTACTGTTGTTTTAAAACAATTTCATCAAGAGTTGTTGCTTATAAAATGACAAATGGTATCTTTAAATTCTTCTGGAGTTTCTCTTATTTTCATTGTAAACGCATGAAATTCGCAATGTAGTTATCACGAAATTTTACAAAAGTTCAGTTTACCAAGTGCGGCTCCACCCTAACCTTCGACTTGCCAGCGACTGAACTGCAAGAAATTCCATGATGAATAGAAGAAAGGCAGCACACGGAAGTCACGTGTTTCCCTGCTGCGTAATTCAATTATTTCTTAGAAAAGGGAGAGCATGGTCAGGTTAAACGGGTGATTTTTCAAGAAGAAAGAACGGAGCGAACTACGGCGGTTGTGAGCCCTGAATCTTTAATCTGAGAAATGTACGAGAGGCACGTTGCGCTGGTGGGAAACATCGGTGAAATAAGTGCCGGTTTCCGTGCAAACAGCCGGCGTGTTGCGCAATGTCTGTAAATCGGGAAGGACTCGAAGCGCACCCTTGTGTTCCATTTTTGCCCATGTTTAATCGCCACGTTCGGCCTCCCTATACAGGGTGGGTCTCTTCAAAATGTTCCTCGAAAGTACTCTATTTGTGGTCAAATGAAATATATAAAAAAAACTTTTTAAAAACCACGCTCATATTAAAATGCACTAAAAACAAGAAAATTATTTTTTTCCTGGTTCTCCATAAAATACCGAATCCAGTTAAATGATTAATAATATTTCTCCCCAAAATTTTAAGCAATTAGTTCAACATTTCTTCCGTTATCAAATTAGTGTCGGAATAGATAGACAAATTTAATATAAATTTAAATAAAATCGTGACATTAGTGACTATAAAAACAAAAGCGTGGAGCGCTGAACTACAATGACGTAATCTTCGTGTTAGTTTTAACCCTCCTTAATTTAATTTAAATAAATGGACTCGAAGACTACTGCATTTCAGATGAAAATAGGTGACTCACCCGTTTATGTGTCCCCGAAGGACGGGGAAAAGGCAGTAGCACTACCGGTTGGGTAGTAGGGCGAAGCTCGGAAGGAAAAATGGGAACGGACGGATCTGTGGAGTGCCATAGCCTCGGAAACCAAATGTTTGCGGACAAATCGTCGTCGTTTTCGACTAGGGGGGTAAAATCAACAAACCGTACTGGTTCGGTCCTAATCCGACGAACGATGGAAATCGTTTTGCGCACCCCAACATGATCTACCCTTGACAATATAGCGTCTGGGGGACATTGTCTCGATGTGTCCAAGAACACGGAGTGTGTTCATTTCTCTTTGCGGTTTTATCGTGCGATGGGGGAAGGTTTGTGTGACGGCGGAAAAATCGAGGTTTTAGTTGATTTTGACGAGGTACCAACGCTCGTTTGGTAATCAAGATTGAGGACAGTTTTCTTTTATGGAGGCTAGTTTCGGTCTCTGAATTATGGTCCGACGGGTTCTTTATTGACACAGAGGGTTTCAATTTACCATAAAACATACGGAGTTGGTTGCATGCTCTTTTTATTGAATAAATATGAGAATTTTGATTTCAAAGGAAATGCGTCTTTCGCAGTGGGTTGAAATGAGTTCTGATAACTGTGTAATAACTAGACGGCGGATTTTATGCATTTATGACAAACATGAATGCATGTAATTCAAAAAATGTATAAAAAAAACTTTTTAAAAAGAAGATTTGACGCATACAACAACAACAACGACAACTCGGTAAGCTAATATAAGCGTGGCAAAATAGTAAAACCATTGGAATATTAAATGCATTGAGAAAGAAAATTAATTTCTATTTCACTCCAGCTTGTTGTAAGTTAGATTCAACAATTGTTATTTTGCATAAAGCTTTATTATTAAGATTATTAGATTGAAATGTGACGATTGTAGTCTGCAAAATTTTCCACAGTATTTCTGATCTGATAATTTCCATTATTTTTCCATGGGTTTTACTTATTGTTAGAATGGGCCACTTCCCAATACTAAATTAGTAAGCAATTCGTATAGCAACTTGCGAGCGAATATGGTAAATCAGAAATTTTAAACAGATGCATGCTAGGATAAGTAACTAGTTTGCGAGATAAAACAGTACGAGAGCTACGTCGAATGGTTTATCTTATCGCAATGTCTCTACTGGCCTTATCTGTTCAATGAAACGGTATCGTATTTGTTACGTGTGACTTCATTCCATATTCAAAACTATTGTGTATTTCACTGAACAATGATTCATTAAAAAGAACCTGCGAAAACTTTTGTATTATTACAAGCGGTCGGAAGTGTTCCGACGACTCTTTTGTCATCTCGTTCCTACATACGTGTTTAATTAATTTGCCGGAACTTTCGGAATCTGAATTAAGTGGTTCACCGAGGATCGTGGCCAGTCGTTTTCCTCGGTAGATGTCGCCACTGAGAATTCTCGAGTTGGGTGACTACAGCTTCGTTAGACTAATATCAAGGGGATGAAACCGGGGGAATCTTTCGTTTTCGACGGCGTGGAAAGCAAACTAATGCGAATTTCACTTTAATTTCTAACCACGTATCAGAGACCGTGGCATGCAGGTCGCCGGGTGAAACTGGACCGAATCTGCTGGATTCTCTAGAAACTGCGTTACATACTTCGTATTAAATTAACTCTAACAGTTCCAGCATTTTCGCGTCTCTTGCTCCGTAAATGAAGACTCGAGAGTCCTTTTCACCGATATGAATCACATTTATTTCGAACGAATTTCCTCGATATTGTGATATGCGGTTTTATTAGCTCATTTCACTAAAAGCCAACGGCAATTAACGAGTTGCGTTTCGGTAATCCGCGGACTGCAGATTTCCTGCATTAACGGCGTACACAAGAGTGTGAAGTGTAATTAAACGACGCTTTTAACATGCGTTCATTAAGATTCTTTGTTATTTTCGTGTTAGCAAACGTCGTAACCGCGGGAACGATCTTCTTTTTTAGTCTGGTACTTGAAAAGCTAGCTACGGAAACACTTGCACGAATGCTTGTTGTGTTTGAAGAATAAAGATCTTATTAAATACCAATTTCAAAATCATTTGAGAATTTTAGTTTTCTGGGTGTTGAATAAATTCTACTAATAGCAAAATAAAAAAAATCGGGAAGTTAAAAATTGTCATTATTAATTGTCAGACACAGAAGCTATATATGTACAGTTAGGAGCATAACTGATCACACACACTTTAAATCAGAATAACTTTTTTATGAATGGACCAAACGACTTCAATTTCTCTGAAGAATTAGTTTAGAATTTGGTCGGAATTGTGAAAAACGATAGTAAGAATTAAGTTTTACAACTTTTTCAGCTGGCCCAATAACGAAAATTTATAAGATGTATTTGGTCAACTCGTATAAATTATATACGTTCCGAAAATTTCATTGAAATTGGTTAATCGGTTTACGAGTTATGAACGATCAAAGGTGGTAAAAATGCCGAAAATCTTGAAAAATTGCAATTTTTACCACTTTCGATCGTTTATAACTTGTAAACCAATTTACCAATTTTTATGATATTTTCAGAACGTATATACTTTATACGAGTTATCTGGGTAATAATATTTAACATAAAGATAGAAGACTGGACGAAACATTAGCACGTAAAATTGTCTTTATCCCTTTGCTCTCCTTTGTCGAGTTGTGACTCGACATCGGAGAAAGAGAAATGTAAATACAACGGGTTTTAGTTAAAAATAAATAAACGTTCCACAAATATAAATTACAACAAAATTTGTAAGCTACATATATGTATTTAATGTAATTGGTAAACAAAATTGTTTAAAATAAGTAGCGTTCGAGGAACTATCCTTTGAAGAAAATTTCAAATAAAACCCTTAAAATATATAGTAGGGAGTTGTTGGCAAGGGAATTGAAAAATAATTCGGAGCGCAAAGGGTTAATCTAACGTCAGATGTTAAACAGCCGACCGTAGCACCGGTCATCTATTTCATTAATAAATAAATGAATATACGAGTGCATCTCTGGGACGCGAGTCGATTCGTCTGAATTCTGCTTGATGTAGAACGGAAGCGGATATATCATACCTCGTTAAAGTTACAAGATGGTAATAATACGAGCACCCTGAGCTTCATCCGAAGCGGAACAATGTGTTTCGGAATTCTCAATAATTTCTGCCACGTATCGGCGAACGTAAGGAGCTTTTATATTATCGAACAAACGGAACCTAGCCGAGAGTCTTCTAACAATGCTGAGCCCACTTGCCATCCAATGGGATGTTACGAGCCGAGGGCGGGCGGATATTACGTGACCGAGGTTTGTTCGTGTGAACTAGCTGGTGCCTGTTTCGTAACCGGGTGTCACATGATGGGTTTTCGTGGACTAGCCGGTGTCTGTTGCACCACCGGGTCGTCACTAGCTAGGAAAGAAAGGGGTAGTCGTGGACTAGCCTCTTATATAAACACGTGGCTAATTAATTTTGTGTACGTAATTCACGTATCAATTTTAACTGTTACGTTATAGCGAAGTCTATTTACTGTAGGAGATTCTTGGTAGAAATATTATTTATGTACGTTTGCTATATGTGAAATATGAATCGTAGTGAACGCTACATGCGAAATATGAATCATTCCTGCTATTTGTTCTTTGCTACTTATCAGAATTATATCAATAAAAAACAGATAGAGATGGACAGGAAAAATCCGAAGTAGTACTATATAGATTGGATTTTGTTCACTTATAATGTTTCGTATTTTCAATAATTGCCGTCTTTTAACATCAGGATTATGAAGAGTACAATTTGTACAAATGTTGGAGATCGCATGAGAAAGATTTCAAGACTAAGAATTCGCAAGAACGACTCGGCACAAAGAGGTGTATTTTTATTTAGTATTTTATGTATAATCTCAGTTTTCATGGTTCTTTTATCACGAGGCGTATCTGGCTGATAGTATCATCAAAAGTATAAAAAGGAAGGGTCGTGAAAAAAATTTGCCTCCAGAGAGATTTGAACTCTCGACCCCTGGTTTACAAGACCAGTGCTCTAACCCCTGAGCTATGGAGGCGGCTGAGGTTTTTTTTTCTTTTGCACGTCCGGATGTATCCGAGCTCTCGGCTGCTCAACTTTCCCGCATAACAGTCCCTTTTTTAGAATCAAAGATTTCTGTCGGTAATTTATATTCCCACAATTTCATTATTCATTTTACAAAAGAAAGATTAATTATTACCAACAATCAAGTTTTGCTTTTAATATTGAAACTAACATCGTCTGAAATATCTGCTCGGTACAGAATGTAACAATTCATGATGATGAATATGGTTCCGTGACGATTTGCCTTCTCACCGACGAGATCATGTCGATGGCCTTTTGTTTCGCACTCCAGTCAGAATATATCTCAGAGGGCGTAAGAGAACACCGAAATATTCGGGTGACACCAACTCCCATAAGGCTGGCAGTCTTTAATAGTACCTCGTCGGTGCTGTCACGAATAAGAAATTGTGAATAGTAATTTCCATACCTTCTGTTGTTATTCCATGCTGATGCGAAGACTTTGGCTATTTCGACTCGGTTATGCAATTTTCATATTTTGCAAGGCTAATCAAGTATCATAACCTCTAGTTTGCCTTGGACTAAGCAACTAATTGCAAGTCAATAAGTTTTGTTTATATCTGCAATCATTTAGCTTTAGTGATCTGTATCGAGTTTGAGATTGAGTTTTTCACATTTTTTAACATTTTACAGAGATATAATTGTGTTTTCCATCAAATGATTCATTGTAGAGCAATTTGTTTGGTTTACGATAATTTTAACAATATCAATAAATAGTATTGATTGACAATGAATTGTATATTTTATAGGACATTAATATGCGATGTCGTGTCGTCGTCATAAACGTTGCCTGTATGAAATATAACGAATATTGAACCGCAGCTAATCTAATTAAATTGATCTGAACGAATTACAGTGTTATACATATGCTCACACATTTCCGGAGAATGCGTCCATAATGATTAATTATTAGATCGCAGACTTAATTCATGGTATATACGCAAATGTGGAAAAATATAATACGTGAACGTTTCTAAAGTTTTATTTGCGGAAATAAATGATAACGCATAAATAGATATCGATCATCCTGTATATGAGAGCGTACTTTTTCCAAATGCTCGCTCCCGTTCAAAAATAAGAATCAGCGAAAATGGCGGTGCTCAGCGGGAAGGGAGACACTTAATCCCCACCGAGTATTGGGGCTATTTGCCGGTTTCTGTGGCATTGGTTCGTGAAACAGTCTGGGTTTCACGACCCGATATCGTCGCGAAATTATGCGTGAAACGGTCTACCTTTTCCCTCGAAATTTCTGACGCTAATCGGCATTCGTGAGCTTCAGCTGGTTTCTTCCGCGTCGAAGAACAAAGACATCTGCCGCTGTCTGCTCTTACAATTAGAAGTTAATTGTTACGATCTCCAGCAAAAACCGGCCGCAGATATCCCGAATGTAAATTCGCGTTTCTAGCCGGGCCGGTGCGCTAGGGATACAGAAGTTCCGCAGTTCCGGCATAAATAATTGGAATTCGGCGAAGTTCCCGGTTAAAAGCAAATTGCGAAAAAGGAGACCGATAATATCGCGACGACGGTCCGTAATCATAATCTCTCCGAAGGAGTGAATATCAGCTTTGTTGCGGGAATGCAACTTTCCGGATCTCTTATTTTAACTGTTCCGTGGTTGAAACAAAGTTATTCGAGGCTATACCGTGAGGAGCTATTCGGAGTTTAGCACGGTTGCATTTTGATTACGGAAATGCTCTCTATTCGTTTCAGTTTGATCGTTAATTTTATTGTTGGAAAAGTTGAGGGGTAATTTGGGAAATTGTTTATAAGAGAACTGTTCATTTTTGAGTTACGGTTCCTGCGAGAAGTTTGTTCCTCTCGACGAGTAGAACACGATACAATCATAAAAAACATTTGACCTTGAGAACGTCTGTCAAGATCATTCTTGCACAGAACTTTTTTAACAGGTCTTCATTTAATCGCCAATTAAACAAGTAAATATGATGCAAGCTGTATCGTGTTTGGTCTCATTGTAATCAGAAAAATGTCACTAACATGTTGATAAGAGTTTCATAAAAGAAATAACTAAAAATATCGAGGCATTACTGCACTTATTCGAAATTCTAGGTGATCATATTAAAATCTAGGTTTTAACGAAGTTGTAAATAATCTTAAATAAAAAAGGCAATGGAACAAGAATTGTGGTAACATTTTTAATTGTTCCGAAAGATTGTTGCAAGTGTATTTTGTAACGTTTCCATTCGTTGAAATGTCTGTCATACTTTTTCATTTTGTACGTATTCCACAGCCAGACTATGTATTTTGTTTCGCAGTATCTCGTTTGCTTTGAAATGTCATAAAAGTAACGTAAAATCGATATAAATAATAACGTTAGTAACATCCGTTTTTGTAATATGCGACTCGTTAAGGACAGACTCTTCTAGACGAGAAAACTATTGAACGGCACGTCAAGCAGTTCTCCCTTCTCTCTCTTTTTACTTTGATCACATTTCCTTTAAAAGCTTTTTCATACTGCACGTAGAATGCGCGATCGCCGACTAATTAGCATTTCATTCATCCCACGTCAGTCTATTATACGTGGCCGTAGAATTTTCATCTATCTCGCATCGATTTATCTTTTCATCGTTCACATTTATTCGAGAATTTTTTAATTATCAAAGACTTGCATATCTTTTCTATGGTGTTTCGTGTAAATTAAAATTAGATAAAGGCGCGTCAACACTTATGTTGTAACTTCTTAAAAATGTTTACGGAAAATTACAATTTTCCGCGTTGCATTTTAAGTTTTCCATGACAAACATAAATGCTTTCTTTTTCCACGTGCAGCAGATACGTATTACACGCCATAAATTTACTTATAATTTCATTATTCAAACGTAAGCGAACCTTTGAAACGAATTTTCAACGAAAATCCTCCTTTCTGAATACTATTACCGATTCATTCGAACTTTTAGATAATTATCTATATAAAAATGTATAAACAAACGAAATATAATATCGAAATAACTCTTTAGGTCCCTCCAAGTCTCTTGAAGCAACCAATTGTACATGCTAATTTACAAGTACGATCGAGGATGTAAATTATTCAAGTTTTGCGTCCGTTTGCTGAATCTCAGCGGGTCATTTAGGCACATTCAAGCTATAATCATTGGCAAATTAGTTCTAGTGCAAATGATGGTTAACTCGATACATCCTCCGGTGCTATATGTTTACACGATTGCAAGACCTTAATCGCCAGCGCGAGCATCGGAATGTGTCATACAATGTGGGGGATGACAATAACAGTTTGGATTAATTGCATGGTCAAGTGTGTTTACTGTTACACGCGTAACAAGCATGTTCCACAACCTCGCGAAACAGATCACCGGATTGTGCCCAACAGCTGTGTAGTGGGTTACATAATTGCGAATTATTGACTGCTTGTAGCAGAAGGAAGGAGCTGTAGTCGAGACGTACAGGTTTCAGATTTAGTCGGAGAAATATTGTATATTTTCGAGTAGTCTCTTCATCCGCTTGTCAGATACGAAATGAAACTGCATTAACACTTAGGAGGCGGACAGTTTCAATAATTGAGCCGTTTATTTTGAAAGTGGCCTAAGTCCATTTCCGAGAAAAATCAAGCTAGCAATTTGAATATTTACTACGCAAACGTAAAATGGATGAAAAATAAATTTACTGCGTATGCTTACGTAATGTGATAATCTCAGGTTTGTCAATGAAATCGTGCTGGATCAATTCAAAATGTAAACAAAGTGCTTAAATCGAGAACAGATTTGCAGTCTACCGATTCAATCGTGAATATCGAATCGTGGAATACTTTCTAAAGTCCGACATTTCCTACGCGACGAGCTAGATTGTCTTTTCTCCTCAGTGAAATGATCGAGGACAAAGAAATCCGGATCAAACCAGCGGTGAAGGAGATCGTACAGTAAGATGTTAGGAAGTGCAGGATAAAAGAAATGGTCTGTAAAAACGGGAGGAATGTTCGCGGGAATTCCTGTAACGTCGAAGATAATCACAGGAAACGAACGTTAATTCGACGTCCGATCGGATACCGGGTCGCGATAATCCGTGATTGCGCTACAAATCGTTTCCTTGGAGGATATTTTCCGAACGGGGGTGAGTTCGACCGGGGTGAATTATGCACGGCCTCTTTCACGGTATTTTTGCCTCATTTCCGTGATCCTCCCCAATCCCGCAGCCGTGTTTCATGATTAATGGATGTAGGGGGATAGGGCGAGTTCCACGAGTGGCGGCCACGAGTGCATCGAAAAATGCAGCAAATAGCTCGATCCCGAGTAGCACGGTCAACAGCAGCATCGGGGGGGGGGGGGGGGGATAGTGGAACGTGCGAAGTCGATTATTGCAGGCATTCTCCGGGCACGTGGAAATCGATACCTAATTATCGGTCGAGACACCGCACACGAACTACTGCGGGAATTTCCTTGTCCTACCGATCGCCGCGCCGGGCCAGCTATTTCGTGCATGTTACTTCGCCTGTTCGGATTATCGAGGCACCAGCGACCTAGCCAGGCTTCGATGTTTTCTCACAGCTATCGTGATATTCTGATTTCCCTCGAATTTCCTCCTACGAAATCCAGAACCGTTTATTAACCTCTTTTTTTTTGCTTTACTACTTTCCATCCACTTTCTGAAACGGGCGCGTTTCGTTCGGAGATACGGAATTACTAGGAAAACATTTTATTGATCATTGATAGCCGCAGGTAATCAAGCAGGAAAAAGCGTTTCAGCTCTCTTAGCGATTATAGAAATTAATATATAAGATATTATTACCCCCTTTTTACTCTGTGTATAGGGGTGTACCCCAGGCTGACAAAAACGGAAATAAAAAGTTGACGAATGGAAAATTTACAAAAATTATCTTGAGAAGCTATAGCTTTGATCTTAATGCTACGTATTTTATTTTTATTCTATTTTATACATATACAAACATTAAATAAAAATACGTTTTTGTAAAAATGGGAGAACAACATATTAATTTAACCTTTATTGTTAACTGGGGTCGAGGATATATTGGTAAAAAGATTCACAAACCACCTATTAAAACTACTGTTTGCCTGTGAACATTTGAAAGCTGTAAAAGTTCAAAGGACCCTTTAAAGTTTAGACAGCGAGTGGAACATCCTAATTCGCCCGCTCTATTTCCTTTTGAAGAACCCTGCCAATGACGGCTAATGGACAGTTTAGAACCATGGTACGGCTTTAATTTAAATTACAGCATCAAAGAATGGGAAACTGGTCCGTGTTCTTTTTAGCGAGCGGTTAAGAAACAAGGAACTCGCCGGAGAAACATTCATACAGAAAAAGCAATTAGTATCTGCCCGATCTCTCTTTCTGCATCCGACAACGGCTGTTCCGCGCACGCTGCGTCTGGATTACACAGACAAATTGCAATCGATATGAAGTGGTCGCTCGACAAGTACACCATAAAAGTACTCTAGGGGCCACGTTGTTCGGAGAATGAAGATCTCGATGAACAACCCTCGAATCGAATGATATTTCTTTCGAACAGTCGGGTTTCAGCTTAGAATAATTTCAACTTACTTTTCAGAAACAAAAATTTATCATCGACCCCTATAGCTGCAATTAACGATTGAAGTAGAAATTGATTCGTCAATCGTTATATTAAATTTTTCTTCCAACTCTGCTATAGACCCTTTTTAGACTTCCATCGACGCAATCGGTCCACCTGGACCCCGTTGGGAACCCTTGGTTTTTACATTATTAAATAAGTTGGTATCTAATCAATCGCTAAACATTTAAGTATTGCATGAGGTGTTGTATCAATTTCATATCCATGAAATAAAAAAAACCGTATATGTAGAATGGAACTATTCTTAGGTCGGAAGAAATGTTTAATCGAATTGAACTTTTTCGATAATGTTCAAAGGAAAATAATTTGAAAGCCCATTAATTCTGAAATGAAGGACACTCCATGGATAGAATTAGTCAAATTGGTTTATGATCCCCAAGGTCTGCTGCTCACGTATGTCCCTAATTCCACCAACTGTCCACCCGAACAATAGCCGTGTCGTAAAACAACGCTAAAGCACAGCGACCTTACCAGATGTGCACGCGGTAATTCCAAGTTCCTGGCACTCTGTATAGTTCCACTTACACCACCCTTAGCCTACGGTACGATTTAGTCATTTTCGAATCACACGCGATAAACCTGCAGATTTATTGAGTTTCTTACGATCTATTAGACGCTTCCAATTGTAATTTACTAGGCTACGGTATGATATACAATAATTTTGATATACAGGGTGAGTCACCTAACGTTGCCACCTCAATTGTCTTTGTTGTTTTTAAAGCTTAAGTACACTGAGAAAAAAATCCTGTCGAAACAAAAAAAATATATGTTGATTCAATAAGATGTACTATTGAATAGTGCCAATATCATATGAACTTATTTTAATATTTAATACTATTGAATTTCAATAGCAAAACTCATTTCCGCCAATCATATAAGCCAATAGCTTGACCATCAATGTTTTCAAAAAAATAAGATATGGCCTCGAACCAATTCCAGTATAAATCAATACATTTCTCAAATTTTTTCAACAACATATCTGATTGAAGGGAAAAAAGAAATATTACGAATAATGATATACGGTATCGAATCAAATAATATTTTCAATCATTTCATGATAGACAATTCAAATACATCACGATTTGCTTCTAAATTTCATACTATTGAAAAGAATACATTGATATTCATCCAAGTAAAAAAATAAAAGTAAAGTAAAAAAAAGTAACTACTTTTTTTTCTCAGTGTATGAAGTGTCTACAAATAATGGGCTTCCTCAATGAAACAGCTATTCAGTTAGTTTAATTGCCACAAATTGAGTACTTAAATGACAATTTGGATGTTCCCGGTCAAAAATGACTCCGGCACAGCACTCGGAGGGTTAACTAGGTTCGTTTTTTTCCGAAGGGACAGACTCCCGTTGAAATACGCAGAAAGGTGGGCAGAAGATGGTAGTCTTGCCGGCACGTGACTTACGGCAGCTGTACGTATATCGTCAAGAACACTGCAGTTCCGGTGGCGTAGGAAGCGTCGACTGTGGAATATAAACTTTAACGGATGGCTTCTTCTATGGTGCCGTGCACCAGAAGTGATCTAGGATCTCTGTCCCATTCTTGCAGCTTCTTCCACGCGATCTTCGTCCCAGATAGACCGCGACGCTGCGTCGGCTATGGATCAGTAGGAACATGTTACCGCTTTCTATGCAGAAACGGTTCAGCTGACTCGAACATGTCACGCGCACCACGTCGAAGCGTGTAACGACGATACTTAATGAAAATTGAGAACTCCGCCGTGCACTATTTCGCATTCTAAATGTTCTTCCATTCGAATTAAATGTTAAAAGCTAGGAAAAAACTAAATGTTAAACATTAAAAGTTCTGTCTCATCGACACGGTCGGATGGACTGTGGTAGGAAAAATCTTTTTTTGCACATCATTTCATAAACCAATGCTTCTAATTGCTTACAAAACATCCGGTTGTTTGGTACAATTATAAAAAAGTTAGTCTGTTTTCAAGGGTGTACGAATACTTACGTGACTGCTGTAAATTTGATTTGCCTCCACATGATTTTTTAGACACACCTTCTGGATGAGAAATGAGTGTGTAAAATTAACGTAATGGTGTGTACCTAAAATTCATTTGAGGTGTTTATTGTGTTATATTTGACATTAAACTATTTTATGGAGTACTAAAATGCAAATACACGTTTAACAACAGTACATATATGCGACATTATCCATCACATGGGTAATAAATATATTTATGGTACTACGGGTTCCGTATAAGTTGATCATATCTAATACTCGGCAAATATTGGTCAATAAAACGAACAGCTGTTCATAAAAATAGTGAACACGATTTGAATGACGTTGGAATATCCTTTTCGAAATGATCGAACGATTTTATCACGATTTATGAAATGTTTATCTGACAGTTGCAGTTCCTGTATAAATATTAATAGGAGAGGGATACAACATTGAAATCGTCGGATTATATCGAGTGGCGTGTGATAACAACGCGAAGAATTATTATTTATAGCATTCAATGGAATGTTTAGGTGGTGTTTGTATACTTTCCTGCGCGTGCTGCACAATCAATCAATCGATTCGCCATTTTTTCTTTCTGGAGTAATCAAGTGGTATATTGATTACTTAATTATCGTAGGCACCGCGATTGTCGCTTTTGTTATGTTAAACTGAAGACTCTCTTATGTAACGGCGAAGTAGTATCAAGTGTAATACTGTAATCACAGATATATATAAACTTGGCTGTTATGTGACTGCGAAGGGGAATCGAACAGTTGCGCGTGTAGTCAACTCAATTAATAGTCGGTAGAGGTGTGCGAGAACCCGAAAAGAGACGAGAATTTTTTTCGCGATCGAGACACGAGTTCTCGAGAATTTAATTAATAATTCTGATCTATTGCTATTTTCGAAAAAATTTCTTTTCACACCTTGTAGTAAACTAAGTGCTCTAGCGTCCCAAAAAAGTTCAAATCGTATCGTACAATATTAAAAAAGCTATCGTCTTTTTTATAGCGAATATTAACCGAGTCACTGCATAAAGAAATACGTAGTAATGGACATAATAAGATAAGATTACTAACTGTAAGTTTCATAGAATAATCCTTTTTAAATATAAATTGATAATACTAAGTAAGTCTAGTTTACGTCAACGTGGAAGAAATTTGATAAAAACAACTTATAAGTGTTTAACTTCCTCGACCAAAACCTATCTTATCATAGGCTATTTTCATCTTTTTCATCGTGCAATTAGTTACTCCACTGTGGGGTATGTATGAGTTGATACATTACACATTTATATACGCCTCACGTTCACATGGATCTGAGTAACGCCCATTTCCAATTTACATACTCGCCTCCTCGTCGGATGTGCACTTGAGCTTCTTGCGTACGTGATTCGTCGATGGACGTCTGTGTAAGTACGATCCGGATCTAATGTAGTTTTCGAAATCTTCACATCGGAAAATGTCTTTCTTAGAATCATTCAAAAATCATTTCTTGACACATTTCCGTTCAGTATTTCATCTCTCTATTCACCTTTCTAAACTGCTTGTTACATTTTCGAATAAATTTTAATTTTCATTTTACATTTATTTACTGCAAGATACAAATTACTAGTGCAAAACTGTCTGCAAGAGTTTCTTTAATAATTTAAAAAATTAGAAAATCCGATTCTTTCAATATTTCTTCCTTTTTTAATTTCTCGTATTGATTTTTCTGATAAATGCATAAAGTCCACAGTGTATTTATAACAAATATGTATGTAGCAGTGCAGCTGTAATCCAGATTAAAAAGTTATGTTGTAAAATTGTTCACGAGTAATGCGCAGCTTATTTCGAAATTGGACTTCCGATTTTACGCTTGCCATACGAGGTGACTAATTTATTTCTTTGTTTGTTCAACTTTAGCCAACTACTTATATTTTTGCATTTAAAATTCAGAATTACTGTCGAGCTTAAACGAATAGCCACCGTCACGTCGTAAATATGGAAGTGTATCATATACAGAGTGACCTTTTTTACAGTCTTTTTTTCTGTGAACGGTCCTAAGCGTTGCCAATTATAATACAGTGAGGCCCAGAGGTTCGCTATCGTAGTTGACCACTGAGATAGGTATGTAGTTAAATAATTGAGTGAGGAGTCAGATCTTTTTACTTTCCTGGTCCAATTACACAGAGTATTTGCGAAATCGCTTCCGAATCGGCCCTTTTTATAGTATATTTTTCGCAACAAAGTACACAAAGACGTAAAGTCGATATCACTGGACCCGCCTGGCTCGTGTTTCAAACTCTTGCCAGTCGGCTTTGGTGCTTGTAACCGATGTACTCATTGATTTATGTATCCCAGATGAGTTGATCCAAATATATATTTCTATCGAGTTTCGTATTTGCGATAAATGTACGCGCGTAAACGAGCAAATGGGCAGTTCGAACATACACGGAATAATTGCTCGCCTGTAATATGATCGATAGACGTAATTACTATTTGAGTTACCGTATCCTTGGACATTTTCTTTATAAAGCGTTACGTTAAAAATCTTAACATCATTTTTCGAACGTCTACGATTTTCATACTGGTTATATATATATATATATATATATATATAAATATTTCCCCCCCCCCCTGAGAAAGAATTCCTCAATATTAGACTGCAGATTTAATGCAGTTATTACTAAATTGATTCAGTGGCGGTTCAAGTCAAGTGTAGTTACCAAGCGGTACAAATTTTGGGGCCTCAAACTAGTGTAGTCTTTAACATAGTAGCCTATCATGTTCGTGGTATTGAAAAGCCAAGAATAGGAGTGGTTAACTCTGTGATAGGTGGGGCGTTGTAATGCGAAGAGCTGGTCGCGCACTTTCCGTTAGCCGCAGACGATTTTGAGGCGACGGGCTCAAGAGGCCTTGGGCGGTGGGGGTTTAGTGGGTGTATGAGTAGGGGTATAGTCCCTATAGTCCCGTTTCCCCCAAATTCCATCTAGGGGGTGCCGAGCAGGGGGTGCAAGCTGCCGTGTTAAAACTGTGACCAGTATTTTAGCGCCACCTCAGTACTGGGGCCGAACTAATGGCAGTATATATAGATATAAAGCGGTAGACGGTTGTAAAAAAAACTGTTTACCCCAACAGGATTCGAACCTCGGTCTACCGCTTGGTAGTCCAACTCTTTAGCTGATTGGCCCACCGACGATCTTATAAAAACATCGAAAATTTTAGTATATGTATCGCAAAAACTGCAGCGACACCAACGCCACCTCAGTATTAGGGACGAACTACATATACTGGACCAACTATTCCCATTACAGCTTACACCCCCTGGTGCCGAGTCCCACACTACCCCCTTCAGACGTCATCTGAGGAGGGGGTGTGCGTAAGTGACATTCTCCCACCGCCCTCAAAGGAAAACAAATGTTCGTGGTTGATTGAAATGATTTTATTTAACCCTTCGAGGGTGGGGCTGGTGCACTGAGTGCGCCAACGATCGAATTTCAACGAGAAGAAAATTATTTTCACTTTATTATCTCTGATTTATTTTGTGCTCATTTTCAATCATCGTTCTTTTGATAATGTCTGAATTATATTTAGTAATGTACCTACATGGATTTGTCTGAATACCTGATGATATAAAGTCAAAACTGAGTAAAACTGACCCAAAACAGTCTGGCGCACCGAGTGCACCGCCCCACCCGAATAAGGACGCGAGATCACCCCACCCACGAAGGGTTAAAATATGAAATTTTTCTATCTATTCCGACAGTAACTTTACAACCGAATAAATTATAAACTAATTGCTTAAAATTTTTGGGAAAAATATTATTAATCATTTAACTGGATTCGGTATTTTATGGACAACCAGGAAAAAAATTATTTCCTCCTTTTTAGTGCATTTTAGTATAAGCGTGGTTTTTAAAAAGTTTTTGTTATTTTTCATAAAAATCTGCTGTACATGATCGTGGCTTTCGTATAAAAATCACCTGGTAAGCCGAATTTTCTGCCATATTTCTATTATATATCTCGGTGTTCACACCCAGTTTAATTTTTCCGACAGCTATGACCGCGCGCCACGATATCTCCAATTAACGTGATTCGTCGTGGCTACGCGATTTTCTGCTTTATTTTGTCGGAATGTTTAATTCAGCTAAAAATAATCAATACCCACGGACGATCAAATTCGAATTTCAATCGAGGCCAGGTTCGATTGGTTCACTTTATCGTGCGGTAGATTATTGTATTGGCTAGTAGTTTGATTACTGATTGAATTTGAAGTCCTGTACCGGCCGGTAACGGTTCCCATGTTAGCGAAGTCAGGCTCCGAGTTCCTATGGGATTGGTTACGAAGTTTCCGGCAAGTTAAGATTAGTTAAGATAGCAGGTATCGAGACCTCTTGGTTCCCGGCTGCTTTGAACGTGTATACCGTTCCCCTATCTCTTTTTTCCCGTCTCTTGATCCCGGTCTTATAATAGACAGAGAACTAGGTTGTAATTGACAACTCCGTTCTCAGGTATCCACGTTGTATTTACAAGTTTCAACATTAGTTTCTGGGAAATTAATAGCACTTTACATTAACATTAATTGAAATTGTTAGCACTTATTGTTAGAACTATGCCACACCAGTGTTTGTACAATTCACACGGACTCGGAGCAACTTTTCTAACTTCTATTTCGGAACTTGCTTCAACACAGGGTCTCCCAAAAATGTCGGAGGATTTTGAAAGGGGTGGTTCCTTAGGTCATTTGAAGTATATTAATGGAAAAGACGGACCAATCAGGGTCCGGATACTATCATCTGTAGCCGTGCTCTGATTGGCCCGTGTTTTTCGTTGACCACTCCTCAACGAAGCGGCGGAGAAGATTTCCGCAAAGGAAAAGCTTATCATCGCTTTTAAGGAAGCAAGATCCGTTTCCGCGGTTGGAAAAGCTATAATAATAAATTATGAATAATAAATTGTTGCGAGAAAAGCATTCGTTATGCGCAATATATTAATACTTATTTTAAAGAGCATTAAGTTCAAATTTGTAATGATGTGATAATTGCATCAATTTAAAGAAGTGTAAATTTTTGTTCGTTATACATACTAAAACTGTTTCAATAACAATGTTTAATAACATCATGTAGGATTATAAACTAATAAAATAATGTTACATTAAAATTAGTAATTCTGTTACGTTTGGTCCCTGCTAATTACAATTTTATGTCAACCTCATGATGTGTGCGTGTGCACAAAGACTTTAACACTGTACAACATTTTTGGGACACCGTGTATATGAATTATCGCTGTAGTCAATGTGAGGAATACTTTGTAAATCGATTAATTAATATGCTATCAATGTAGAGAGTCCCTACTGTGTTGCGTGAAAGGAGCTGTTGCAAGAACTTGATACAAATTAAAATTCACGGAACTTGTCCGCAAGGATGTGTAGCCCGCGATACGTACTTCGCGCAGCATATCGTGAATGGAAGAAGAAAAATATCAACCAATTATAAGTAATTTATCAGACGTTCGCGTAAAGAAGCGTCCATATCCAATTAACCGATCGCCACGTCATAGATAGCGGCAGAGTATATCCTTTTCTCTTTCTCAATATTCTTCCTCGTATCTTTTTCTCAAGGTTCCTGACTGATTGCTGAGCACCAGTAGAGGGAAACGCCAATGGTTCCAAAGCGTATAAAAGATACGCTAGACTCGGTCACTTGTCAGTGGTCAGTTTTCATTTTCTATGCGCGCAGTGCATTTCGAAATCGGTCTACGCAATTTTGTTGTTCATCTTTAAACTGTAGGTATTTTTACTAAAAATCCTACAGATTGTATCTATGTAGAAACGTATGTCTTAAAATCTGTAAACCGATTACGAGTTTATCAAATTTTCGAAAGCTCACTCAATATTGCAGTTGTATACCAACTCTGAATAATTGAATCGAGTCTATGCCATAAATTAAAAAAAAAATTATTTAAATTCATTAATGTATAAATAATCTTTGTTACTTGAATCTGAAGTAATAACTGCTTTCGTATAAACAATTACAACATAAAAAGTGAGCTGTCCAAATTTTGATAAACTTGTTATTCAAAAGTGAAAATATAAATGAAAATTTTGCTATTCATAGAAATCATTTGGGTTGTTCTCGTGTTCACATGGACTATCGAATTTTCTTTTTCAGGAGAGGGAAGTGAAACAGAGTTCTGCATTTTTTCGGTGAGTGTATCAATATTTTATTTTTCATCGATAGAACAACTAGATTTGTTTTTTAGTCATAAGTTCAGTCATAGATGAATCTCGATACAACCAGTTTCCTTAATAAGATATTATGGTCACCTTAATATTTTAAATGTCAGTATGTATGTTCGATCACACATACTATTAAAGCTGGCGTCAAAACGGATCCAATGACCCTATGAAATTATAGTTAAAATACTGCTAAAATAGTTTTGATCACCTTTCCGTTGCAAATGCCCCGCTGTGCAGCGGTTCGAGTGATAGAGTTCTCACTATGTGCGCTACATACTTCATGTTTCACAAAGGTCGGCTCCATTGAAACAGTGCTGTGATCGCGTCCGATGGCTCGTGAAACCTTTTCGTAATACAATGAAATTAACGGTGCTGTAAGATACCGAGCTCGGCCATCGAAATGGTAAAAAAGCAGATATCCGGTTTTGCTGGAAACCGGACGACTTGTTCTAAAGTCAGCTCCCGCCCGGAAATGCTTTTAACAAGTCGGCGCGGAAGGATGAAGAGAGCGCTAGCACATTAGAGAGCAAAGAATCGCGTGTAAAAAGTAAAAACGTTCCCTGTGTACAGGGTCGTGGCGGTAAATCCGGGAAACTCATTGGATAAAGAAAAACAGTTGACATTCCAGGTGAATGTCAGTATATTCTTTCGGCAGTTTGTATCAGGTTGTTGAATGTGAAAATGTGACAAATTTATTTAATAATTACGATGCTCGTTAAAGTAAAAGCACGATACATACAGGGCGTCCGAACAACGTTATAATTCCTCGGAAGGGGCGATTCCAGACGACATTTAAAGTAACTTTTTCCTTTGCGAAAATGTTCTGCGCCGCTACGTTTTCGAGTTATTTACGAAAAACACGGACCAATCAGGGCGCGGCTACTGTGGAAGGAGTCCGGTTCGGATAACTCGAAAACGAAGCGGCGGAGAACGTTTTCGCAAAGGTCAAAGTTACTTCAAATGACCTCAGGTGTCATCCCTTTCGAGGAAGTGCAATATTTCAATGTTACTTTGTTAACAACTGATTTATTTATACAGGGTGTCCCAAAACTTCTTCAACTCCCGGAAATGGGAGGTTCCTTAGGTCATTCGAAGCGACATTTCCGGGAGTCGAAGGAGTTTTGGGACACCCTGTGTGTAGATATTTGCCTTACCTACATCGTGTTTGTAGGACCGGTCGAAAAAATTCCGGGTTTAGTCGGTTCTGTATAGTTGGGACGAAAGTGGTCTCTCTGGGGGTGGCGTACCGCTCCTAAATCGTGTGCGTGGTCGACTGATGAGGCTTCTGCCGAAGCTGCAACAAGGAAAACGTAGTCGCAGCCGCAAATTTCCGCGCGCACCAATAGCCCCTAGAAATTATAATGGTATTCGGTCCATCGTTCAATTATTGCGAAACTGATTTACGGTGCAGGTTCTCCGACGGCTATTTTTCGACCGCTTAACCATTTCTACCGATTATTCGATTAGAGACTGCGACGTGACGCACACTCGCCGCGGAAACTAAGTTAACGGTTGTAATTTCGAGGGATATGAATATAATTATGTTGTACGCACGCGTAAACAAAGCTATTGGGTTTTGCGGAAACGTTGTGTAGTCGTGAGGGCAAATTTGAGGTACAGTAGATGAATAATAGATTACGGATTTTATGTATTTAGGGGCAAAATTGCATAATGGTTGAAACACAAAAGCTCCATTTTTAAATGGCAATGTTTAATTTTCAAGAAAATTTTATTTTCAATCTGTTCATTATTTTGTCTTTTATTGTTATTATGTTAATTTGATTCCAAAAGACGAATTTGTTTGCCTTGCACGATTGAATGACGCATGACATTGATGTGTTGATGTTGTATAAGATATATTATTCACGAATTATGCTTATATTTGTGATATTATCACGTATTATTACAAATTATTTACGATTGTAATAATAAACAATTTCTACGAAGAAATTGGTTTTAATACTGGATCTTTTTATCACTAAACCTACCATCGCCGGTCAAATGACCGGTTTTATTTTTTTTGCATCTTGGAATTATTGAAATTATGAAGTTGCTTACATGGAAATTGATTCGATCAACTTCTTTATCCAAGCACATATTATAATAAAAATTGCACAAAATCTAAATAAATAGAGCCTTGTTATTTTTGTAATACAGAACATTTTAATCGCTTTTAGTGTTCGGTAGGTTTAGTGTTATAGATAATGATTTCATCTGGAACCACCCCTTTCAAGGTTCTTCCGACATTTTTGAGACACCATGTTTATTATATCCGTTGCAATTTACTGCAATTTTATCGTCCATTCTAATTCCAAAGCAAATTATACAGAATACGTTATCACAGTGGTAAAAGAACGAAATGGCGGAATAAAACGAACAATAACTATTGTGTCTGAGATTGACGTAACGCTGGAAACATCTAAGGCAAAATCAAACTGGCGTTACAGAACCTCCCTTCGCAATGCTCCACATTGACAATGTTCCATTATAAAAAGTATTTCGCGCGTAAGGGAGCAGTTGGCTGCTGTCAATGAACATATATCGGAGGTGCAAACTGTTCGAACGTACGCTCTGCGAAAGCAAGTTGCGCAGAAAACACTTCAACTTCTTGAAATGAAAAGTTTTTCGACAGCCGTGAGGAAGTAGTGAAAGTTTTGAAACGCAAGGGGAACATCATTCGTCGTGTTCATAAGATGAAAGTCACGTTTGGTTTTCACTCCATTAACCTTCGCTTACTATGTCAGTCTCTCTTCACCTCAAAAAGTTCTCACAAAATTCACATTCTTTTCGCAAACGAAATTTAACCAAAATATTATCATTGCTCGATGTAGACTTGTAGAAAGATCGTCGAGGTTTTGTCGTTTGTTTGTTTCAAACTTTCATTTCGCGTGACGGATATACAGAAGCGAGATGTATTTATTCAGTAATGAGCGTCTGGAATATGTATATCATTTCTACATGCATATACATCTATATATTTGTGCTAATTAGGTAGCAGCTTAGTTTCGTTAGACTCGAGACCAAGCGCCTCAAGATTTGCTTATTGAGCTTCTCGAAACGTATACAAATAACACTAGCAAATTTCAAGCCAGGATAAATAGCCAGCAAAGCCTATTAATAATTCCACATTTACTCGTTAACTACACAGAAAGAATTTAGGCACAGCCTAATCAAGAACATTTACAAACGACTCCATAATGTGCTTCTTCATTTTGTTTCACTTTCTCGACGCTACTCTGAACTCGTTAAAATTCTTTGTGCACTGCTCATATTTTCGTAGTTTTTAACACATTACCGACCGGTGATTACTGCATGATTTTGAAAAATCTATGGTACATGGCTAAACACTTTTTAATGGAACCTTCAATAGCAACAGCAATTTTCGTTGTGAATTATTCAATTTCATTTAAGATTGCAGTGAAAAGAAAATGGCTATGCTTTCTTTGGGTGCAGCAAAATTATTGAAAATCGTATTAATAGCCTTTCGGTAGGTAAAGTGTTAATTTTCTTCTGAAAGATTGTTCTAGTTCGATGAACAACACACAATTGAACGAAAATTACTACCTGAAGGCTTGTTCCCAATTTGTATCAATGCTGGTATCGCTGTAGAAATTTTCTGAACGTTCTTGTATATACTGGTGTGTGTAACAAATCTAGTATTTCTTCGTTGTTCACGAATGCATGCGATGTAATGCTTGTAACAAACATAATGGCCAGCATTGCTAGTGTATATTGTTTCTTCGTATGTACACTTTGTTCATTCAGCATGTTGCTCGTATCATTTGGCGTTACTGATGTCTAGAATGATACGTAGAATGCAGATAAAAAAAATTACAGATACATATTTTGTTTAAAAACAAATCACCAGATTTCTGGAAGAAGGATCTATTTAGCGACGTGTCAAAATTTCAACTTCGATGTTGTAATAGAAGAAAATGTGATGGAGAATCAAGGTGAATGCTTTAAATCAATGGTGATCACGCCTACAGCAAAGCATGGTGGAGGATTACATAAATTAATATACATTGTACATGTTTCATGGATGTTTCAATCCAATCTTCTTAGATGTGGTTGAATAATAATCTTCCAAACATTCGATACAATGATTATCAGAATCTCCAGGACTGTTTATGATCTCAGCTTTAATTGATCGCTTTGTAATTAATTGAAAAAGGGATGCTCCTGACGAAAACGACTGCCTAGTATGTTTACATAAATTACTGGTGCGTCTATCCCTAAATTGAGGGAGAGACGCACCTATACAAAAACAAGAACCAGTACAATAAATTTCGTGAAAACACGATGAAAAATTGTACAGGAGAAACCATTGACACTATTTGAGTCGATACTGATAGTTAAAACCATACAATAAGAACGTAATAACATTTGTGCTTACCACTTACGAAAGTATTTCGTCAGGAGTTCGGAGCACTAAGAAGTTTTTATGCATCTGTTACACGTAAACGACATGATACGCGTGTTCTTGGAAACGTGGTGGTTAAAACGATGTAAATGGCGCGCGAAAAATAGTTTAAAATCGCCCCAGTATTGTCACGATAAAAACTGGTGCATCTCGCCCAATGGTGCATTTATCCCGAAATTACCCTACTTTCCACAAAGAATCACTCTGCGTTAAACCAACCCATACGCTACGCGATTTACTGCACGCTTCGATATGGATTAAGTTCAGCACTGAAACTACATAATTGTTGTATTATCCGAACAATCATGTTCCGCTAATTAGCACGGATAATCGTAGTTCTACTGTATATGATTTTGAGACGATGAAGAATAAGCATTCGAGTATTTTCTAACGATATGAGAGGTTACGTGGATAATTTGAGTCGAACGAGAGGAGAGGGGTGCCATTGAAAACTCCCCTCGCAAAAGTACAGCGCCATTGCGATAGGGGAGGAGGTTCAAAAGCGAGCAATACGTCCGTGTGATTCGATGACGTTGATCGTCCCCGGTATATCGGTCGTATGATACCTCCCGGGCATATCGGGTTTGTAACTCTGCCATACGCACAGTCAAGCTGGTGTTAGTTCAGCCGACGGACTGACGACTGTCATTTTCGAAGTTTTGCTACGATCAGCAGAGATTCTTTTTTTTTTTTTTTTTATCGTGTATGCGGAACGTTCTCGCGATGCATTGTCATACAAAGCGAGAAAATATCGTCACTGTTCGCCCGTCGCGCATCGCGCCGAACAAGGAGACGAGAAGAAAAATTCAATTCCATTTGTGTAATGCGGTTTTACATCGGTGCCTTGTAGTACCTCGTCGACTTTATAATTCGATTCGCGTTCGCAGATTAAACGAAAAATAGAATCGTCGCCTCTCGCCGTTCGATTTTTAAGAGATCCAAGCCCGACGGAACGGGCCGGATTCTGTTTTTTGAGGCTGGGCGATTTGTCATCCGGACATGCACGGCGATTGAAAAATAATTGAACACTGTTCTGAATTTATATACGGTATTTAATTGCTTTCGCATCGGCCCCGTGTTCTCTCATACAATTTTACCGTCGACCGAATCGATTTCTCGAATGCCAAGCTAAATCGTGCTTTGCGCTTTACCATAGTCTCGTCGATAATATCATCTTGTTGTTTTGATAGCTATTTTATCATACAGCTTTAGAACGAGATAATAGTCCGTAGGCTGTTGTACTACGATCATGGATTTATTATATCCTTATACTTATTATATTCCCCCACGCGTTCCATCTCCGTTCTGACTAAGTCGGTATTTTCTTTCTCCTCAATTCGAGTCAATTCCTCTGATCTGGCGACACTGACTCAGACTCAGACTATGCAGTTTTATGTTAAATAATTTTAATAGACCATTGGATGTTTCTAGACAAATAAAAGATATCTTAGTTTTCATTTTATTGTAAAAATCGTTGCATAAGAATATTAAATCTTCAATAAATTTATATGTACAATACGTGCATAACAATTGTACATGTGTATTGCAACTTTAAGAAAATATTAACGTAATAAAATACGTGTCGTTCATTGTCATCACTCAACGAACACTAATGTAATTCCCAAGTTTCATCCCCAGGATGCATCGTGTTTCACGAAACAATTTTTAGAGCATCAGACTCGTTCCACTTCACTAGCATAAATGTCCCCGCGCATCGTGATGTAAACGGCCATTTAGGAGTTCTCGCGCGATTAGGTGGCGAAAGTTTAAAAGCACCGCAGTCGAAGCCCTTATCATTTGGAGGATGCGCTTCTTTCAATTTATTTCTGTCCAAGTTGCTCCTGAAACTGCTGTTTCGTGGACACCTTGTACACTGTATATTCGGAGATAATTTTATTTCACTTTGGCTACAGTTTGATAGCGCAACTTCATTTGCTCGTGTGCCCCCGCAACTTCCTCTCCCGAACTTATGTAGACCACCGTGCGCACGACTCCCGACGAAAATAACTAAACTTTTCTAAAATAACAAAAATGTCGGGTGAAAACCGTTCTGCAGTAGAAGCCTGTGTATCCTTGTTTCTCTGGTTTTAACAATACAGCATCGTGCACAGCGGAGAGCAGAATTGAATCAGTGCAAAGGCTTCTTCTGGAAAATAATCATTTGTTTATATATCACGATAGGGAATGGGAGTGACTTGCATTGAATATTAATCTGCATTTATTTTCATGTAGTCAACCTGTCAATTTATATTATTCTACATATGCAGGGTGTCTCACTCAAGTGTCACCCCCAGAATATTTTTAATTTCATTAATTTAGTATCGCATTATAACAGTTTCGGAGATATTCGATTGAGTCGATTTAAATGGGACACCCTGTATAATCCACACTTCCATTAATATTTTCAATAAAGTGATTAGTTACAATCTCAGCTGGTAAATATTGGTAAATATTTCCTTTTCTCTTCCATTCCCTATTTTCTATGAAATAAATTCTTAAAATATATATTCATATATTCAGAACTGTTTCCTTTTTTGTTCGTTTTCGCCGTGTTAGTACAGCATGACCTATCGTGCTACGGCACGATATCGAATTTTATAGCATAACCGATCCTCTTCGCTGCTGTATATGTATATTCGTAATTTCATTCTCGTGGATTACGATACGGTTCGAATCGAATCCACGATTCTTGATATTGTGCATAAGATGATGCATATGTTCCATATGGATCGAAGTTGAAACTTCTCTGTGTAACTGTAATTGGATTTCTGAATAGAGGATTAGGGAACGAACACAGGTGGCTGTTATACGTTCTTCTTCCAGCATCCATACACATGCATGTGTTGGTTAAAATATAGTTTGTTATTCTCTGCGAAAACTGAAAATCCTCTCTGTTACTTTACTAATTATTATATTATTTTCATACTATGTCTCATTGACAAAATAATAGTTTTAATCTCTCTGCTCGTATTTTAACGAGTCAGACTCGTGACGAAGATTTTAACAAAGTCTAACAAATATGAATGTTATGCTTTCCTTTTTAGATGAAATAAAATTGTGGATTTGTTCAATACACAGGGTGGTGAGTCACCTAACGTTGCCACCTCAAATATCTTTGTTGTTTTTAAAGATACGTCAAATGTCTGAAGGACAAAGTTGAAGGGTTCAGTGGGGCTCACATGATACCAAAAATATTTTTGTTTTCATGTGATTTTTTGCAGAGATATCAAGGTCATCTTACAACGATAGTCCCTTTCATTAAGAATTCAGTGACTATAATTTCCCATGCACGTATAAACTTTCTAAGTAGCTCCTAGTCCATATAACAGACACAGGACATTATTATTTTGTATTAACCATTAAAAAACTTCGCAGTCTACTCGTTAATTATTTTGGAAATTTGACAAAATTATAGATTTATTCCAATGTAAAAAACCGAACGAAGTTATATGCCAACCCAATATTAATCACTTACAGTCAATAAACTAGTAATATCCTATATTATCCACTAATACGTATAAGAGCATTATTAAACTAAAGCAAGGATTTAAAACCAAGGAGTATGTTCGGTTGCAGGTAGCTGTGGTTCTAAAGTTTACGGTTCTAAAGTTCAAAACATGTGGCTACATCAGCTGTGCTCCTTCTTTCGTCTGGCAAAAATCACTGAATTGGCAGGCACGATTCATTGGCGAAAATCTTGAAAATCTGCTATTTTTACCACCTTTAAACGTTTGTAGCTCATTGCAACGTCGACCGATTTTTACGAAATTTTCAGAATATGTTTAATCGACACAGATCTACAAAACGTATTTTTTAAATTTTCAATATAGGCCCACATAAACAAGTTAAAAATTCAACTTTTAGTATTTTTCCAACAATTCCGATCAATTGCAATTTTTGAAAAAATTTCTTTTCACATACTTCAGTAAACTAATTGCTCTAGCTTCTCAAAAACGTTCGAATCATATAGTACAATATTAAAAAAGTTATCCTGTTCTTTAGTGCGGTCTTAAACTTTTGTCCGCTACTACTTATAGTATATCTGGAAGGTCTTTAGCTTAATGTTTTATGACGGCCACGATAGATACGTCGTCGGTGGATAGTTCATCTGAATTTGGACTCGCGCTTGTTCCTTCGCACGGAGAAACTTTTACGGCGGAACATATTTATTTGTGTATACAGTGTTCCCGCGATTAATGTGACTTTCGGGTATGCGGGTAATGTGACTTTTTTATCCCCACTCTACTAGGGGGTTCCCCTTGGGCGATCGATCGCGCTACAAAGAAGTTAAGGTATTGGGGTGTATAAATTGGGGATTTATGATACTCGATGTATCATTCGTAGGTACGGAATAGCATTAGTACAATACAACAATTACAAAAATACCTTTATTGTTTTTCGGTTTCGGTAGAATATCGGTAATGCCGAAACCGGTGTCTTAACGATTTCGGTTTTCATCCATTTCGGTATTATTTCGGTTTCGGTACAGCCTCTTTGCAGGATACCGGTATGAAAATTTGAGCGGTATTAAGTGCCTGGTTCTAATTCCGAAGGTTCGGTCCGGCTGTCATTGTTCTTTTGATCCGAGCCTGGTACCAGGCGAGCCCGACGACGCCGGGCGCGTCGGTTTTCGCGCGCTCCGGACAGCACGAGGGTTCGCGTAGTTTTCTCCCCAACGCGTCGCGTCGTCGACGGAGGAGCTTGCGCCAGTTTGGTGTGCGTCGCACAGAGAGACGCGCGCCGCGACGCGACGCGCCACGGAACGGAACGCTCCTCGGGCCAGGTGACCCTTTTCGTAGTGGCACGCGAGCACCCGGTGCCAGTTTCGTTCAACTGATCGGAGAAGAATCATCTCTGTGGGTGGTCATGACCGATAATTCGCCGAGACCACGCTGCTGGCCCGTTTGACGATCGATCTCACCGCGATCGCTCCCAATCGATTCGGGAACACCGTGTTCGTATGTGTTCAAACTCCTCGAAACGATCGGATCCAGTGGAAGAAAAATCTTCAACCGGAAAAAACTATCCAAGTATCGCTTAGGGATTATCGGTATCCTCGAAATTGTTCGGTACAGTGACAGCAAAGACGCACAGGAGCAATGAGGATTGTGTGTGTTCCGTGACAGGATCCTAAATTTGCATCTTCGGACGCCTGCTGGCCGTTTCTGGCTTGTTTCCTCCGTTTCAGTGTTTCATTTGAGTTTGACGGGTGTCCACGAATCAACACCTCTCTGCACCGACACCCTCCCGGTCTCCAAGGTGTTTCCAGGGTCTGTTCGATAGAAAGACTTTCGATGGCTCGGGCAGATCTTTTGTGTGGAGTTTGTGTTGCGGATTAACTCACTGATAGATGATTTCGAGTGATGTGTATCGAGTCGTTGTTTGGTGTGCGAGATTGTTGTCTTCGGGAAACGCATTCGGAGTTGACGCAAGCTGACCGCGGCAATGTTGAGTAAGGTCGGGGAGAATCTGTGTCCGGCTAATGTGAAGATCGAGTTGGTACTGTGCTGACAGAAAACAGTTTCGGACTGGTGACCATGCGATCGGACAGGTTAATGCGTGGCTAAATAGTAATTGTCTGAAAGCCGCGACGATTGTTCCTAATTATTGACTGCGACCGCCTGGTTTTGCGGCTGTCAGTCAGGTTTCAACGGTTTCCACGGGGATTACGGTGAGTGTCCAGCGTCACCGGGAGAATATTATTTTCAGATTACACGTTACTTAGCATAATCACGCGGACCCTGGAATGTTGCTAGCGAAGAATGCGATTGGATCGTTAATCAGATCTGAAATGATCGTTGACGGTGCGTCGGAGATCGATCATGTTGTAGTTTTACGGTTCTCTGTGATTAAATTGAGGGTATACAGAGGTCGAAGATCTTTCTTTACGGTTGTTTATTTATAACGGTCGCGTTAACATCGAGGTCATTAGGTTTATTATCTCGTATCGGTAACTACTAATTTTTGTAAATTAGTACGACGTACAACAATTTGTGATACATTTTTTATGACAAACATGAGTAGGTGTAATTTAGAAGAGTAGAAACATCAAAACAATTTCAAAATACTGTTATGTTGTTTTCGATCTGTTAAACACATTAATAAATATCTTATTTTTCTCTGTTATCTGTGGCCCATGAAATTGAAAATTACAGTGCTATATTAAAATTATTACTAAACCATTCTTTTGTGAATTTTAATCACGACTCTTCTTAAACAATTGCATATCGTTCAACTAATATTTCCAGTACAAAATTATCGACAGATAAACTTTTACTTCATCTACAGTGAATGATCGACAGTATTACCGAATGTGTGCACGAATTGTTAGTAAAATTGTCAGCTTGTGCAAATGACTCTAATCGTTTTTACCTGAATTGCAACAGATTGGAGAGAAAAGGAAATTAATTATTTTCTTCTTATGTTCAGCATGTTTAAATCCTCGGAATGTTTATCTGCATTAAATTATGCTATTGATCACCCACTGCAGATGCGGAACGAAACATGTTTTTTATTTGCTGTTTACTAATTCGTACACTGTACCGCGCGAAATTTCATACAGAAGTGGAACAAATGTATTAAATCCGTAATTGTTTCACAATTCGAGCACACCCAGTCTGGGGTAAGCAATTTTCTTGAAAACAAAAATACAGCTAACTTAAAATACGGAAATGTATTGTAACCGACGGTACATTTCCTGTCGTACGGGAATTATTCACTATAGTTTTATTATGACAAATGAGTTGCATAAATAGCCTCGTTTTTAATAAATTGGGGATGAAGAATAACACAGGATTAAACAAACAGATTTAATTTTATTCATATAAAAATTCTTCTCAACAATTTGAAGCTGCGGTACCCGAGACCCCACGTTACCTTGCGGAAGTTAACGCATTAGTAATAAAATTATGAAACTAGCTTCATCTTTGTCTTTTATATACAAACATTTTCACTGAAATTTCTTATGCGTTTTCTGTTCAAAAATGTCGTCATTCGATTTTCAACAATTTTTGTTGGAATAAAAAACGTATCTGCGTCATGCTAGATATTTCTCGATTTTTCTTCTACAATTGACAAAATGGAGGAAGAATGTATGCTTCGACTCTCAACCGGCACACGGACATACAGCTCTGTCACATGGTGCGGATGTTTGCATACAAAATTGTTTTAAAGCTATTGCTGTTTACTCTTCTCATCCGTTGATATTAACTGTAAACATGAATGATACAGTTCCGGTTCGTTTGAGTGAAGCTCACGACTCGGGTGGAGAAGAAATTTCTATGCGACGGTAAATAATATACATAAAGTAGCTATAATGTGATGGACAATATCGGCTGATATTACTTAGTACGAACAAACAAATATTAATTAAATGTTCCAGTGTATGTATAACTCACACAGATCTACAAAATGTATTCTTCAAATTTTGTACTCCCTCTAAAATCCGACCAGTTGCAATGTTTTCAAACATTTTCTCCACGCCTTGCAATAAACTAATTGCTCTGTAACAACTCAACAAGTAAAGTTGTCCGAACATTACTACGATCGTATGTTGCAAGTTATAATATCTATAGTACGCGAATAACGAATATTGTGGGTTTAATATTGTTCATTAAATTTGTATTTACTGAATTTGTATTTGCTTCGAAATATGGCGCGGTAAGCAAACGAAACATGGGGTTAAGTTTATTTAACAACGATACAACATTAATTTCATTCAAACTCATTCGCAGATATATTTTTATATCGAATTATTTATTCGTGATAACCAGGCTATGGGTTTTTATGTAGACATCGATCCCCTGACATTATTTTACAAGAATAATATTATCTACACTGCTTTACGGATACTTGCGCGTGTAGTGGAAATATTAAAAAATTAGTACCAACGCGTACAACGATGCAAATCATGCTTCTACATAAATAATAAGATATATGTACAGTGGGTGTAAAAAGTGTTCGTACGCCCTTTAAAACAGAATAACATTTTTTATAATTTTACCAAACGACTTGATTTTGTATAATCTATTAGAAGCATTGGATTACGAAATGATATGCGGAAAAGATTTTCCAAAAATTATAATTACGTATATCCTGTACATTAAATCTGAAACCACTATTTCTTAAAAGTTTCAGTGGCTTAACCATTCGATCATCCACTGCATGTATAAGTAATTCCTTTCACTGTTCCATATTTCAGTAACTCATGTCTGTCGCAAACGCATGAGATCCACAGTCTATTAATTTTCTTTCAATAGATTAAAAAAGTCGTAACATTTTTCAACTATAATTATATCCTATCATCAAAAACTGGCATTCGTACACGTTCTTTATTGTGGCTATGGATAAAGATCTTTTGGTCTGCGGTGGTGGGATGCAGCCCAATTTAAGCAACAGACCTTATAAACAGTGATGGGACGAACGCGAAAGGGAAGAAGGTATAACTCATTCGGAGTAGGTCGTATTAGATGTTCCATGAAAATATTATGTTCGCCGTTCGTATCTGTATGCCAGGCTCGATTCGGGTCAAATGTAAAAAGCTCCTATTGCAATTCAGTAGCTAACTACTGACTGAGTCTATGACCTGCATCTGGTGTTCAAATCGAGCGACCATGGTCGCCGGAAACCGCGTTCGCATCTGCATTCACATTTATATGCGGGGAAGACGTGTACATAAGTTCGTTTCTCCTCATATCACGTGTCGAATTTATCTGTGCACACTGTATCACAGCAGAATTGTATCGTTCGCGCTTCGCTCTACGATTAGAGTCGCCAGATTATAATGCGCCTTCTCATTTCTCGATAATACAAAAATGGGGGTTTTCAGTAGCCAGAAACGCTAGATAAAAGATCGATCTAGGCCGCTATCGCCGTCAAAAGTCCAATTTTTTTCGTTTAGGAGGCATAAATAACTTCAAGTGACGTGACTTAATTAATGTACAAAGAAGTATAATTAATGTTTTAAAATGATATTGCTTGTATTATATAATTGACAAAAGTTACATTACAGACATTATCTTTATTGTTTGATGTTCCGTAAAATAAATAATAAAATCAAATAGCGAATAATGTTGAGTTTTAGTCATTTTTGTTTCATACGAGAAATATTTCGATTCTCGGTGAATATTGTACCAAGCCTGATTAGGCAGTCAAAGTGTTAATGTGAAATCATTCGAATTCTCCTTTGCAAATGCAACTCGATCGGTTACCAGATGGAATTGCAAGCTTTTAACGTACGATTTGGTCAATGATAATTCGTCCATTTCAATTTTGCTTCGTTAGAGAGTTATTCACCCTTCTGCCGTATCGCAATTTGGTATTCATTGAAGTCCGTCAATATGTGAATGTTATTTTAACCAGTGTATAAAATACTTTCGGTGAATTTAAATTTTCAACGTATTTAAAATATAGGTCATACGAAAAACATGCTCGTTCAGCGTATATTCCATTCGTTTTCTGCGTATACTGTTTACACAGATATGCCAATCGAATGTTTCGATTTTTCATCCAAATAACGTTTTTCTCAAACGCCTGATTACAGGTCAAATTGCAATATTAAAACTGTACAAACCCATATTCATAAGTTTCATTTTTAACAGATTATTTGAATTACGAATGCCGGTTCCTTATTTTTGTTCGAACGAAAAAAAATCATTTATCAATTTTTATGGAGTCATAAAGGGGACGGTGTAGTCTTTAGATTTATGGCAGTTTCATTTGCCCGAGAATTTTCAAAAGATTTTCAAGATCTTCCATCTGCACTGTCGTAATAACTAGACTGCGGATGTTCATGCAATTTTCAATTTTTGTAGATGAATTTTAAGATAGTGTAGTAGCCTTTTCAGATCTGTCATATGTTATATCCTAGATCCACAGATCTACAGTCACAACAATGCCGTAACAAAAGTGTGATGTATTCTAAACGTCAGTGAGTTAATTTACCTACTGAAATGATCGAATGTTTTATTGGAAGCACCGAAAGTTACGGCACAGTAAAATAAAATTAGATGCGCGCTGTAATTCCTTACAGGATTTAACCTAAATACTCGTCATATTTGTAAATTTACATTTTAATCTGTCGGATAACAAGAGAGCATAAAGTTACTAAATATACACGACTATTATACAATATTCACGACTATTATGAGCTTGTATTTTATTGTGCGAGAGGAGCCAGAACGTAATCGCGAGTGCAAAAGTCCCAGGTGATAATTTGTGTCGCCATGCTGCAAGTTTCCAAGCTCTAACGGGCGAGGGGGACTCGACAATATTTTTATTCGGGAAAGTGGACCAACGTGTTTCACAGTCACGGAACGGATTTAACAGTTCCCTCGCTGGCCTCTTACGGCACCGAAGCATTTTTCCGCGACTTGAAAGCAATCAAACGAACACAAATAAACGTGAAACTGTACAGCTCGCTCGTATTTCGGAACACAACAATTAAAATCGTTTTCCGAATAGTTGCGAACACCAGGACGTATCCTGAATTTCGTCTAATGACGTGGCACACTGTGCGCTACTACTGAAATTTCTAAATACGTGTGTGTTCTGGCTATTCCACCAGGTTGTGTAATGCGCGTCGCTCATGAAAATTCTTCGATAACGTCCGCTATATTTCGCCTGTCTCGTGCATTTTACTCGGTTTACCGCGTTGCCGTATTAATATTCTCAACGTGCCGCTCAAGTGTGTCTAAATAGAAAAATACGAGCATACAAAGTGTTGCAAATGTTCGAACAATATGAATAATTTACGATGAATAAATAAAATTTAATTTGAACGAATTATTTCTTCTTAGAACGTCTATTTTCATTGAAAAAGTAAATCTTTTGTTTGGCCTCCGTTAAACTGCTCATTCAGCTTGAACTGGTTTCGAATGCGCAACATGACTATGCAACATATCCTGTAGCATGTTCACGGCCTCTTGTGTGATACGTTGTGTTATGTGTTGTTTGAGGCTATTTAATGTGGCTCGTGTTGTGTGTACAACGTAGCACCTTTTGCCGGGGGATCGCGCCAATTAATCCGCTAGCGAAACTCTCGTCAATTAGTCATTACAAACTTGATTAGAGGAAATGCATTAGGCTGTTCAATTACTTTGCGCTTTTATTATAATTAGACTGCGGATCTGTATGCGTTTTTATGGCTTCCAAAAATTTACAAAAAATGCTCGAAAATGAAATTCCACGGAATTTAGTACGATTTTTATTCATTTCGCATCTAAAATGGCTACTACCACTGAAAGTAAGATTTTATTCAATTCCACTTTCTTAACACTAAACCTACCACCACTAGTAAAAATGACCGGTTTCAAATTTTTTATTTTACAATTATTGAAATTATAAAAATGATTTCGTAAGAAATGGTTGTATAAATATCTTCAGTAGAGCACATATTACAATAGGAACCGCATAAAGTCCAAATAAAATCAATCTTGTTATTTTTATAGGGGAAAATAAATTGCATTACTAATACATTCTTTAAAAAATATCAAACTGAGCGGATCTCCAGGATACTATTCCGCGACTCCATAAACCTGTTCGTTGCAGATTAATATTAATTCCCACCGAAAAGCTTCTGTTTCATCAGAAAAGATTACGTTATTCCAATTCCGGGTGATATTTTCCTGCGACCGAAGTTCTCCTATGCTCCCTCACCGGAGCAAAGGATTCTTTATTGGTCTTCGAAATTCGATATTGCGAGACCGTAAACGGACGCAAACGCTCTCGCAAAATAAATCTATATGTTTTTTCCACAATTCGGGTTTTGCTCGACGCAAAGGCGGCCGAGGATTTGTCGAAATCATATTCACGATCCGTTTATCCACCTTATCCGTAGTTTTTCCAAAGGCGACACGTTACAGAAGAACAACGACGACTTTTCGTATCGTTGTATCGCTTCACTCACTTGCTTACGGATGTCCTGATCTTTTTCATGTATTTTGCGGCAGCTCCGTTCGATATTTTTGGTCCTCTTGACTGCATGTACAAGAAAACTTCTGCGAAACGTGTCGCGAATGTAGCAATGTAGCGTATTCAACCTTGCGGAAGTCGGGGCTGGCCTGACAGATACGTGGAAAATTTAATCATAAAGTCAGACTCTGGCGAGAAAATTTTTTATTGGTAAATATTCAGATTATAATAATATTTACAGCTAATATATATACATATACATATATAAACAAATAATACATACAGATCTATAAATAAAAAATTGATAAATGATTTTACTTTTGTTCTTATCAAACAAATTCGTTTCAAAATTTGTTGAGTTAAAATGCAATGCCGAAAAGGGGAAAATATCGCTCGAGGGTCCTTTGTGTAATTATTTTTGGCAAGCGGACGAGGATTATAAATGTTGTCTTCATAAAAGCCGAATAATTACTAAAAATGTAGTATGTGCTTAAATTGCATTGTAGTGTCGGACTATTTTTCAGAGATTTTCTGCACGCCCCTAATAGACCAGAACTGTACAGCGTGTGCTTAAATAATTGGGGCACACTAATAACTAATTCCAAATTAGTAAGTTGCAGAACTGTTTCGGGAGTGTATCGTTCGCATTAGTAACAATAAAGCGTTTGGTAAAGTTATGGAGTCCCGCGTGTATAAAAACGAGCATCTCCAACAACGCTCCAGCACACATAGCAAACTTAACAAAAATGGTGCTTCAATATCTCGGGTAGAAGGTTCCTCGAGCATCCTCCCTGTCCGCTAGACCTTGCACCGACGAATTACCACCTTTTCCGTTCTCTTCAAGACGCTTCGAGCGGAATTTCCTTTCCCAATAATGCGGGATTACGAAACTGATTTCGAAATTGATTTGAGTCCCAGACTTGAATCTTTCAAACGCAGGCTTAAAAAATAGTCGAAGTGTCGGCGACAGAAAAGCACAACAGGAAATTACACCTGGCATTTATTTCAGCAGCGCTGTTACAATAATTCTATTAACACTAAGTTTACGAAGCAGTAAAAGTAACTGTTTTAAATTACTTTAGAAAAATAACAAGAATGGCCTATATTTTTCGCCATTTTTCAAATAATATAATACCCAACGAAATAAGGTGGAATAATTAAAAAAAAAACAAAGTTGACCTTGAAAACGCCACCCAAATATAAAACTGATACTGCCCCCCTCTTTCCCCCTCGAAATCCTTGGAGACGTGATTTACACTTTTTTAATATCTTTCATACTTCTCAAATGAACACCCTGTATATAAATGCATAAAATTCGCAGTCTATTAAGAACTGAACTTGTTAAATGATGTATAAAATTATTTAAAAATTAGAAGAGTGCAATAAATACTAACTACAAGCTGCAATAATTGTTGATTGGCGGCACTAGAAACACGATAGTTTAAGAAATAATTTATGACAGTATTACCTTGGTTTTTGTAACATATATTTCTCTTAAAAATGGTTTTGAAAAAGAATAGCTATGTTCTGTAAAGTTAGCAAAACGTGACACAATATTTCGGACACTATCATTTTTATTCTTCGAATTTTGATATTCGTATTCATCGTCACGTTCGTATGTAAAATTGTTCGTACACGAATTTTAATCCAGGTAAAAAAGTACCACGTTCACAAATACTGTTAAAAGACAGCTTATTTATTTGTACAAATATTTTCCTTATATAATTTATTCGTATTTCATGTTTTGCCTCGTTTTGGTAGTGCATTCCGACGATTTACTACAGTGCTGCACGAAAGCGCAACGAAAAAGGCAGTTTCCATTTAATTGCTTTTCATCGAAACTGTTATCGATTCTGACAGTTAAATTATAGATACCGAATGTATGAACATGTTGACTTTTATTAAACGTTTCGTTAAATTGAGCAGTTTATCAAAAATACGGAAAAATATGATTGTACGTATTTTATCGTTGAACTAAAACTTTTACGTTGGCGCATTTTTCAAATTTTATGATACTTATTAAAGCTTTTCCTATGTTATACAAGCAGAAAACTCTGTTTTTCGATCACGTTCTACTCTGAGAATGGCAACAAGCACAGTAACGATGCAATCAATTTTAAGGGTTGATTTTACGCTTTCAAAGTGAATTATCGCTGAAAGGAAGAATTGTTTCTTGCAGTGTTCAACGTGCTTTACAATCCAAGGAAGTATCATTAATATCAGAATCTTTGTACTAGGAGCATTTCCTTGTTTCTTGTGAAGTCGATTATACGCCCTGAGTCGATTATTTCTCGTTTCGAGACGTTTCCTCTTCCGAATTTAATTCAGTTCTTTTCAATCACGCGTCCGGTAATTTTTAATTGTTTAATTTCTCTCCACCTGTTTTACAAAATTAAATTAGAATTACTGTAATCTAAATCACAAAGGGAGAAACTCAATGTTTCTATATTTTAAAAATCAGACTGTAAGCCTGTAATACAATAATTTTCAATACAGGAAAAAAAGTTAGATAAAGTCAGATAAAACCGACATTTATTTTCTAGCTGTTTTCATTGTGTCTGTGTCCGCGAAGTTGTGCCTATACATTATGGTACGCCGCGCAAGTTCATTAGTGAAGTAAAGCTCTGCTCAGCCCGGTGGCGAATAGAATGTGTGTAAAACAATTTCACATTCGAGGGCGATGGTTCCCCAAGGGACAACCATAATCACTAGAAAAACTAACTTTTGCATATTTGCACTTTGCGTTTTTTCATTTACCCCCTAAAGGGGGGGGGGGTATGAATTTTCGGAAAAACTTGTTATGTCACCTGCTCGGCGGAAAGTGCAATTTATGTTGAAATAAACAGGCATATGGGGTAAACTTTAATATGGGGTAAACTTTTTTGTATAACTTCAAGTTAACTTCCAATAAATTTGTACCGAACAAACAGACAGACAAACAGACGGACAGACAAGAAAGCGAGCTAATAAAAACGTGGTAAAATGCATCAATTGCAAGAAACAGGGATTGCATAGAAATTTCTCTCTCGTTCGAATAATTTCAACGAGTCACAAATACTATATTCGAATTCTGACAATTTTCTGGCATTCTTGCTTGCTTTGTGCTTTCACCGCTCACTTTGATCACAAATGCATAAGATCGGTAGCCTACAAAATTAGTTCGTCTTTCACTGGGATAACCAATATTACCATTAGTATGTATTAAACACAGTTTTCTCATCTCGTTAGGTATTACAGACCCATAAAGTCTTAAACTTCACTTTCCTTCGGGTCCTGTACATTTTCTCATTTTTCTTTATAGAAAGACGATTCTTTGAAAGGGAACGGTTTCAGTTTCGAAAGTGACTTTAAAACTCTTTTATGCGACACTTACGCGCGTACGAAGAGTGTTCGTAGCACCGTTTGACGAGGTTAACTGTTGGTTTTTTGAGGCTTCACGTTCGGTGGCTGTAACGAGTACCTGTTTGATGTTGCGTTACGTTGGCGAGAAGCGAGAGCGGGGCGAGGGCGGTAACCAGTTGAAAACAAGTTGAAATAAATCGAATAATCGGAGGATCAGCCGGCAATGGCGGGACGGAACGAGAAAGGGGCCGATTTGGCCGGAGTAAAAGCGTTGCGCGTTAAAACGCAAATGCCGCCGGAGTGCGGTTTCGTGTTAGGGGCTGTGAAAGGACCTCCAGCTACATCCGTACTTCCATCCTCGTACTCTTCTGAACTGGTTTCCACGCCGTGTTCGTACGCGTCTTTATTGACTTTCGGGGAAAGTGCCAATGCGCGCCCGACTGTCCGCAGTTCACCCGAAATTATTCCAGATGCCTGCTGCCCTTGCACCAGCATGTCGTAATTAATTGTTTTATTATTAATGCATATTCACGATTATATTCACCGAAAGCGACTAGCCCGTTGATCGATAGGGTAATTGATCAATCGTAATAAATTTTTGTTTACTTATTCTCTAGCGAACTAGCTGGTCTAACATCTTAAAAAAATTCAAGTCCTTTGGACCAATTTCTAAAAAGTTATGTGATTCTTAAGGGTGTCCACTTATTATTGCCGCTGACTGTACATCCCCGTAAACACCTAAATGAGTCGGAATCCGCGTGAAATTTAATATTGCAGCGAGCGTTTAAGCAACCGTTCCTTATTCGCTATTTATTGCGTGCAGCTTGTGCAAGTTCAGAATGGGACACGTTTGGGGCGGACGGTTGGTTACAAGTTACTAACGCTTGCCACGTGTTAAACGGTGTTTCCTGTTAGATTAGGTTCGTCGGGATTGCCGAGCATCCGACTCGTTTCCACGGCTGGCCGGGAGCATGTAGAGCCGTGGTTCCATTTAAAAGAGTATAAAGATGGAAATTCGTGTAGGGGTGGAAGGTTGAAATTTCGCTGGGCTGATATTCTAGCCCGTTTAAATCCACATTAAATCCGCGTCGAACGGCTGGTAAAAGTGCGTGGCGATATATCGACGGCCTCCGTCCAGGTGTCGGTTTAAAACCGGCTGTTAAATTTTTATTCGTTTGTATCGGGTTTAAAGCGGACACGTTTAGGGGAGGATTAGATCGCCGGTTTCGGATCGTGTTACCCAATGTCCGACCTATAAATTTCTTCGGGGCTGCGCGTTCGCGTTCGTTGGTGAATCAACCAGCGTGTGCCGACTGTAATGGTTCTCGCGTGCGTGTTCGCGCTCGCCATGGTAATAAGCGAGAAGCTTTTATTGCTCGCGGTCCTTTTTGATTTTTCGGTCAGACGATTCTTGTTTCTCGCACACGCTCAACCGAATTTCCCAACGCGCATTAGCTCGCCGACATTACATTGTGATCGGATAATGGAAAATTAGAGAGCTTCCAAAAACTTTTAGTGTGACAATTTGGGGCGGTGAGAACAGTTTTTGAGCCCTACAGCTAAGGGCCACGCTGCTACGTACTATCTAACGCGATTATTTCATAAGCCGCGCAAATGGCTGCTTCACTCGAGGCGAATCGAGTTTCACGCAGAAAACTGCGCGATATAATTACACACGTTGGCCAACACAATTTAATCTCGCCGGCGAACTGAATATCGGAAGTAATCCGATGCGTATCGCTTTTTGCAGTAAGGCGATCAAAGTTTCCCGATACTTGGCGTTTGTTGTCGACAGGTATTGGACGTGGAAAAAATTACTGAAAGAACTTGCAGCTTCATTTATCATCCTGATTATTGGAGATTACCGGTCGTTGTCGCAGACATCGTTCCGCGACTTCATCGTCGGCCCGGTAAAAAGATCAGAATTTCCTCGGCGTGGTTATTCGTGAGACCGATGAAATTCTTCGAATAGTTGGGTTCGTCAAACAGCTATCTACCCTGCGATTTTTCCTTTGCATATTAGCGGCGGTCTGCTTCGTTTCCGAGATATAATATTATTTCCCTAACTGTGGCAGAGGTCTCAGCGTCACGCGTGGTCTAACGAGCCGCTAGATGGCGGCACAAGCAAGCGGTAATGTAGATAACGTAGATGTGCAAAGCGCTTAAAATACGTGAACTTTAAACACGTATAACTTTCGAATCACTGAATTCCTAACATTGAAACTTGGATTTTCGGCATCTTCTCGCCAAAATCTACAGGATAACGCAAGAAGTTGGATTAATCGGCTAAGGGGAAACTGTCGGCGTTTATTTATTTTTGAACCGACGTTATTGCCTGCCAGCGACGAAGGAGAGAGCGCCGCGTTCTAAAGGACGAAAAGCTTTACACTCGTTGTGTATCTTACTGGCGTGCTCACGGAACGGGTAGCCGTAAAAAAATGGGGAAATAAATTTATAACTGCGGCTGAAGTATATTCATACATTATTCTCGTGTTTGTTCCTTCGCACGTATCTCGCGTGTAACGTCGGCGGAAGTTTGCTGCCGCGAGACGCCATATGATAAGAAACATTGTTCGTATTTTTGCCATGATACATTGATTCGAGCCTGTTCGATTCTTTGTCTCGTACGAAAGGAACATAAATTGTCTTGAGGTAATCACAATTTAAAGTGCAGTAGGCTGCGAACACACCCTTGCTTTCATGGCTGTGTTTTATTGATTATTTTATAGGGGATTGTTCCCTGCATCGTTTCACTTAACACATTGTATGCGGGACACGTACCTTAACGCGTAGCTAACACGTTCTTCGTATATTTTTTTGCTTCGATGTAAATCGCCATTCGCACAAGATAGCACTTTATACAGTGCTGGACAAAATAATCAGGTGCAGGGAGCAAATACACAAAGTGGCCCGAAACCAAACGGAACATTTTCTCTCATGCTCTTCAATCAAAAATTCTGTAAAAATCTAGCATATTCTAGTCATTAGAGTGCGCTTCTACAAATTTCTCACAATTTTTAGCTTCGAAATCGAATTCTAAAAAATACAGCAAATTTTGAAATGCCGATTTCTCGTGTAGAAGTTATGATATATTAAGTTTATATTTTCTCACAGTTTTAGCATCTCGTTATGGTCGCTAACATATGATTTTTGCAAAAAATCAAAAACCGGTAATTTTCTAGCGCCCTCTGGCAGAAATCAGGCTGCGTTTAGAAAACTACTTTGATGTTAATATGAATTTTATGCAGCTGCTGTCCTGCAATCGAACACCGGTAACGAGAAATTGATTTTTTATCGTGACACATGATCGCGAAGTGTCTGTACTATTTTCGAGGGCGACTCAGTTTACTCGATCGCGAAATAAGATGACACACGAGTCGAAGAGATCACCAAGAAAATGGCAAAGGAAAGACGGATGGATAGGACGAGTGAGCAAGCGTGAAATTTAATTCCACGGGGGCCTGCTCGCAGGATAGTTCTCGCACATCCGCGGCTTTAGAATTCTAGGTGTCACTGATCTGCTATTTGAGATTATGGCGTTTCATTGGGATTTAAATGGGAAACCCCGTAAATTGTTGATTTTGAAAGGAACCAAAGAAAAGGTTTTAATAATTCGATCTCAGCATCGTTCGCGAAAGATCCAAACTTCTGAATGCTAGTGTACTACAACGCGGATTATGTGTATAAAGCCGAGTGGAGGGGGAGAGGAAGTCTCTTAGCAGCGAGGCCTTTCAAAATTAAATTCTGGACCCTCGGTTCGTTACGGAAAAACGTGCCTCGTTTCTCCGGCTATTCCACGCCGTCGTTTCTTACCGTCGTTAACACACTTACACGTAGTCGAATCGGTTCTTTAAAGGATTTTCTTCTGTTCCCTCGCAACCTACGTTCCTTAAACTTCGACGTTTTCAGAGCATTAAGGCGCATCGTGTAATTAACTCGTGAATATTCAAACGCTTCCACGACGAGGCATTTAGTATTTAGTACTGTCAATTTTTTCCTGGCAACATTGACTCTGGAAAGGTTGCAAAAAACGAAATAACATGGTCCAACTGTAGCCATTTCAACATGGTATTTCCAAGTAAGTCAATTTCAAAAGCGGCTGTGTTCGCTTTGAACGAAATTTCAAATATCTCTTTAACAAAACAATATTAATACCAATTAAGTTAGATTTTATGTATTTTTAATGCACGATGTTGTTAATGAAATGATTGAGAAAGGTAATGCATGTCCACACAGGAAGATAAACTGGTAACCTGGTGGTATCGTAAACGGGATACGAATATCCAATAATAAATTCTCCTACGAAAACACGTCAGATCAGTTTTGAAGTTTCGGGAAAATCAACCAAGCATTATCAGATCCTTGCACAAATATTAAATCAGCCACGAAATTAGCCGGTCTGAACTTCTTAATGCTTGAACTATTCTTTGGTCCCCAAAAGAGAATTATACCGACTACTTTCAGCGAAGTATTCTAATTACAGGGGGCGAAGTTGTTGAAGTGGTGATCGAAAAGAAATTGCAAACAGGAAAGGCTTGCCGGGGAAGTCTAAGGTCCCTTGGATCGAGTTCGAGACGTTCGTTCGCCGGAGTTTGGCCTTTCATGGAATGCACTTTTAATTAAAGGCAGCGAGAGCACGGTACTCTAATATCCGCGCAAACAAATACAGAGATGCTCAAAGTCTATCGACGGTGATTGAAACACGTTCTTCTCGATTTATACCCGGCCATTACTTTTAATTCGTTTCCGTGTATCCTTGGTGGCATGGCGGAAAACATCGTGGTGGCCACGGGGAGTTCATTCCGTTTCTAATTTCTCAATATTCCCCCTCCCACCCATCTCCCAGTCTTGCAGTTAGTCGTGCTTAAAAGGCAGTCGAACAGGAGAGGCTGCAGAACTGATTGTACGGGGAGCTAATTTCTTTTCGTATCGGGCGTACTCTAATTAAAAGGGATTCGTTATTTCAGCTTCCTGTAATGACATTTTCTTCGAGTTGCGTTCTCGCTGAAAGGAAACTCCTTTCCTTCTATTTACGACATTTATTACAGATACAAATTCGCTTTGCCGATGTCCGAATGGAAATGGATATTCCGCTTTCGTATTATCGTTTCTACTGGGAAACCAGTAATAGTATCACGTTCCTCGTTTTTACTTTTAAATGCTGTGTACAGGGTATCTCGCTTAATCCTTCACTGCATGGTCTTTTTTATTGGGATGAAAAAAGTTGATTTTATTTAAGGGAAAAATATTTTAAAAAGTTGAAACAAATAAGAAAACACATTCTTAGTATACTATACATACAACAGATTTGTTAACTGTATCAGACATGATACACTATGCAGCGAAGGGTTAAATCTGACCCCCCAGAACATCTCCAAGTAATTTCTCGTAATTGTTAAGGTCTTTGTTCTTTTTTTTAAATAAAATGTATCTTGGTGTTGCATCGCGTTGTTTACAAAATACGTACTGTACTGTGACACGACCTTCAAACGACCTTGACGACTTCGAAGATGAAGCTTTAACTTCGTTTGTAAGGAAAATGTAAGTTTGTGGAAAGTACCTTTCGCAGCACAACCAAGTATAAAAGATTAGAAAGGCAAGATAACATAAATAATGAAAAAAAGCTAACAAAAAACGTAATTATTTTTTCCTTTTTCTAATGTTTACTGGTTGCAAGAAAATTTCTTGTATTCCCTCGCATAATGATGAGAAAGTAGCAAGAGCGGACGCGAGTTGTGAACTGAATGCCGATTTAATTGAATTGTAATTGAACTATATTCAACGGTAATGTGGGAACGCGAGGACGTAATAACAGCAACACGCAACGACGTCTAACGAGTAACGACGCCGATGCTAACGAGTGCTACCGGCGAGAAACTCTAGACCGTGCAATTTTATCCTTACAACGATTCACAGACCTGAAACACATTCGGATCTCTCGCATTCCTTGCTCTCACGCGTCGAGTGCATTCTCTGAATCGCAATCACCCGATATCCACTCGAAATGGTCACACAAAATTCTTCGTTGTCTCTGCTCGAGTGCGCATTATTCGCACTCGACGGTCGGAAATCTCTTTCTGTAATGGCAGCTCTCCCGTCGACGTCGCGTCGTCGTTTCCACGGCATTCCTCGCCGATAGGGAAAAATAAATCGACCGGTTGTACAGGTGCGATAATAATACTGCACTCCCGCGACACAGTTTCGATCACGCTCGGTTGCGAAATTCAGGAAACTTCTAACAATGCGACACATCTTGAAGAACTCAGCACTGGGAGCGTCGCGTCGGGACATTTTTAAAATCTGTGTCTAAAATCCAGAATTAAATGCATAAAATCCGCGGTCTACTTATCAGGTTTATTATCTTTTCTAAAGATATTTATGAAACAATGAGAACAGAGCTTTCATTCTTTTTTACGGTATTTTATTTCAGTTGCTCCATTTGATCTTAGTTCCGTGATCTTCGACTGCGGAAATTAAATTTCGCAGAGAAGTCCGCAGTCTAGCGAATAGATCTCCGTCACATCGGGAAGTCTTTTTTTTTTAGAGATCTCGTCTCGCCTGAAAGCTCACCCAAATTCCAACCAGGATATTTTTCACCGGAATGGCGCTATAAAAGAGCGCGCATCACGTTTACAGCTTCAATCAGAAATATGAGTCTGTTTGGGGAAATAAATACTCCCGTGACCATAAAAAAAAACTTGAACATAGTGCGCATTCGGTCATACATCCTAAACGGTCCGAGTCACAGAGTATGTTAGCAATCTGTTACATTGTGCCGTATGTAGTGATGGGATCTGAATCACTTCGAATCGCTTCGATTCAATATTTACGACAACATATTCGAATCACTTGCAACATGATTCGAAGCTTGGAACTCTTGAAACTCTTCATTGTCTTGAAAGTCTTAATACCACTTTAGCGATACCACTTTTTAGCACACATCAGCATGGACCACGGGTCGACACAATATTTATTATTGCCTCCGTCGTAAATATAACATCTTGTACACTTTTACAAGCCTGTTGAGCCCGATCAAGTCACAGAACCGGAGAGTCTAAACTGCAACATAAAGTAGAGTTAACACATGGCTCACGTGTGATCTAATGCTCTTCTGTCTACATACACGATATGAGTCACATGTACGTCTAACGTTATTGACTGCTCGACCGGATGCCTCGTATAACTCAACGTGTCGTAAATCGCATAAACTTATAATGAAAACAATGAAACTTGATGGGTATAGGCACCTTCATGGTTCGTTGTTAATTTTTCCAAGGCCTGGCGTTGTTATCTCTCTTGAACTACACACTTGATTCTTACATAAAAAAATGAATGACTCAATGCAGAAACGGTTCGTTCGACACCTGGTTCAGGTTGTCAGTTAACAATTTTATACTTCGTATAACTTCCAGTAATTACACTGTAGATTTTTACGCTAGCTTTATAAAGGCAAAAATGAGTCCGGTAAAGTAAAGTTTACCCTTATTTTCTATTAATTTTACTATTGCTATGTCTCGCGATTGGTGCAGAAAAATTGTATTTTGCACAAAAAATCCACATTATCTTCGACATTATGTTAACAGAAAAAATATTAGATTAAAGTTTAATTTCTTATATTAGCGATTCTAGCCGGTTCAGTTGGACGTGGCACGCGTGGGGTGAAAGTTTGTTGAAAACTTTATCTTCTTGACTTTTATAGTTGAACGGTAACTTAGATTGTTAAAACCTGACCGGGAGTAATTAAAATTACGAACTTCGCAATTAAAGTCACGCCGCGATTGGTTTAAAGTCACGGGAAGCGAGTTGCCCGATATATGTTCTTGTTAATTGATTGTTCATATAATGCATAAAATCCGCAGTCTCAAATCTTATTTAATTATCATGCGACAAGACCAGACTGACTCTGCTAGCCGAAATTCGCTGTCGACGATGCGCGGTTTATCCTAAAATTGTTTCCTCAAACACACACACTGGAATGTTAATTCAGTAAGGTGGCTAATTTAATTAATAATTTACACGCTACAAAGGAGACTGGGAGAAGATTTCTCAAGGAGGACTTGTTCCCTCGAGAATATTTCCTGTGACATAAGCAAAGACCTCGCAAGCCGTGCAGCAAACGATGCACGATTTCATGGAAATTGCCAGTTTTTTTTACATATATATACACACACATATGCAATGCGTGGAAAGGTAGAGCAGTGATTGCAAAAGGATTCTCTTTGACTACTCGTTTAATTAATATTAAATATGATATTTAAAATATCTCTCTCATTCTATTAAAATTATTAACTTTTATCAAATAAATTTGAAGAACTATTCAAGAAGATTTTATATTTAAAATTTTATATTTAATTTCATATTTAATTTAATTTATAATGTTCATATTTAAAGTCACTAGGGGGACAAACTTGATTTTCTAAATATACATATTTTATAAATTTCTTTGTAACAAGAAATTGTGATCGTTCAGAATTTAGTTGTGGTGAAATAATTAGAATAATATTAATAATCATAATTGTGAAATAATTATAATACAATAATTACATATACATATAATTATTACTATAGTACTCAATATAATAATAATAACAAAAGATCGATAGAGAAATTCTTTAACAAGGTATATTATTCTGAATGCCGTACAGTAATTGAATTTTATCTATACAGGAGGTTGATAATTAATAATCATGATAACGATTTCAGTGCTGAATGGTCAATAGAAAATTACATAGTTATATTGATACATTGAAAATGCCACGGACCATTCAGTTATTTTGTGCGAAATTGATATGTTTAATAACGATTAAGCCATTTTCCAAATGTCTGACATTAAAGCAATCAACGCATATTCATATTCAGATTGGTACTGCACGTCGTCAGAATTATTACAAACATTAAAGAACTTTATTTGAAGTATGCCAACGTATCCAAACTTCTACATTCATTAACTAATTACTCATTCCTGCGACGGAATTAATTAATTGAAATGAATGACTCAAGACATTTCGCGTAAATTAACTCTATCTTCATTACAGTGACCGTTCACATAATTTGAGTATTTTCTGTTTACTAAACATTGATTTTTTCCATGGTCATAGTTCCTGATTTATTATTGTTTTCTTTATTATTCAGACTAAAACGAAGTATTCATATAGCAATTTATTACACCGTTTCCAAAACAAAATGACTCAAAAAGAATAAAATGAAAAACCGATACGATCATATTTTAAATAGTTTAAGAAATAAAATTATTTACCTAACTTATAAATTCTTCGTTTTATTTAATGTTACTATATTGTGTAGGATTGTAGTGTTTTAATAATGTGTATTATATTAAATTACGAAATAGAATGTCAAAAATTTGTTTACGTATCAAAGATGGTGGTCATTTTAATGAGGCCAGAATATATGTAGTACAATAATATTTTCATCTGTCCTCGTTCAAGAGTAGTATGTGTACACCTGTTAATAAAAAATTACAGTGTTATAAAGCAAACAAATCGTTTAGTATATGAAAAGCATAACCGAATCCTTCGAGAACTTTATTGATCGGTCTTTCTCGTGTCTCCGGAATTAAGTTTCCGGAGTATCTGTCGGCAGGGAGAGATAGTTAAAGCATGTGTGGAACGGGCTTCCATGGGGAATGATGGATGAGCATTTCCCATGCATTCATTAAGTTAATATTTGCACATTATACATTGTCAGGCATACGAAAGAAAGCTGCTAACTCGGTGTCGTAACGAAGACCGAGCAGAAAGACAAATTTAGCCAGTCATTTGTCAAACACGGTGGAATACCATTGTAGTGCTGGCCATTCAACGGGAGGCTTTGTGTATTTTCGTACACAATACACGTGTGCATTTGTTAAAATTTTGATTCACCTTTATTGTAGATTGCGCGGCTGTAAATTAATTTATTTAACGTTTTATATTTTCGCCTCTTTTGTCGTTTTACCGTCACACACTGTTTGTTCCAAAATTATTTAAATCATCAACTCAATGATTCAGTCCAGCACTAGCAGTGTAGTTTATTTATTGCTTATTAGCCAGCCGTTTCAAATTATTTTCGTCGATCTCGATTTCGCAAGTCCAAATGTTCAATTCTGAGATGTACCTTGTGTACAAAGCAAGCGAGTGGGTCTTTATGAACAATTTTTATTACATTCAAACATTCAATATTTCTGTTTTTTCAAAATTACTATAACATATTTAATTTACGAACGCGATTCAAATAAATCTTGAAAAAGATTCAAACTAGGATCGAAACGTTGATTTTGTTTGACAATTAGCAAAGTTGCTTTATAATTCGTAATAAACGATCGAACCGTTGCGTCGAAAACATTTCAAAATTTATTACAAACCTCTGTGTTTGAAAATCATGGTTCTACACTGCCTTTAACATAACATAATATTGAAAGTATTATTTCGCCTTTAAACTGGCCTCGCTGAATCGAAGTAACTTTCTTTAACGAAGATGTTCTCCACAGCTTCGTTAAGGAGTTATCAACGAAAAACGCGTACCAATCACAGGTCTTGCTAAGCGTAGCGCTGTCGTTGGTTGATCTCGAATCTGTCCACGGTAGACGCGCTCTGATTGGTACGCGTTTTTCGTTAACAACTCTTAACAAATCCGCGTAGAACATTTTTGCAGAGGAAAATATTACTTGAAATAACCCCAAGAATCTCCCGTTCGAAGGAAATCATTTTTGATTACTTACATATCCGCTTAATATTATTTTATTTTTTATATTATATTATTATATTATTATTATATATTATATAATATATAATAATATATATTATATTATTATATTATTATTATATATTATATGATATATAATAATATATATTATATATATAATATTATATATTATTATTATATTATTTTTATTTTATTATTACGCGATCGAGGTTTTACAGCAATTACAATTTTCATCGCATTGTTCCCGCTAGCGTACATTGGCCAGGCTAACTCGCCTTGCTGTTTCCGAAACGGAATATTGGCACCTTGACCGATTCGATTAACTTTACTGTCCGGTTAACCATATTGGTATATTGATTGTTTCGAGTGGTTCGCTAGTCGAACTATCGACGATATTGTTGGTTAACCGGTTTCTCTGTTACACACTACTTGATGCGAAGTCTCCGCGTTTCACTTCGTCGATCAAATATCGATTGAAGTGCTGCTTGATAATATCGTCTGAAAACAGGAACTATTTACTACGAGAGCACTATTGTTTAATTAAAACTACTCGTTTGTGTTTGTACCAAAGTGTTCCTCGACCCGTATACTGCCTAACATGGGCCCCAAACATAATACAAACATGATGATTATCCAAAATAGACTGTTTTTTGTATTTAATTATCACGTATCATCTATGACAATTATGTGTGACAAACGATAAATGTCTAATGACCACCACGACCACGTTTACAGAGATCAATTCGAACATCAAAATTTTCCAAGACATTTTGGCATATTTGCTCGTTCAATTCATCAATTTCATTTCCAATGTTGTTTGTCAGGCCATGAATTGTTGCTGGTTTGTTGGCATAAGCTTTGCTTTTCAAATAACTCCAAAGAAAAAAGTTCAATGGGATCAAATCACACGAACGAGGTGGCTTTTTCTCGCTGCGAACAATGGTTTCCGCGATAAACAACTAAACATATTCTTCGCCCTCGACTTCAAAGGATATTTCGAGCCGTTCAAAGCGAACGATCGCAGCAACGGAAACACAGGTATCGAGTATTTTCTAGCGCACTGCATCGACCCGGAAGTCCATGAAAATTTCCGTGTGCTCGTCGCCTGACTTTCCCCGTCAAAAGCACGAAACAGAAACAATGCTATCCGCGGTGTAACATCGAGATCATCAACCCGCGACCTGTTCTCGTTCTTTCCTCGCAGCCCGTTGTTCTCGCGAGCGTAGAGCTCCGGCTATCTGAACGTGAATAATGAAAATTAAAGCAGTGTCATACCACCCGGTTTCGTCTCCTCTCCTCCCCCTCTCCTCTTTTCTCTGGTTTTTCTCTCCCGGTCGCGTGATTCGCCGTGTTCTCAGCGCTACATTATTTGCGGCTCTACGAAGTCATTATCGCCGTGCCGTGCTTTATTTCCATTATTATTATTATTTGCTCCGTCTCGGCCGGTAAAAGAGCCGTCGATCCCTCCCGGGAGTTCATTATAATAATATCAGAGCCGGGAATTTGCATCGAAACGTCAATTTGTATTCACATCGATCCACTCTTTCTCGTTCTTACCCTCTATACTTTTTTTTCTCTCTCTCTCACTCTCTCTTCAATATCACCACAAGGGACGGGAAAACTTTCCGGAGCTCGCCGGAATTAATCCACTTGGCGGTGTCTGCTTTGAAACTCGTTAATGAAATTCTATCGATGTAGGTGGACGATGAAGATTTTAATAACACTTCTCTCGTTTCTTCTCTCTCTCTCGCTCCATCCTCTCACGGCTAAGCCCAGCCGCGACGAAATTTCGAGCTGCTCCGTAATTAAATATTATCCTTTTTATTTCGGACACCTCTATGGAGGTTTATTTTTGCTTGCATAGGTCTGTTTACACGCGTGTTCTTAACTCCTATAATTATGCAGACTGTGGCCGAACCTTTTTCACGTTTATAACCTTGAACGACCTTGAATTACCTTGAACGACTACATCGTCGAAATTGTCTCGAGAAGGGCTACAATCGTAGCAGTTCAAAAATATGTGATTCTATTTTATTATTTATTATTATTTATTTATTTTGAACGGACCGAGGTCCATTTATACAAATGTTTACAATAGAACAAAGACTTAACATAAGTTACTAAGAAAGGACATGCATAAAAAGAAAACAGAAACTATTGGTATAAAGGCACTGATATTATACGTTAATCCTGCGTAATTTTTTGTTTTTTTAAAGTTTGTATCGACCCATTAAAATAGTCAATACTGTTATATAGAGTGTTGGAGTTCGCAATAATTCGATTTATAGGATTTTAAAAACATATGTTGACCTTCAAATCTCCTCAGCATCTCCAGCTGAAAGAAAGCTACGTGCGCAACGTAATGGGCCCCTCGAAACCAAACAACTTTCGTTTGGAACGTTTCTTTCCACTGCCACAAATGTAGAAGTTATTCGGGTGGCTTATCTTAGGTGCCTCGCTCTGTATGCAGGAAGTAGTATTGGTCGGCCATGGTCAGACGCGTCGGACGATTCCTATCTAATACCACGCGTATTCGCTGTATCTTCAATCTCGTTCTCCTCGAGAATAAGGCGTCGAACGAAAAAAATGTTATTCGTTCTTGTCGACTTATTTTCTCGGGTAGAATCACCCCCTGCCTGGCTGTGCCACCCCTCTGGCCACACTCTGTAAGTCTCGGTACGCGTAGAGATTACATATACGCCGAGAACATTTATGCAGAATTTTAGAAAGGTACTTCATATTTCGAGTAAACAATGTACCACATAAGGGTTAGTTATTTTCCTCTCTATTAGATGGTCTCAAGAAATACTGGACTCGATTATCCCAAAATAATTTTCGACTGTTTCTAATTGGAACGACTGGTCGACGATTAAATTATTTTCAACGATTTTTAATCGGAACGTAACGCGCGGGATTGCGCTCAACACGATTCGAATTCAATCGAGAGACCAACTCGCTCGGGGGTGGAACGCTGAGGGACATCCTGGTACTGCTCTTTATTTATTTTATGAGATTTCGTGGTCGACGCCCTCCACACTCAATTATACTAGTCTTAATTCGACAAGATGCTTTCGCAATTTAATACGGCTGCGTCCCTCGGTGCACGTTTTTATATCCGTCGTGGGTTTATTTTTATATAACTTTGTTAATTCTTCGATTATGTGATACTATCTTGCAATACAGTGTTCCCGCGATTGATGTGATTTTGTCGTAAATATAGAATCGAAGCGATTCGAAGTGAATCCCATCACTACTTACACGTTAAAATTTTCATTTCGCATACAGATCCGCACTTAAGTATATCCTGGAGGTACATAAAAACGCAACAAAATTTTTGAAAATTTGACAAGATATAATTCTTACTAAATTAATGCAATTACCAAAGTTTGGGTTCGATTCACTGCACCGTTTAAGAATTATAGCAACTTAAAGTTTGCACGTTTTAACACGTCTTCTTATGGAGAATTCATAAAATTCCACTTCAAATCCTATTTAAACCTTGAAAAAACGCAACTAGAAACCAGTTTTCTTATATGTAGTAAGAATTATGTAATTAATTATGTTCAAAATTAATTAGGATTCACTAAAAGCGTAGACCACTGAATATAGCTGCAGAGGGTACAGTATTAGCAAAAGTTTAATGCAAAATATACTCATGAATGGCTTTCATTGGCATGTATTGATGGATTTCGAATTTCTTGTACTTTTGTCTCCCATTGTACCTGCAGAACATCCTTAAGCAGTTGCTTTGTTTATGTTTGCCTTGCCCACGTCGTATGTATGGGACAGCCTTGAAAAAATTCCGGACCTATCTCGACGGCCCTGTACTTCTGTTTCTTCGTAGCGATCGTCGAGTGCGCACTTTGGCTCGCCGCCATTGGATTCGCGTCAGGGAAAAAAAGCATCGTATGATGAATCGGTTTGAATCGATCTACCTAGAATTCTGCAAAATCGTTCGAATCCGAGATTCCCATCGTGGTCCGACCGGTTTCTAATTTTTTAACGACATTCGCGCCGCGTGTTTGCGCCAGCTGCGCGTGACACGCTCCGCGCTCAAATGATCAAACAAATCACACGGCTCGAAAGCGATTTGAAATAGAAGCGTAAACAATCTCCGCGATTCTCGTTTACACGTCACGTCCACCATTTTGAATTATCACTAGACTGCGGTCTTTATGCAATGCGTACAGGGTGTTCAAAATCATTTCTGCGCTTCTGAATAAGCGGAGGCCTGTTCAAAAAATGGACAACTTTGAGGGCATCTTTTTCATTGGATCCTGTAGTACTAATCGCAAAGAAGAAAAGCCGCATTAAAACCAAAGCAACATTAAAGTTGAAAACAACATTAAAAAATCGTATAAACGTGGACGGTGGCTGATTCTAAATAAATGCATACAACCTAATCTAAAAAAAAAATCTAATTATCATCGCGGAAAAAGGTACGGCGATCCGTGCACCGCAATATCTCGGAATGTCTTTTTCGAACATCATCTCCGGCTGACAACCTGTTTACCAATGAAGTGGTTCCCCTCGAGACGCGTGTTTTGCAGTTGCGACACGTTGGCTAGTGATCTGACATTCGAGAACTCGGGTCCAGAAATCTTGGACAAGATTCTCCAATCCTCGTGCAGATGGAATGGGAAAGAGATACCAGGGGGGACGCAGGACGAAACCAGAGGCAGAACATGTCCTGATTGTACAAAGAGCCTCGTCGACAGGCAATCCGATTGATTGGTGTGATTATGCTTCGCCTCGGTATTTTTTTCCGCGATTCTGATCGTCTAACTGCACTTTGATCTCCTTGATGAAATTCTGAAAGTCGAATATCAGTCGAACAGATCACTTTTACGATGTCAATATTGGGAACAGAGAAGATTAGGATCTTTTAAACGTTTATTTAGTTGAGTCGTTTATATTGTTTTATTGAGCTTACTAAACTTTAAGAGGAGGTACGTAGTGAGTGTCTAGGAAATCTTTTTTCACATTATTTCATAAACCAATGCTTCTAATTGATTATAAAAAGTCAGGTCGTTTGGTACAATTATGAAAAAGTTATTAAAAGGTATTTTTAAAAGGTATTAGGTGAAGTAAAAAGTTCTGAGCGTTTTGCGCTTTATTTATAAAGTGAAAAACGCTCAGAACTTTTTACTTCACCTAATATATGAATACCTTGTACACACTCACTGTAAATGAATGAGGAACGTGCGATGTCTATTCTCAATTACCACAGATGTATTGAAAACAATTAAAATTATTATTAAAATGATGACAATAATAATAAAATATGCCTTTCCTGATTGTGTAATAAATTTCATATTTTCATACGACGTATCGTCATTTTACAGAATATGTCCACTTTTAATTAACAATGTATATAATCATCGTTAAAATTACTTTATAATTATACGTTTTGGTTGCCCACGCAAGAATTCGAGAAGCTATCTATTCATAGGCAACATCTAGTTAACAATTTCGGAATAAAAATGGCGCCGCTTTGCGTGCTTACGAAGATGGAGATATTGCAATTTTATATATTATAATTTCCAGTCCTCCATTCCGAGCTCACGAGATCGTGGCTAAAATCAATATATGTCTGTCGCCGGTATCGGTCGCCTCGCAAACACGGCAACTTTCATAAAAATCAGTTTGAAACTGATTGGCAGTTCTCGCGGTGCCTCTCGAGTCTCGGCAGACCGTGATTTCAGACTCGTCCGACTAGATGCAAAGTACCAATTTCTCACGGGGTCATTATTTTTAATAAACTGTGCGCGGGCGTGTTCGATTTATTGACCAGGGTCGTGTACAACGCATCGGTCCAATTTAGATGCTTCCAGCGTCGCTCGTGCTTCATTCCCGGGGGTTAAGACCGACACAAGAGTAGTGTTTCCGCCCCTTGTACTATACAGAATTTCTGAGACATGAAACGAAATTTACTTTTTTTATCGAACATCGATAATTAGGGACTTCGAAAGATATTGATCGACTCTATTCTTAGTACTTGCCGATGCCTATCGTCAATGAAATGTGAGCACACGTTAATATTAAAATTTTTTTTCTCCTAGACGCACAGTTCTTTTTTCTAATTTGTATTTTAATATTGCATTGTCATCCAGTTCTGAGCTATGTTTAAAGTTTCAAGTCTCTAGCTCATCGGGAAGTGATTTAAAATTCGATTACAAGATTTGACGCATACAATGACGACGCCAATTCGGCAAAGCTAATATAAGCGTGGTAATTACATTGTGGTATTATGATCATAAATATTTTTGCACATATATTCCCATTCCCATAAAATTTCATATTTATCGCAACTTTAACGCGAATGTGCCACGACTTCCTCTTATCTGATTATCGTGACCTTCTGCAAGAATTATTTTCTTAGCCAGTGACTCAACTTTAAGGGGTGGCGCGGCGTGAAAAAAATCTGACAGAAAAAACTTGAGCAGGTATAGCTAAGGTTCACCCTAGTGAGCCTATTTGGTCGAAATCTGACAGCCAATGGTATTCCTTTGAAAACACTCGGCGCATTCAAGTTCCATTCGACGCGACGTTCGATAACCATATTTCCTTGGAGCATAACAAGGAGAACGGGATCCGTCCACGATAGTAGCAAGTGGGGCGTGGGTGGACGTCGAGCGGAGATGTGTTTCGATGATTTATAAGATTGCAACCGCTTAAGAGGAACGCTCCCTGCTCACCCAATATGGAAATGCCGGAAGAGTGACGGGAGAGCGGGTTTTCGCAATGGAATCGGCTTCGATAGAGGAAAAAGGTTACTTAAACAGACGTGTGATTGATTGACACGGTTTCGCCCAGGCTTCGTTTTATTTGCCTGACCCCGATGATTGTTCGCCATTTTTTTCTCGTTCACGGCTCGGTGTTCGTCAGGCTGGATATAGACAAATCGCTCGTGAAAACAAGGCGAGGCAATTAGACAGAGTTAATTGTTAAATGGATTTGCAGTGTTCCCGCTGAGCCGTGCAAATTGCCGATGTAGAATTTAATAAACGATCCGTTGGCTTCGGTTTCGCGTGATTTCACAGTCGGTCTGGGGGCACTAGGAGGTTCCGAAGGTTTGGTTTTCATTATCGATCATTAACCCTCGGGCTACGGGTGCTTGGCCAGCACTGCGGACGGGTTACGGGTCATTTTGACCCGTCGTCGTAACAGTTCATTGTACGCGTACTTTTCCACAGTTTTCGAAAGTTCTACGTGTCGTGGAATTACGAGACTGTGGATCTTTCGGCAAAATAAATATTATTATTTGGCTACATATTCACTTCAAACTTCTTTTCAGTTTTTTTTTTTAATGATTGTGCTTCACAATAACCATCGAATATCATGAATCCCATAACCGTGGTAACATCGTGAAATAAAAAATAATCCGGGTCAACGGGAATCGAAACTCTGGACCTTCGCTTTATCAGTCACACGCCATTTCACTTTGTTAACGCAACCTCGTTAATTCCCATTTACATCCACACTGCATCTAGTAGATCCATAACTTTTAATTGTCTATCTCGCCAAAGTTATAGAGTAACTGTATCAATTAGTATTTTAGAGGTACAGTCTTAATTATTTTTAGAAGGTCATCTTTATACTAATTGTAAGTGGAATGAGAGGTCATGTAGAAAGTTCTTTCTTCCTTTCATCATTTTACTAAACTGAAAATAATAAATTGATGTTCCTAAATTCTCTTGATCTTTGTCCTATCATCAGGGCTTTGAAAACCATACACATTTTATTCCAAGTATTTTTTATAAATACGATGGATAAAGAGATATCCCGTGTAATTCTTGCAATCGATGCAGACAATTTTTATTTTGCATAAAGATCCGCAATCCACTGATCATGTAAACGTAACAGAGAAACTTTAGTCCTGTTTTTTACAATTCCGGCCCACCGTGCGACGTCTACTACACTGAGAAAAAAAAGTAGTTACTTCAATAACACGCGTGTTATTATAATTTTTTACTTCGATGAATATCAATGTATTCTTTTCAATAGTATGAAAAAGAAGCAAATCGTGATGTATTTGAATTGTCTATCATGAAATGATTGAAAATAGTATTTGATTCAATACCGTATATTATTATTCGTAACATTTCTTTTTTCCCTTCAATCAGATATATTGTTAAAAAAATTTGAGAAATGTATTGATTTATACTGGAATTGGTTCGAGGCCATATCTTATTTTTTTGAAAACATCGATGGTCAAGCTATCGGCTTATATGATTGGCGGAAGTGAGTTTTGCTATTGAAATTCAATAGTATTAAATATTAAAATAAGTTCGTATGATACTATTGGCACTATTCAATAGTACATCTTATTGAATCAACATATACTTTTTTTGTTTCGACAGGATTTTTTTCTCAGTGTAGCCAGTCACCTTGAGTGTGCTTCGTGAGAGCGAGTCGGCAAGAGCAGCTCATAAAATCAATTCGCCACCTTCCATCAGTCGTTCAATTTGTCGCATTTGTGAATCAAAAATTCCTCTTTAGCACAAAGGCGGCGCCGTCGAGGAGGACAAACCGGCTCGACGAAGAGGGACGCTCGTTGCCGCGTGATTGTACAAAGTGCCAGAAGTGAGAGCCAATTCGATTGACCGGTCGTGATCTTGGGAGCGCTCGAGATTTTTCGCTCGTTCTTCCTCGCTCCTTGGGAAGCTGGAACAAGATGCAGCTCGTTCGAGAAGGAACGGGTCGACCACGGGGCCAATCATTAGGCGAGCCCATCGAGATCCTTCGCCGAGTGTTGTTATCTCGAGGCTCGTCGATTTGTTGTTATCGGTCCGCTTGTCTTCGTGGGACGGTTCTATCGATAAATTGTAAAGCAGCCCCTTGGTGTCATATCGATTTCCTCCAGGAAACCAATCATCTAGTCCTGGCTCCTCGTTTCTCGCTGTTTCTTAGCCGGCACTGTTATAGCGCTCCGTCGGATACAATCGAGGCGAACAATGTTCTTGATAGCTCGATGTCTGTTGATAATGGAGACCGTTATACAGAATCCCAAAAGGATCGGGAAACCTATAGAAAGTTCCTCAGGTCATTAGAAGCATCTTTTTCCTTTGCGAGAACGTTCTTCGCCGCTTCGTTAAGCAAGATCATTCAAGGTATAGAGGACCACAGGACAGATGAGGTGTAGTGGAGGTGTTTCAAGAGAAATACAATGATCTATTAGGAAGTAAATCTTTAAATGTTTCCGGCGCTACGGTTCGATCCTTTGTTACGAGCAAAGCAATTTTGCTAATTTATTCAAACATTATCAACGTTTCGATCCCATGTTTGGATCTTTTTCAAGATTAATAATTTGAAATTGCGTCTGTAACAATAAATATGTTGTAAAATTGTTGAAGAAACAGAATTTATTCGATGAGTTATTACTGTAAAGTGATTTGATATTGTTTCTAAAGGACAAACTTACTTGCTTTGTGGAAAAAATGAAAATTTTTAAGTGTGTAAATTTTGTGTGACACGTGTATTGCGTGCGTCAGACATGCTAGTTGTCGAGATACTGATGTACGTATGTATTTGAAATCGATCTAGGTTATGCCGAATCAATAAAACTATTAGGAAGGTCATTCGAGGTCAACTGCAATAGAAATTAGATCTAATTTCTTGGAAGACAGAGCCAAAAGACACGCCGCGTCAACGATCAGATGTCTCACTATCACCGCGAAGCATAAGTTTTCCATTCTCACCTTGTATTTCCTTGCATTCCTGTAGCTTTTCGAATTAGCGAAACTGTCGCCTGTAGTTGATGAGCTACGAAACTGGAGCGAATTTCTGACGCCTCGTTCATCCTGAATTTAACGTTCAATCACTACGGGCCATTTGTACGTATTTACAGTACAGTTCGACGACTTAGTTAATTGGCTACGTAGATCGTAGCCTAGATGTGTCTACGGGCCGGCATCGTTCCCTTGGGATCAATTAGACGTCACCTGGATCTGACTGGAACTGCACCTGCAGGTACCGGCCGATCAAGAGATCTGGAACAATCGATTTCCTTGAGATACCGAGTCGGTTGCTGTCTCAGGTGCTCGCCACGACTGCGAGCTCTAATATAAGTATAATTCTGATCCCCTCTGAACCATTGTACAAGGCGTCTTTCTCAGAAAATGGCTAAAGTAGGGATTTCGTGGAAAATGCATCCCTCAATCAAGCCTGAGCCATAAATTGATTAAGGTGTTGTTATTTATGGCGCCGGGGAAATGAATTCGCGTGCAAAAACAAATTGGAGATGACAAATTCGAATCTTTGTTTTTCGTTCGAAGTGGAAAATAGCAGAAGAATATGTCGGAAGAATCTGAAAATATTAACATTCGAATTATTTAGTTGACTCTTGAGCTTTTATGACCATAAGGTCATTGCATCGCCCATTTCATTTGATTATTCGTTCTTCACACAATGCGAGAAAATTGAAGTTCTCCTTTGTTTTTCGAAAATATTATGAACACGAAACTTGCACACATTATTCTCAGTAAAACTGTTTCCCCTTTAATTCTAACTATATGGTGTTTGGTGTCATTTTTACCAAAAAAACAAGACGAACAGAAGGTAAAAGTTTCATTGACGAAAAACCAAAAATAATTCTGATTTTTGAATTTAAAAGGATCGAATTGAATTTGAATCGCGATCCTTCTCCACGTTCGGCACACTACAAAGAATGTAGCACCTCTACTATAACTGTCGCTGGGGAAATGGTGCCACAGTTACGGAAATCGAACAAAGTATTTGCTTCGAATATCAGTTGTACGATGTTTCGCTTGGTTTCATGCATACGACTTGATAACAAATTTTTTTATGGTTAGCTGGCTGACCGAAAAGATTGGTCGCCTGGTTCCCGTCTGCCCGAAAGCTGTCATCGGTTCGCAATAATCGAAATCCAATGGTGCTCGCTATCGGCAGCGATTTCCGGGCGACGAAATCGCCGTCTTTGCACCCCAATGTTCTCATTGGCAGGCAATATGTGTATCCAGAGGTATCCCGGGTTCCTGGTCCATAATCCGTGGGGTCTTAAAGCAAATCCGAGGCTCGTCGAAAAGGAAGGGAAAACGGCTTGAAGTCTCCGAAGGCGTCTTCATCGGCAACTGGCCAATATGCAAATCCTTCGGGGTGAGCTGCCGAGTTTATCCATATTAATGCTTTCTAATTAAGCTGCAGATTGGTTCGTTCATATTTTCTGCGCTCTTGTTTCGCGACGGGTTGGTAAAACTGGTCAATATACGCGCTCTCGTAAGATTCAGGGATTAACGACCGTATAATTCTTATTGAAATCGCAGGACGACGAATGCGAACAACCCTCGTCGATGTTAGGAAACTCAAGGGCTTCGGGTATCGCATGAGCCACCCTAAATCATTCCCCTCACTTTTCTTCGTGTTTTTTTTTGTCTGCTGGAGTTGCAGAGCTGATAAAAATTCGTCTAATAAAATGTGAACCCCCGGCAATAAATATAGCAGGATCCAAAATGGTGGGTTTGCACGAATGTATAATATATGGACGATTTATGGTGGAATATGAAACTGATTTAAATCCTCATGGAAACACCGAGAATCAAAAATATTCATTTATAACTTAGTTGAATAGTTCATTCTCGGAGAAGCAGTTGTGGAAAGCGAATTGTAATCAAGCTCCTGCGTATTTCCATTTCAATAGCTTTTCATATTCAAATTTTTTCATTTTACACACTGACATGTCTGTACACCAGTGGTCGGTATAATCAAACGTTGTTTAATTAATTTCACGAGTCGTGGTAATTTCAAGTGGGAATATTCTCGGCGTTAAACAGATTTCATATTACAGGTTACAAACTTGAAAGTAAGCACTAATATAGACAACATTTCTGGGACACCCTGTATTTTAAAAAATGTGAAATTTTATGTCAGGTTTATGAATGCCCATAAATACATATAATAACACGTGATGCTTTTTGAAAACGTTGTTCATACAGCGACCTCGGCTTTATTCGTAAAAACCAGAGTGAACTATTATCCGAGGGCTATTTCGTTGGCAGGATTATCACCCGCATTAGTATCAGAATCACGAGCGTCGAATTCGACTCGTGTCGCGTCTCCGAATTTGTTCGCGCGGCTTCATTACGCGTTATAATTGCTCCACTAATTAATTACAGCAAGTTCGGGCTTGCGAACTCCTGTCTGTCGAATCCCGCACCGATGTCAATACATAATACGGCTGTTTACATACTTGCTCGTGGACGTCAGCTAGACGCACAAAGCAATTAATGCCATTTACCTTAATTAGTTCCCCAACGTTCTGAAGATTTAATTAACGCCGGATGAGAATTTGTTACGTACCCGAGGAGCTCACCATTTTTATTTCCAACTGTTATTAGAAGTTTGAATAACAGGAGAACTTTCAATGTTCATCAAAATTTAACTCAAATAATTAATGGGTTACATGCTTATTACATGCAAAAATATTTTTGCGACTATAGAGGATTTACTGTATCTGTATTTTGATGTACCAAAAATGTTGTGCTTCCTTGAGAGGAGTGATTCCTAAGATCGTTTGAAGTAACTTTTTCTTTTATTCTACTTCTTCTTTTTCCAAGGGAGAGTACAACTGTAAGTAAAATTAAAATAAATTCAATTTTCTCCTTTTTATTACTCTATACATATGTCAGTCAGCATAATTTTCGACGACCACGTTTTGGAATAGCGATTCGTGATCATGAGAATGACTCATAGTTCATCCCATTAACAAGTGCTTTAGTACAGGACTGAGCAGTGTAACTGTAAGGATTAGAGCTTCGATATAGAACAGAACTACACCTTTGAACTAGTAATTAGAACTCGTAGTTTGACCACCTGGCGGAGCACAGTTGCAGTCGTACTTCAACTTGTGATTAGAACTGTGCACTAATGTCTACCTACGTCGTGTGCTATACAACCTTTTCGTACTTCGTGTTGTTTGAATTCACAGCGCTTCTGTGTGTCAATATAAAGACAGTATCAGAGTTAATGAATGCAGTATAAATATTTAATTAAACGCAATGGAATGATAAATGTTAAAGTGATATTCAGCGTTTCAAAATCGAAATGATCGTTAATCGCTCGTTATATTATTCATTATCTCGGGGAGATTACGATAACCGTGACCCCTACTTTGAAGGTTATATTCGTGTTCCTGGGATCATTTTAAGAAAAAAATGTGTATACATATAACAGGTATCCAATGGGCTCCGTTTAGCCGGTAAAGTAGATTCCTTGTTTTTCATAAAACTGCAAATATCTCGGAAACTATGCGAGTTTCTGTATGACGACTATATAGAATGATAAGATTATGCGATCAGAATTAGTTAGGGTTAGGTGGTGGGGGTCGGAGAGGGTCGGAGGGGACCGATCACGCATACGGAAATATAGGAGTAGTCTTTCAAAACTGAAAGCTCACCTTAAAAACAAAAAAAAAATAAACAGAAAATGGATTTTTCGGGATGGACTGACCCGTTCCGGCCCGAAGACATATTGGTCAAGATCCTTCATCTCAATTAACCCTTTGCACTGGAAGCAATTTGAACTGCAAAATCAAGATATTTGTTTCAACCCAGATCATTTTTGTTCTATGCAATCTTTTTTACATTATGCACATGAAATTGAAAGTAGTGGGCCCAGCCGTCAGGGCCATCTAGATTGAATTTTTTCTCGACACTACACTGAGAGAAAAATCCTGTCGAAACAGAAAAAGTATATGTTGATTCGATAAGATGTACTATTGAATAGTGCCAATATCATATGAACTTATTTTAATATTTAATACTATTGAATTTCAATAGCAAAACTCATTTCCGCCAATCATATAAGCCAATAGCTTGACCATCAATGTTTTCAAAAAATTAAGATATGGCCTCGAACCAATTCCAGTATAAATCAATACATTTCTCGAATTTTTTTAACAACATATTTGATTGAAGGAAAAAAAGGAATATTACGAATAATAATATACGGTATTGAATCAAATACTATTTTCAAGCATTTCATGATAGACAATTCAAATACATCACGATTTGCTTGTAAATTTCATACTATCGAAAAGAATACATTGATATTCATCGAAGTAAAAAAGTACAATAACACGCGTGTTATTGAAGTAACTACTTTCTTTTCTCAGTGTACAGAAAAAAATAACTTTTAACCTACCAAAAAGAGAAAAGCTCCAAATGCATGAAACGCGTTTCAAATCGAGCGAATCTCCACAGACCTTTAACCAGTCCGTTTCTGTTCCAGTTCGGTCCCTCCGAAGTTCCGGCTAGAGAGAGCAACAGGAAACGAATTTTGGTTGCGTTCGATAATTCACCGGTAAGTTCAGTTTGGTTTCTCCTCGGGCGGCGGTTTTTTAAGCGGAAATAAAAGCACGTCGTTTCCGTATTCTCGGGTATACACGTTAATTGAGAATATTTTACGCATCCGCCGCCGCCGCCGCGGGGACCGTTCATTTCGTTGTTTACTCGTCAATAACGAGAATCGTGATCCCGTAACCTCGTATTGCACTCCGGAGATTAAAGCGGTCTGGTGTGTATGTCTGTGCGCGTGCGTGTGTATGTGTGTTTCGCTCCGTTACGACGGATCGTATCTGGAAAACGCTTTTGAAATTCGTCCGTGTCCGTTTATTCGCGGGCAACGACGATCCCATATTTGAATTGCCCCGCGCTTTTCCTCGAATAATGGGCTACGGCGTAGAATTGTCTGGAAACAACGGGGCAAACGATGAAAGGTTTTATGATTATGCGGGATACCGAGCTCTCGGACACAAGAAACGCAATGTTTACAACGGCCCGTTTCAAGCGATATTACATTTCAACAATGATCCGCGCGCGCCTGTGAGCGAAAGATACCACGCATCATGTTTCGAAGTGACCAGCTTTGAATCGCGCCACCCGGATGAAACGGAACTGTTATGATGTTCAATTTAATTACGGTACAACCGTAATGTTTTCAGTGCTTCTTCTTCCTTCATAAAACAAAGCTATGCGCAATCATCTCACATGTACGCGCTTTTGCCGAGGGGTGAATTTTAATTAACTGAAACGCATGCTTTATCGCCTGTGCACTGGTTTTCATATTTACAATGACTTGGGGAAATTTCACGAATCATTTCGTGGATGCCTTTGAAGGATATTCAGGTTATTTCCAGTTTTGCTAACCTCCACTTGAACATAAGTATGAATTAATAATTGTGGGGCTGTAAATTATATAAGAAGCACCGTTCAATGGTTAACCTTTAAAATAAAAAATGTTTTGTAATTTGTAATATAACTCATATCATTGAAGCGTGAAACTTTCCATTTCAGATTCACATCATAGATATTCATAGATATATAATATTATTAATTATTACCACGCACGCGAAGGTACTCGAACGGAATGTTGGCTTATGAAAAATTTCGCTGAATCACAAAACTTCTACTGCGCTTTGGAAAAAATGTAATTTGCAGGGCAGAGTTAAGCAGTTCTTTTGCTTAATGCATCACCTAGGATTAAAACGTTCAACATGGATAAAATGTTCTGCAAATATTTTACTTTTACAATTAAAACGTGCGAGCACCGCGTAATTAATGCTCTTTCCAAACGTACATTCTGCCTTTCATTCCACGACAATCTTGCTTTCAGTCCCTAAAATAATGTGTCTTGAATTTAAGCGTTCCTATTTTTAACTGGAACAAATGTTATGAAATGTACGAAACGTAATAAACGCTTATTATAATTTATTACATTCAATTTGTATAACGTTTGTAATTAAGTTATATTTAAATTATACATCTAATGAACTCTCATGCTTTTTACAAAGGTAACATAATCATTCGAATCAGTTAACTAGTATAGGTTGGTATATGTAATTGTATACCCTAGTTAAATCAATTCTGGACTCTTCTAAATTTTTATTTAAATTTCACATTTATTCAAATTGTTTGATATATACATATAATCATTTATATTTTATATTCTAATCATTGTATCCAATTTTAGCTTATATAAAAAAATCAGTAAAACGATCGTTTACTGCGACACTTTTAATACAGAATAAAAATTACAATTTCAACACGTTTCGGGGTATACGAAGCCATTTTAGTCGTTATTCACACTTTTAAAAACTTTACCAAGTTCCTCACCTCTGAAAACTCAATGCCTGACAAAAACAATGATGAAACTGTTTGTAAAAACCGTCAAGGCCTTCCTGATTGGTTGTTACAAAGAATCCACGTCATCCTGTGATTGGCTATTTCACATAATGCGATGTTTCGTGTTGCCAGGCGCACAAACAAAAATAACAAGACAGTTTAGATTATTTTAATTAAAAATTTTAAAACATTTACAAACCAAATTATGTGAAATTATTAAGTATAAACGTTACAGATAAGAAATATGAAGTAAGGAATATTTTTATTCATAGAGTCCAGAATTAATTCCACCAGTGTACATACATATACATAATATATAATAGTTATGATTAATATTCGTTAGATGAACACATTATTATTTAGTTGAATTAATATATTAATTTAATTCAATCATCTAGTTGCCGCGATGAATATAATGAAATTTCGACAACGATTATGGGGAGTTGAATTAATTAGAATTATTTCTGTTCAGAATGTGGAACAGTTGTTTAAAGCGTATTTTTATAGTAATAATTAGACTGCGGATCTTTATGCATTTATGGTTTGTAAAAGTGTTCAAAAACTGCTGGAGTATCAAATTCGACAGAAGTCGGTACGGTTTTTATTTATTTTTCATCTACAAATTCCAGTTTCTCAGAACCTGTCTATATCACTGAAAAATCGATAAGAACAATAGATTTTAGAATCGCGTTGAAGAAACGCTGAGAAACGTTACTTATGTTTCATCAGTGTGACCTGAAAGTACTTGAGAGTTCGTGGCGAAGAGCGCCAAGGGTTTCACGTGTCGGCACCCGAAACTTTCCGGCATCGAACGTTCCTCGTATCTTTGTTGAAAACTTTTATGCACCCGAAGGGTTTGTCCGGAGCATTGCCGCAACTTCATTCCGCGCTGGAACAATGCAACACACGGAGACGCGACGAGTCCGCAGCGCGGACGGCGAGAAGACGGTAGGGGTCGTTTCGGGACGACTTGGGGGGGGGGCATGAAAAATTCGGGGAAAAATTGTTCACGTAGGGTCGGTTGGTGCCGCGCGAGTAAAACCCCGGGAGATCCCGCAGCTGGATATATTTTCGCACAAATGAAGGAAACGAAAACGTTTATTCCCCGGAGATTCACGGAGCCGCAGGCTCGTTTGAGATGCGGCGCGCGAGCAATTTGAAGTGGTATCTCGCAGCCCAGTGCTGTGCTCACATTCTGATGTTCACGAGTACGCCTGTTGGCCGAGGGGCAACCACTTTCATACATGTATGCATGCCTTGGGACACGCCGAGCGGGATTTTATAAGAGATTTTATCCATTCCAAGTGAATTCCTTGCGCCAAAGGGTGCGGACCGACAGAGGTGTTTCATAGTTCAACACCGACCGCGCGCTCTCTGCCTCTCCCTCTCTCTCTCTCTCTCTTTCTCTCTCTCTCTCTCCTTCCTCGTTGCACTCTCGTGACAAGACGGACGCTCTGTGTACCTCGTTGTTCCCAGCCTAATCGCGATGCAGAGTAGCGAACGTGACTTGCATCGGACACAAGAGTTTCGGGCACGCCCGATACCCCAACTTTCATTAGACAAAGAGGATCCATGATCGATGGTACACTGTTCTGAACAAAAAATAGAAATATTATGCTGTTCCGAAAATTTGTTTTGTTTTCGATATTCAATGGATATTCAGGCTAGTTTTTGTTAACCGTCATCCGTCCCTCGTGTCAATTTCACATTTTTCACATAACGGACGATGCTACGATGCCGTTTGCGGAACGGGTCCCATGGAAATCATCGACACAGATTTCTCCGACAACATTTCATTAATTTTTTATTTATGAATTAATTAATTCAAGAACACTCGGTTTCATATTTCTATTTTCCACTGATTTTCATTCAATCCACATTAATTAATTAACTAATTAATAAAAAATTCATGAAATGTCGGTGAACACCGTGTCGGTGATTTCCATGGGACCCATAAAAAAATGGGCACTTTTAGGTCATTCTCAAACGGCTCTCCTGTAAAATTTCCTTTTTTCGCCTTCCGTCGCTTTTCTTCCGAACGAAACGAAATATCCGCAGTCTAACGATGACAGATGCAACATATGCCGAAGTTTATATGTACCAACGTTTTCAACAATACGTCTTTAAGGAATACGTCTTTAACATTATTGCACCGAGCCATGCTGCAGTACTGAAACTTGGATTTCATCCTGAAATTGCATCCTATTCCGACACAATACCTTCGCCGCAACTTCCAGAAGCGGAACTTGAACAGGAAATGGAATTCTTCAAATCTTTTTTCAATATCAGTCGCTACTTGCCCCAATTCAGTCTGCGGTATTCCAATTATACCTAGCTTTTTTATATTGCTCAACAAAATTCTCAAGTGGGTCACATGTAATGATTAAATTATAAAATTCATACAGCAACGTGTACTCAAGTGAAATTATGCAAAACCGCTTCCCGGACTTCTGTTCGTTGCAGAAAGAGTGGATGATCAAATTGTTAGAGCCACGGTGAGAAACACAGTTTTTTTAAGCATGCGACATATAATAGTATGTCATTACAAATTTTATGCATTTATATAATGACGAAATTCGAGAAATGAGAGAAATGCTGAAAACATTGAACGAAAAAACGTGAAAATTATGTGTGAGATGGACACACTCAGGGATGAGGCCTATTCACGATCAAGCATGTTGCGTAACGATGCCTATTGCGCAACACGATTGATCGTGAATGACAGTGATCGACTAATTAAGACAATGTGGATTTACGTAACATCATGCTGCACAATAATTGTTGCGCGATATGCTTGATCGTGAATAGGCCCCTTAAGACTTGTGTCCCCACTCTACCATCCCAATTCCTCAATTCTATGAAATTCCCCTCATCGGAAGCCTATCAGCGAAACAACTGGTGGTAACGAACGTGTCAAATGCCATCTATTCATCCTGCATCTTCCCCGGCCATTTTCCACCATTGTCCGTGGAAGTCGTTCAAAATCTTCTACTTTTTTCTTCTTGAAAACTATGCAAACAGTTTTAACGAATACGGTCCGCCTGGTCTTCGCTATAAAAGGAGTGTTGAACTTTCGTTAAGGTGCGCGGTCAGATTTATTTATTTCGACGGGCACACTCGGTTCCCGCGGGCTAATTAACGTGTTAAGGTACCAATTACGAAAGCGGTACCGTGTTTCGTTCCGCGTCCCTTGATCCGGCCCCGGAAAGTCGTTTAATTGCCGTTTCATTAGTGTTTTATTTTGCGGACTCGGCGCGGCTGGATTTAAGGGAGCTTAAGTTCCCGGTTAACGAGAAAAGAATTCGAGACGGATCGTAATCCGCGTCCAACGGATACGCGTCCGAGAAAAAGATTCGGTGCCGGCCAAGCCAGTCGGTTTACAGGGCACGTGATCGTGTGAAAGGGACGCGGTTCGGTGTAACTGTAAACGAGTTGAGTCGCGTAAAAGAGTACCGCGGGCAAACTTTTAAGTAGTTCGGCTGAGTTCCGCAATCGATACCGTCGCCCGCCGCTGGCGAACTTGGGCGAAGATGTTCCCACCCGGATCCCATCATCGAGTATAACTCTATCTACAACTGTTTACTGTCGTTCCGGTTACTGCACAGTCTGTAGACAACTTCGATTCCGTGTTCGGCGCCATTTTACAACGGCTCGACGAAGACTTGAACTATGTTCTTGCACAACCCCGGCCTTTTCCCCTTCAATCCTATTTGCCGGGATCACCGTAAAACTCCGCCCACGTGTTGACGCTACACCGAGAAAAAAAAGTAGTTACTTCAATAACACGCGTGTTATTGTAATTTTTTTACTTCGATGAATATCAATGTATTCTTTTCGATAGTATGAAATTTAGAAGCAAATCGTGATGTATTTGAATTGTCTATCATGAAATGATTGAAAATAGTATTTGATTCAATACCGTATATTATTATT